>CM042140.1:33823263-33830763 GCA_023376005.1 Doryteuthis pealeii
CGTGCACATTAAGTAGTATCTGTTCTAAATTCTCTCTTTGCGTACCCCCCTCCTGTCTCTGCTTTCTACACAACAAACCATTTTTAACACCGCACATGGTATATATATTTACCAACCCGGCTCCGCACGAGCAAGATGTGACACAGGTCAATTTCTTAGCGGGTTCAAGAGGTTTTGAATTCAGAGTTCCTTCCCTAGACCGGTTGCCCACAAAGGGTTAAAGAGCCCAGTCTGCCCTGCTATTTACCCATAGCTGGAGGGAAGTAGGATTCATACCTTTCCCAAGGATATTAGCGCCAAGTGAAATGTAATTACCACGTCGAGGATTTGAACTCGGGGCGACGAGTTCATTTCCCATGACTTTTAAACCATTACACCACGCGCTTCCACCCGCACATGGGTATATGACATTGGTTATTTGAAACCCTTATAACTGTGTGCAAACAAACTACTATTATGAATAGAGAAATACTTACTTGAAATCATATAATTATTAGAATTGCATAGGAATACGTGAAACTATACATCTGTCGTGCAAATTAATTATTAGATGGAATACTTGATATCAATATAACTGTGGAAAAAAAAAACTCTTGGAAAACAAAAAACAACTACATAAAAATGTAAATATAAATGTACCAATGGCCGCAGTTCCTAACGCCAAGGCATAAAATGACCCTAGATGGATTGGCGTGCCGTTAAAATCAACCAATCAATTCAATTAAACAAAGTTCGAATGGAAGAAAAGTATTTATTAATCATCATCATCATCATCATCATCATGATTGTCGCGCCAGTAGCACGGATATCCTGACAAACTCTCGTCAACCGTTCATATCATTCATTGCACTTTGGAGTCAATTGGCTGTCTCATTAAGCCCTAGCACCTATAGATTGTCCCGATCCTGTTGCCCTTATGACAAACCTCTGATCCTTTTTATCATATATGTGCTAGACGGCGGTGGATGAGGGTCTTAGTGTCCTGGATATGACGTTTAAACTGCATCTAATGGTGAAGTTCCATTCTAGAGGTCGGGAGTGTGGATACCTTCATCTCATGAATCCTAGGTCCACTCTGACCCGGTTGGTAGTACGTGTTAGGGTCCCATCTATGAGTTAAATAGAAAAACGAGTTTAAAAAATGTGGTCAAAAATTGAGTTTTTAAATAATTCTTAATACACATCTAGAATGAATAAAACAAAATGTATTTGGCATAAAATGACCCATCAAGGGTTGACAAGCCGTAAAATCAGCCAAACAACCAATCTATATATCTCTCTCTTTCCATATATGCACTTAGATCCTTTCTGTGTCGAATTAAGGGGGAATCCCTTTCATTTTATGAAAATTTCTCGTTCAAATCCTGGACGAGGTTGTTTGCATTTCACATAGCAAAAGGTATAAATCCAACTCTTCTCCTTCCAGCTATGAGTAAATAGCGGGGTAGATTGGGCTCTTTAACCGTGGCTAGGTAACCAGTCTAGGAGAAGGAAAACTCTGAATTCAAACCTGTTAAACTCCGCTTAAGAAATTGACCTTGTGTTGTATCCGGCTCTCGCAGAGGGGTTGGTAAATATATAACAATTTTCGTAGTTATAAAAGCAACGTTTATCATATTAGCATTGAATTTAGGTAACTCGTTTGAGTCGGATATAAATATATATATATATACCTCAGATGCGACAAACTCGCTTAGTGACAAAACATTTACACTCGAAGTGTAAAGTACGGACAACATTATCTTGTTAAATTAGAAAATGACAAAAATTATTGTAATGGTGACAGTATGTTTAGTAATTAGGGTCAGGACATAATCTTTGATAGAAAAGTAAATGTTCATCATTCAATTATATTCTTTGTAGAGACTACCACAAATATTTCTCTCTGGACGTAAGTATTTAAGTTTAAATATAATTAAAATATATTAACTTAGAAAGGTTAAATAAAATTAAATAAGAACACAAAAAGACTACATTAATTTTACTTCATTCTAATTGATTTCAATATAAAATTATACATAGGTTTTCT
Organism: Doryteuthis pealeii; assembly: GCA_023376005.1. Classification (NCBI taxonomy): domain Eukaryota; kingdom Metazoa; phylum Mollusca; class Cephalopoda; order Myopsida; family Loliginidae; genus Doryteuthis; species Doryteuthis pealeii. The sequence continues at coordinate 33,825,293 of CM042140.1, forward strand.
TTTAATACGTTTGAGAATAAATCAATAATATTAGAAATCAATAACACCAAGTAATTATTTATTAAACATGGTATGCAATTATTCACACCATATGGTATGTAAGTAATGTACGTAAAGTCGTCGAGGTGGCCTAAAGTCGGTATCTGCCAGACAGATCTGATACTAAAAATCATATAACTTCAAGTAATTATTTCTATTTAATAATAGTTATTTGTTTTCATACGCTTATATGGTTTCAAGTGGTAATTGCATTTCACTTAGCGCTAATACCCTTGGGAAAGGTATGAATCCTACTCTCCATCCATCTATGGATAAATAGTAGGGTAGACTGGGCTCTTTATCCTTGGTTAGGCAACCGGTCTAGGAGAAGGAAAACTCTGAATTCAAACCTGTTGAACTCCGCTTAAGAAATTGTCCTTGTGTCGCATCCTGCTCGTGCGGAGGAGTTGGTGAATATATATATGGTTTCAAGTACTAATAATAATCTTTAGTAAACAATTATAGCTCCAAGTAACTATTTTAATACAAGTAATTTGTAGTTATATGACATCAGGTATTCCTATCTAATACGAATAACTTTTAAACAGATCTATTTGATTCATAAATGGGTCCCTAATAGGTACTACCACTCCGTGTCAGAGTGGATCTGGGTGTAATGGCAATGAAGAGGTACGCCATCAGATGCAATTTAGTGTCATGCCCAACACCCCACCCCGTTTTTAGTTGGTTGGTTGGTTGGTTGGTTGGATTTTACGGCATGTCAACACTTGTTGGGTTATTTTGTGGCAAAAACATTTTGTTTTATTCATTCATGTGTACCCAATTTAAAAAAAACTCAAATTTTTAAAAACACATTTTTAAAACTCATTTCATTCCATTTAGCCCATAGATGGGACCCTAACAGGTACTACCACTCCGGATCAGAATAGACCTGGGAGAAATGGTGATGAAGGTGTACTCCACATTCCTCAGAGCTCCAAAGTTTAACGTCAAACCCAGTACATTAAGACCCTCAACCACTGCCTTCTGGCACATATATGATAAAGAGATTTGAGGTTTGCCATAAGGGCATAAGGTTGGGACAATCATAGGTGCTACGGCTTGGCCTGACCAGCTGATTGACCCGTTTTTAGTGAGTATTATCCCTTTGTATGTGGTACAGTCTGTATTTTAAAGTCCACTAACAGGGCGAGACAATATCAGTATAACCTAAGGTCTAAGGTAGGTGTGTTAAAAACGCCTTGCCTAAGAATCTTTTAGCGCAGACACCAACCATGGTATGAATAAGAAAAATGGAAGTATAGTTTTAATAGATTAAATTTTGATAGTGAAATATGATACAGTTTCAATGTATTTGTAATGTTGCATGTTGTAAATATTCATTCCTATTTTCAGTGAATTTTATAGATACATTGAACTGATTTATTCTTTGTATTAATTCACGTTTGATCCTGACCGTTGGCCTGCTTTTGGGCTCCTCCGCCCAGCATCTTGTGAGATACATCGTTGGCCCCCTTTGGGTTTGTCCACCGTGTCTCACATCCACCACGCTGCTACCCATGGTTTCAGGTGATAAGTGATCGAATGGCATGTATGTTGCTCTATCTTGAACGGTTGTCCAAGAAGGAGAACAAAGGGGGGGGGGCAATACTTTGACATCTAAGTTTTCCACAAGTCCCCTCCTTTTTAGGTACTACGGGAAGCCCCCCTTTTTCTGATGTGTTTTATAGAGGGGAAAGTTTGCTTTCAAAGAGATAGTTCGATAAGGTTTAGGGAAGGTTGGCGAGATATTGTTATGGATATCCGTGCTACTTGTGCGACATTATGAGGATGATGATGATGATTAATTCACATTTCACTTTTTTCATTGCACCCAAATCTTGATGAAATTTTTAACTTAACCAAAATATCTTTTAAAATTGTGTATATTTGTTTTATGTATAAAAAGAATAGTTACTAAATTCTAATTTAAATGATGATGGTCATTAAGCTCACTGTAGAGTCACATCATATTTGTACAATTAATGTTTCAATAAACCATAAGAATAACAACCGTATGCATTTTTAACATTTCAAATAAATAATAAATAAGAAAAATAAATAATAATACATGTTGTTACGCTCTTAATTCATTTTATTAGAGATTTGATAGATTTCATGTTTATTTAAGTAAGCATATACTTATCAAATAAGTATTAAATTAATTGAATAACTTTATTCAATTTTTAAAGAACGACATAAAATTTTATAAATTGAAATTAAAAAGCTATTTTAAAAAAAGGGTTTTTTTCAAGTCAGGGAAAAATTTAATTGTTTGAGATTTTTTTCAAAATAAATTACATCTCAGTGAAACATGAATAAGAAAAAAAATATATTTCTGAGTAAGCTCAATTCTTTTACTTCGCGAAAGAATTACTGCTTTTTATAATTTTAAGAAAATAACTAAATAAATATTTGATATTGTAAGATTCAAAGTTAATATTGAACATACAACTCCGACACATTTCTGAGACAAAACATTCTATATAATACAGCACATGAATACAAAGGATACATAATCAATAGAAGATAGAATAGTGTACATAAACATACATACATAAAAGTCACTGACAAGATAATATAAAAGTACACATAATATAAAGGTACAGACATGAGACTAAGAATAGTCCATGCTGTATAAATCACTTACAGTGACAAGTAACCGGCGTTGAGGGCCGAAGCCCCAACGAGAAAGGAATGACAATTGTCTAACCCATGTGGTCTCGTAGCGAGGAAAGAGAGGCAAAGAGGAAGAGACATTCAAAACAGCCGCTTAAATACACGAGGCCCCTAGCGGGAACCAGCGACATTAAACGGGCAGACAGCTCCCCAGGCAAATACGAAAATAACCCCTACAATATTATAAATGCTCTCTAAGCACAATAAAAAATAAAAGATAATTACTCTATAATCAATACAGTAAATTATTAATACAGTAAGAAAGTGCTGCCCGAGAGACGGATCCCTATGTACCCTGAAAATTTCTATTTATACCCACGATACTACAAATTGGCAAGCTATAAGGTAATTGAGAAAGTTTTTTGAACTGGGGTCTGTTCAATTAACAACAGTAATCACTTTCCTGCAACAATATGTCTGCTACCACAGTAAACTCTTTCTCTGACCTCGTAACAAAACACAGTAGTCGTCCGAATTTCACCACTCTCGCGGTCACTTGCTTCGTTCCTTTTCTTCCCGTGTCAGCGACCGTCCGTTTTTATTATGGCTCGTCCAGTTTTTATGTAAATTACGTCTCGTCCCATCCGGGTCTCTCGTGCAATGGCACAAGCGATTCTTTGCCGCTTACGTTCGGGTGGGGAGTGGGGGGATCGGCTATGCCGATTACAGTAATAAATGTTCATTTCCTTATCACTATCAAAACACGATTTCTGAAGAAGCTGTTTGGTAACAAATTTGCATATTTTTTTTCTAACGGTCTAATGTTAACACAAACGAAAGAAAAACATTCTCGTATTTACAAATGCTATATTTTCTTACAAGTGACCCCAACACCACAATAACCACGCCCTCAACGGCTAATGTCGAAGGTTAAACCCTGGCTATGTTTCTTGAGATTCCAATAGGAGATCCACCCATTTACATGCGCTTAGAAATGCATATTAGCAAATATTTCGGGGTAAATACAAACGAGGAGGACGCTCGTGGGTGCTAAGCATTGTACGGAAGGATTTGTTTAAGGTATTAAGTTGTTTATTTATCTATCTATCTTATTCTGATCATATCTATCTAATCTATCTATCTACTATCTAATCATATCTATCTATTAGTTCTATCTATTCTGATCATATCTATCTATCAATCTTTCTACTATCCTATCTATCATCATTCTATCTACTTATCTGATCATATTCTATCTATCTTATCTATCCATCTATCCTTATGTCTATCTTATTCTGATCATATCTATCTATCTATCTATCTTATTCTGATCAGATCTATCCATCTATCTATCTATTCTGATCATATCTATCCATCTATCTATCTATCTTGATTCTGATCATATCTATCTTATCTATCTATCTATATACTATCTATCTTATTCTGATCATATCTATCTATCTATCTATTCTATCTATCTATCTATCTTATTCTGACATATCTATCTATCTATCTATCTATCATATCATCTATCTATTCTGATCATATCCTATCTATCTATCTATCTATCTAATCTATCTTATTCTGATCATATCTATCTACTATCTATCTTATTCTATCAATTCTATCCATCTATCATCTTATGCTGATCTACTATCTTATCTATCTAATCTATTCTGATCATATCTATCTATCTATCTATCTCTATTCTGATCATATCTATCCATCATCTATCTATTTTCGATATACATCCATCTATCTTCTTATTCTGATCATATCTATCCATCTATCTATCTTATCTGATCATATCTATCTATCTATCTATCTTCTTCGATCATATCTATCTATCATCTATCTATCTTATTCTGATCATATCTATCTATCTATCTATCTATCTATCTTTATTCTGATCATATCTATCTATCTATCTATCTATCTATCTTATTCTGATCAATCTATCTATCTATCTATCCTATCTATCTTATTCTGATCATATCTATCCATCTATCTACTTATTCTGATCATATCTATCTATATATCTTATTCTGATCATATCTATCTATCTATCTATCTTATTCTGATCATATCATCCACCTATCTATCTATCTATCTATCTATCTATTCTATCATATCTATCCATCTATCTATCTTATTCTTCATATCTATCTATCTATCTATCTATCTATCATATTCTATCTTATCAATCAATCTATCCATCAATCTATCTGCATTATATCTATCATCTATCTATCTTATTCTGATCATATCTTATCCACCTATCTATCTATCTATCTATCTATCTTATTCTGATCTCTATCTAATGCTATCTTATTCTATCATATCATCTATCTATCTTATTCTGATCATATCTATCATCTATCTATCTATCTATCTTATTCTGATCATATCTATCCACCTTCTATCTATCTATCTATCCCTATCTATTCTGATCATAGTCTATCCATCTATCTATCTTATTCTGATCATATCTATCTATCTATCTACTTATTCTATCTATCTATCCATCTATCTACTATTCTGATCATATCTATCCATCTAATCTTATTCTGATCAATATCTATCTATCTTATCTATCTTATTCTGATCATATCTATCCATCTATCTATCTTATTCTGATCAATATATATCTATCTATCTATCTTATTCTGATCATATCTATCTATCTATCTAGCTTATTCTGATCATATCTATTATCTATCTTATCTTCTGATCATATCTATCTATCTATCTTATCTATCTATCTATCTATCTATCTATCTATCTATCTTATTCTGATCATATCTATCCACCTA
>CM042140.1:33835763-33873263 GCA_023376005.1 Doryteuthis pealeii
TTTGTGTGTGTGTGTATATACTCTATCAATAATAATGAGCACTCTTTACACAATATATTATCCATATTAATATATATATATATATATTGTGGATAATAATATATATATATATATATATATATATATATATATATATATATATTTATGTATGAGTAGTGGCTTACCGGTGGGTACGCGTACGATCGTTGGGAGCGCACAGAGTCCAGGGGTTAAGACCATGAAAAAACAAATACAAAGTGGTCAATACAATGTAGAGCAAAATTTATTTAAGAAATGGATATAAAGTAACCTACTCGGGTTTCATCATCTGAATCGTCAGGGTTACACCCGCTGAATTATTCGAGTTTTATCATGATTAATATCAGTTGATACCACGTATGTCTGTTGGAACGGGTCTTATCGTTACAGATAGACGCTTGTCTTCTATCTGAAACGATAAGACCCGTATATATATATATATATATATATATATATATATATAGTGGATAGTATGGATGGTATATTTCTAAGTAGATAGAACTGTTCTAAGGATCGCATAGGCAAGAAACTGTCAGTAACCAGTTGTTGACTCCATTACCTTAACTTAACTCATATATATATATATATATATATAATATATATATATATATATATATATATATATATATATATATATAGGTGTGTGTGTGCGTGTGTGTGTGTGTGTGTGTGTGTGTGTGTGGTGTGTGCGTGTATGTGTGTGTACATATATAATGCGGGAAAGCAGGAGATATCTACCGATGTACAGGCGTCAGGCAGTCCGACTGAGAGAGAGAGAGAGAGAGAGAGAGAGAGAGAGAGAGAGAGAGAGAGAGAGAGAGAGAGAGAGAGAGAGAGTAATAAATTGTAAATGGTCCGGCAGATCCTGTCTCCTGCATTATTTACCAATGGGGTTGTTCTGCTTTCAATGTTATTGTTCATCTCTTGGTCTGGCAAGGCAAACAGCGGACAAGCCTCAAAAGAATTCGTGTATTTTGTTTGCAATACCTGTCACCTTTTATATCGCCAGGACATCTTCTTTCAGAACAGCTTACCGCGTCCTGTGCACTTGCAGGTGTAGCTTCAGGATTAGAACGAAACTTCACTACTCGACCCCGACCAGGATCAGGAGTGGGTATTAAATTGAAAAAAAAAATGTTTTTACAAAAGTTTAAAAATCTATAATTGTTCACAAAATATATGGTCAAGCTGAACGCACTGATCACCGAAGTTAAGCAACGATGAGTTTGTTGTAATTCTTAATTGGGTGGCCAATTAAACATGTGGAATTGCAGTAATCAGGGAGTGATACACAAATGACGTATATGTTACGTCTATATATTTGAAACAAGGGAATATTTTTATGCGTAACCATTGGAAAAAGGGATCGTCAATGGTCACGAATTAAGACAGAATCCTATTATTATTATGTTTGAGTTTTCACATCAGTGTTAGCTGATGGTCTTTCACTGGAGTTTGAGTGACAGCAAGTCTCCTCAGGTCTCCAGGACTCTTTATTATTATTATTATTATTATTATTATTATTATTATTATTATTATTATTTACTAGCAGGACCTGTGGATATACGACAGTGTGATGATTTAATCATTACAACGTTTGATATGTTTAATTGGGTGACCAATTAAGCAATAGCAGGAACTGTAAGCAACCTGATATTAAAAAACTTGATTTGGCATTAAATGACCAGAAAAGGGTTAATATGCCGTAAAACAAAACAACCAAACAATCAATCAAAATATACGAAGAAATGACTTCTCCTAAAGAAAAAGAAAAGAACAGAAATAAACAGTGATACCTTAACTTACAAATGTTTCATCTTACGAGTTTTTCGAGTTACGAGTTCTCATTCCGTCGAGTTTTTGCTTTGTTTAGAGTTTCCAAACTTTATTACGCCAAAGAAAAATATTATCTATAAAAATAATAAACATTAAAACACAATTCATTGCATTCTTTTGACAGAAGGTATACTGCAGACTGTAGGTTGAGTATATGTGGAATTGCAGTAACCAGGAAGTGATGCACAAATGACGTCTATATGTTTGAAACACGGGATATTCTTTAGGCGTAACCATTGGAAAAAAGAGTTCGTCAATGGTCAAGAATTAAGACAGAATACAATTATTATTATTATTATTATTATTATTATTATTATATTATTATTATTATTTGCTCCTTTTGAGTTTTCACATCAGCATTAACTGATGGTCTTTCACTGGAGACTGAGTGACAGCAAGTCTCCTCAGGTCTCCAGGACTCTTCTGAGTATTCTGGCAGATTGCAGCAGTGCCGTGTTCTGAATGCTTTCAATCCTTCCTCTGATTTCCAAACTTTCCAAACCCTTTTCCAATCCCTTTGGGACCGTTCCAAGTGCATCAACTACAATTGGTATCACTTTGACTTTCATATTCCATAACCTCTGGCAAGGTCCAGATATTTGTCCATTTTTTCATTTTCCTTTAGCTTCACCCTGTGATCTGCTGGAACTGCAAAATCCACCAGTTGACAAGTTCTTTCTTTGTTTTTAAGGTGATTGAAAAGTAACTCCCTATTTTAAACTATTCATCATTTTTTTATATGCAGTTACATTTTTCTCAATTCTTTAATATATGTTCCTTAATATATGGCAATTAAATCTGTGTTGTTGTTGTTAGTGCCCCCCCCCATATGTTGCTATCGTTGTTCATGAATAGCTGAAACACCATTTTCCTGGGAGATATATGGGTAGACGTGGTCTGCATGAGAGGTTGATTGAAGGAACAAGTCTACTCTACAAAACTTCTAGGACGAATTTATTTCTGCCATTCCACAAGAGTTCCTGGAAAAATCAGTTGATGCGATTCCCGGGCGACTTGAGAGGCAGGAGACAAATGATAGTGCTTAAATAGGATTTTAAATAAAACTTCATATTGTGTGTGTTTTTCTCATATTCAGTTTTGTGAAATGATTCAGAAATAAATTATAAGATTTTTAAAACAGGGAGTTACTTTACAATCACACTGTATGTTTAATTTGGTCAATAATACCGGGAATCTGTATAAAGCCTTAAGTTTGGCAACAGTAATAAGCATAGTCCATTTTTAGGGAAAAGGGGTGCAAGTCAGTTTATTGTAATAAGAACGGCGTTAAGGTCTTTAAACAAGTTTGACAGTCGTCTCTTCCCCCACCCCTACAATCAATGTACCCTGATCCACATTCTGTTCATTTTCAAAAGTTTTTTTCCCTCAAGAATTGTTTGATAATTTGGTCATCTGTTTTTTGTGAACTCTCTCTTTTTTGGGGTGTGTGTGTGGGAGGGGCTGCGCATGTCTTGTCGCTTATCAGACAAGACAGAGACAAATTGTTTTAGAATTATGACAAATAAGTCACGGCTCTGATGACAAAAAATACAAAACAAAAATACAAAACAAAACAAAACAAAGAAAAAAAACGAAGAAGAAAAAAAAGAACCAAAAATTGTAAAAGAATTATAATCTTATCCATTCCCCCTTTTACAAAAATGGAAGCACACAAGGGTGTTAACCAATATATTATCCCCATCCCATCAAGCTTTATTCTTGATTTCACCTCAGAACTTAGGTCTTTCCAAACTTCTTTAATATATGGAACGTTATTGCTGGGGATTTGAATTTAGAGTTTCCCTGTTCCTCAATCGGTTGCCATACCAATATTACATCGCCATTCTCATATATATTTATCTTATATTGTATTTCTTGAAGTATACCCGTATAACCGTGGTTGTAAACAGATATACTTATCTTCTTTATACTTACCTTGTTCTGAATAACAGGATCTTATCTTCTATATCTGTTATTTGTATAGCTGTAATCTTATATCTCTGGATTCTGATATCTACTCTGGGCTGGTATATATTATACTTAGCTCGATCTATCCATGGATTGGTAGATGACTTCTTCTGTTTCTGGATCTGAGTTGTCTTGTGTCGTTGCGGAGTTTTTAATTAACTAACACAAGACTTTGATTTAATTAGAGTTATTTATCATTTTATAATATCCAGATACCCCCCCCTCTAAAAAAAAGAAAAAAAAAAAGAAACACGCGTGTGAGAATGTATTTTCGACCGATAGATCACCACTGCGAATGTCATCCTCAACGTTCAACTAAAAATTGACTTTCCTAAACTCTTTCTCACGTTCCTGCTGGCTAACCGGAGGAGGAGATCAACACCGAGTTAAAAAGTGTCAATCATTTTTCCCGTGTTTTTCCACGACCGGTAATTTGAATTTAAGCTACACTTATGGCACATAATTAATAGGCTACCTATCATTTATATAACACTAAGTGAGAGAATCTAGGATATCCTATTGTTCATCCATTTAGTTGGAGGTGCGTGGTGTAATGGTTAGAGTCGTAGGAATTGGACTTGTCGACCCGAGTTCAAATACTGGACGAAGCTACAGTTCACGTAGCGCTAATACCCTTGGAAAAGGTATAAATCCAACTACTCTCCCTCAAGTTATGGGTAAATAGTAGCGCAGACTGGGATCTTAACCTTGGTTAGACAACCAGTCTAGGAGAAGGAAAACTCTGCATTAAAACCTGTTAAATCTGCTTGGGGTGGTTACTACTAGAACAGGCTCAGTCCTAATTACTGATCTATTTCACTAATATAATATAATAATAATATAACTAATATGAAAGAAGTAAAGCCATGTCTTTTTCCAAGGAAATGCAAACAGCCTCACCCAGAATTCTAAATCGGCTATATATTATCGAAAGAAACGAAGGGTTACTTAGAAGTTTTAGAAACTTAGAACGCATTGCGTCTTCCTTTAAGAAATAAATTTTAGTAAAAATTTTTTTTTTAATTTCCTGGATAGTTGGTTTTAAACATGGTTTTGCTACTACGACCATGAGTCGTAAAGACAGACCATATATTACAATATACACTCTTTCCGGTAAAGAAAAAAATCCGGGCACAGTGGTCAGTAAAGAAGGTCATGCTTATAGTCTTCTGTGACATGAAAGGATCCATCACTATTGATTTCCTGTAAACAGTGCTTCGTATTACCAAATCCTTAGGCAAATTGAATGACACTCGTAAACAATATTTTAAACTATATAACAGAATAAAAGCAGGATAAAAATTCACTACTTTGAGTTTCACGCTTGTGATCCTCTGCCGAATATCTGAACCTGAGGATCAGCATCGTGAAACCCAAAATTTGAGATATTTTAGACTTTTTCAGAATTCTATTTCATAGTTGAACAAGTATGATATTGCCTTGCATCTTTGTGCATAGAGCGCTACATCTCACCGATGAAAAAAACCTTTTCATCATCATCATCATCATCATCATCATCATGTCATGCTAGTAGCATGGATATCTATGACAATCTCTCACCAACCGTCCCTATCATTCATTGCTCTCGGGAGGTCCCCTGCACAGCATCCAGTATCCGCGCAGAGCTGGTTAATGTAGATGTTTGCTGGATGGCCCACATTGACGTGTCTAAGTGCTGGTCTCCATTGGAGAACGTCACTTATGAGTTCGTCGTTGTTTCTCCAGCAGTTTCCAGTATATCTTGTTCGTCTTACTCGGATGGTTTGTGACAGAGGGGCAAATGGCCGTACAGCTGCTTTCTTGTGGGGTTTCCATGATTTGTTTAAGATCGCGAGCGGCATTCTTGTGTAGCTCCCATCTAGATTATTCTCTATGCACTTCTTTAGGGCCCAAGTAATACAGCCGTACAGTAGCACTGATACAACGATATCTTGAAATAATTATCGCTTTACCTTGTCAATGAGATCGGATTTCCATATGACTGATGATATGTCAATAGCAGACCATGCAATGTGCATTAACATCGCTTTCTGTGGATGAGATATAACTACCTAGGTACGTGGATATTTCCACCGACTTCAGAGATGTACCGTCAAATGTGGCGATGCCTCCTAAATTTTTAAAACATATGAACTCTGTTTTATCGGACTTCACGTACAGGTTAAGGCTCCGTGTTGTCTTCTCTAGGCTATATATATATATATATATATATATATATATATATATATATATATATATATATATATAATGAAGATTCGGTCTGTATTTGTCTGTAACCGAAACTACAATAAAATTTTGAGCATTCAACCTTAGACGGTCCTCATTGTTTTTAAAACAAGTTTTAATATATACATGCTCGGTATTATGTATCTATATATAGTTTGTTTTATTTTGATATATATTTAAAATTATCCGAACTAAGTTTACATTTAGAATTGTTATATATATATATATAATATATATATATATATATATATATATATATATTACTCCTTTGATAAATTTGATGATTTTACTTACTTATTACCCTCCTGACATGGAATTTTTAACTGCCAACCCCTTAGGCAATATCTTTCAAAAATTAACTTTTACACCCCCCTGAGGGTGTCTTTTGCTAGTAATTCATAATATGTATGTAATATATCATTATATATATATATTGTTTCTCACAAAATTTCTTTTCACGCGTCAAATAAATGAATAATCTATCTATCTATCTATCTATCTATCTATCTATTCTTTCTGAGAAATTCAAGCTGGACGCTGCACGTACTAAAACAGTGAAGAAGTCTGTGCGTAGGAGTCGGTTTAGCTCAGTCGGTAAAGCACTTGCCTAGGAATCGCAAGGTTCCTGGTTCGATACCGGCCCTCGCCAACTCAGCATATGATTAGCACAGGGATCTGTGCAGTAAAGAGAGGAGCTGATGGTAGGTGTGGCGCTTCACCTCAGACACAAAAACAATCTCCTTGGTCTAGCACTAGTGAAAAGGGGATAGATTCCCTCGCTGTCTGGCTGATACCGACATTAGGCCACCCCGACGACTTTACTTTTTACTTACTATACACGCATGACTCTGGATGTTCACACAAACAAGAAGATTTGCGATGGAATTGCCATTATTCCTAGACAAACACTCCGAAATGAAATTGCCGGATTGGTCACACATTTGATGTAGCGAATTCAGAAGGGTCCAGTTGGTGGCATTTCTATCAAGCTGCAAGAAGAATGGTATTGGTAAAAATCTGGTGGTCCTGTAAGTCCGTCCTGAGTATTGGTAAAGATTTGGTAATCCTGTAAGTCCGTCCTGGGTATTGGTAAAGATTTGGTAATCCTGTAAGTCCGTCCTGAGTATTGATAAAGATTTGGTAATCCTGTAAGTCCGTCCTGAGTATTGATAAAGATTTGGTAATCCTGTAAGTCCGTCCTGAGTATTGTAAAGATTTGGTAATCCTGTAAGTCCGTCCTGGTAAGTCCGTCCTGATATTGATGGTAATCCTGAAAGTCCGGCCGTATCCTGTAATAAAGATTGGTAAAGATCTGGTAATCCTGTAAGTCCGTCCTGAGTATTGTAAAGATCTGGTAATCCTGTAAGTAGGTAAAGATCTGGTAATCCTGTAAGTCCATCCTAGTATTGGTAAAGATCTGGTAATCTGTAAGTCCGTCCTGAGTATTTGGTAAAGATCTGGTAATCCTGTAAGTCCGTCTTGAGTATTGGTAAAGATCTGTAATCCTGTAAGTCCGTCCTGAGTATTGGTAAAGATCTGGTAATCCTGTAAGTCCGTCCTGAGTATTGGTAAAGATCTGGTAATCCTGTAAGTCCGTCCTGAGTATTGGTAAAGATCTGTAATCCTGTAATGGTAAAGATCTGGTAATCCTGTAAGTCCTTCATGAGTATTGGTAAAGATTTGGTAATCCTGTAAGTTCGTCCTGAGTATCTTGGAGCCCTTAGCGCTTATCCAGTGGAATTGGATCCTTGATAAAGAGTCATGGGTATTGGTAAAAATCTGGTAATCCTGTAAGTCCGTCCTGTATTGATAAAGATTTGGTAATCTGTAAGTCCGTCCTGAGTATTGGTAAAGATCTGAGTCCGTCCTGAGTAGTAAGTCCGTCTGTATTGGTAAAGATCTGGTAATCCTGTAAGTCCGTCCTGAGTATTGATAAAGATTTGGTAATCCTGTAAGTCCGGCCTGAGTATTGGTAAAGATCTGGTATCCTGTAAGTCCGTCCTGAGTATTGGTAAAGATCTGGAATCCTGTAAGTCCGTCCTGAGTATTGTAAAGATCTGGTAATCCTGTAAGTCCGTCCTGAGTATTGGTAAAGATCTGGTAATCCTGTAAGTCCGTCCTGAGTATTGGTAAAGATCTGGTAATCCTGTAAGTCCGTCCTGAGTATTGATAAAGATTTGGTAATCCTGTAAGTCCGTCCTGAGTATTGGTAAAGATCTGGTGATCCTGTAAGTCCGTCCTGAGTATTGGTAAAGAGATCCTGTAAGTCGGTAATCCTGTAGTCCGTTCTGAGTATTGATAAAGATTTGGTAATCCTGTAAGTCCGGCCTGAGTATTGGTAAAGATCTGGTGATCCTGTAAGTCCGTCCTGAGTATTGGTAAAGATCTGGTGATCCTGTAAGTCCGTCCTGATTATTGGTAAAGATCTGGTAATCCTGTAAGTCCGTCCTGAGTATTGATAAAGATCTGGTAATCCTGTAAGTCCGTCCTGAGTATTGGTAAAGATCTGGTGATCCTGTAAGTCCGTCCTGAGTATTGGTAAAGATCTGGTAATCCTGTAAGTCCTGAGTATTGGTAAAGATCTGGTAATCCTGTAAGTCCGTCCTGAGTATTGGTAAAGATCTGGTAAAATCTGGTGATCCTGTAAGTCCGTCCTGATTATTGGTAAAGATCTGGTAATCCTGTAAGTCCGTCCTGAGTATTGATAAAGATTTGGTAATCCTGTAAGTCCGTCCTGAGTATTGGTAAAGATCTGGTGATCCTGTAAGTCCGTCCTGAGTATTGGTAAAGATCTGGTAATCCTGTAAGTCCGTCCTGAGTATTGGTAAAGATCTGGTAATCCTGTAAGTCCGTCCTGAGTATTGGTAAAGATCTGGTAATCCTGTAAGTCCGTCCTGTAAAGTAATCCTGTAAGTCCGTCCTGAGTATTGGTAAAGATCTGGTGATCCTGTAAGTCCGTCTTGAGTATTGGTAAAGATCTGGTAATCCTGTAAGTCCGTCCTGAGTATTGATAAAGATTTGGTAATCCTGTAAGTCCGGCCTGAGTATTGGTAAAGATCTGGTGATCCTGTAAGTCCGTCCTGAGTATTGTAAGATCTGGTGATCCTGTAAGTCCGTCCTTATTGGTAAAGATCTGGTAATCCTGTAAGTCCGTCCTGAGTATTGGTAAAAGATCTGGTAATCCTGTAAGTCCGTCCTGAGTATTGGTAAAGATCTGGTAATCCTGTAAGTCCGTCCTGAGTATTGTAAAGATCTTGTAATTCTGTAAGTCCGTCCTGAGTATTGGTAAAGATCTTGTAATCCTGTAAGTTCGTCCTGAGTATTGGTAAAGATCTTGTAATCCTGTAAGTTCGTCCTGAGTATTGGTAAAGAGTCCTTCGATAATGAGTCATTTGGTTCCTCTGGTAAAGAGTCCTTAGTTCCCTCCTCAATGAAATAAAAGTATGTATCAAATGGCATCTATCTATCTATCTATCTATGCGTGTATCTCTGCTTGCGCGTTTCTAATATCAAATCTTATCTGTTTATCTGTGGCCTACATACAGATAAACACAATTTATCATGAAGATGAAAAGAATATTTCGGAGTATCTAGATATTATCGGGAGGTTTTTGATAAGGTGACAAAAAATTGGTGGACAGTGGAATCTCCTTTCATTTCATTTGAATTTAAACGTGGTCTTATCTTTTTAATCTGACCCTTTACAAGTGTAAATTTTCGGCAGGGAGAGAGAGAGAGAGAGAGAGAGAGAAGAGAGAGAGAGAGAGAGAGAGAGAGAGAGAAGAGAGCGTGTGTGAAGGAAACTAACAAGAAAAAAGAAGGGGGGAAGTTGTTGATATTGTGTGGTTGTGGTGTGTGTTGTGTGAAGAGAGAGAGAGAGGAGAGAGAGAGGAGAGAGAGAGAGAGGAGAGGGTGTGTGTGTGAAGGAAAACCAACAAGAAAAAAGGAAGAGGGAAAGGTGTTGATATTGTGTCTGTGTGTGTGTGTGTGTGAAAGGGAGAGAGAGAGAGAGAGAGAGAGAGAGAGAGAGAGAGAGAGAGAGAGAGAAGAGAGAAGAGAGAGAGTGTGTGTGTGTCAAAGGAATGCGTGCTGTCTTCCCACTCCGGTTGAATGGGTCAACCACGAATACTCTCGCGGTACGTGTGAAAAGCGTTCACGCGCGAGTTGGCGAGTTTTTAAAACGGTCAATCAGGTAGTCAGTTAGTGGCTCTGTATGGACACTAGGTGCCGATTAGAAGAGGAATTGTTAATTATTGATGGATGGCGAGAGAGAATTAATGAAATACGGGCTGTCAGCATTTCTGATGTATGGGCCAAGCGCAAAGTTTACAAGTTAACACGTGTAAGAATGCATGGATAAATTTTCTTGACACTTATTCAAGTGAGATGAGTACCGCGACGAGGATTCGAACACCGACCCGCGGTGTCACTGTCACTTTTTAATCCTAGATATCAATAATGAAATTATAAGAGAAACTAGAAGGACCTGTGGGTATACCACAATATGATAATTTAATTATTACAATATTTGATATGTTTACTTAAGAGCTATTGCTAAATAGTTCAATATGTAAAAAATATAATAGACTTCATTTAATTCTTTCTCACTCTTTTTCCCCTTCTTTTCATAATTTCATTATGTTCGATTGAAAATGATTAGCGTTATCGCTTCAGCACGCTCACCCGCTTTCCCTATTCTTTTTCTTTCTTTCTTATATTATTTTTTCTGTGTAACATGTCATTTTTATTCGCTTTCTTTTTTATATAATAAAAACGGAATGGTCCATTATTTAGCTGTGGTGACGACACTCATAAGAAATAAGAATTCATCTGATAAGCAACACCAGATAATGAGGATCTTTTTATTATGTTCGATTAAAACAGATTGGCATTATCTCTTCTGCGCGCTCACCCTCTCCCTCTATCTTCCCTCTTCTCTCTATTTCTTTTTTATGTAATTTTTCTGTGTAGCATGTCCCTTTTCTTACCTTTCTTTCTATATGATAAAAACGAAATGCTCCATTATTTAGCTGAGCTGATTACACTCATAAGAAATAAGAATTAGGCGGATAAGCAATGCCAGATAAACAGGATTTACATTTTTGCATTTCATCTTGGCCGATTTGGATGGTCTTATTTTTAACCAGCGGGTGTTGCAAGATGATAGCGGTTGTACTTTTAAGGAACCCATGAATTAATATAGATGTAAATGTAAAGAAGAAATAAGTAGATTTTTCCCCAGATAACAACTACAATATAAATGGAGGGGAGTTCCCCGTGTAGGAGTGGTTAATGTGCTGAACTGCAACATCGTAGTCGTGAGTTCGAACTCCAGTCTCGCTATTCCGTTCACTTTCGGACTAATACTCTTGGGAAAGGGATACAACCATCATTCTCCCAGCAATGGGTTAAATAGTACCACTACTATTAATCTACAAGGATGGTTTTGGTATTCAATAACCCAGAATGGTTGGTATGCCATTAAAAAAAAGAACCCAAGCGAAACCAAATAAATGTTAATTGGTACCCCACCCCCTCCGCAAATGGAGTATCTTATTGACCTTTATTCTTTTTAAAGAAATTGAAGAAATGAAAAATAGGAGAGAATTTTTTCTTTAAATTTAATAGAAATGTTGAAATACGGGAGAGAATTTTTTTCTTTATATTTCAATCAATAGAAATACATTTTTGCATTTAATCTTGGACGATTTTCACGGTCTCATTTTTAACCAGCGGGCGTTTCAAGATGATAACGGTGGTACAATTTCTTTGAATCTCTCTCACCATCCATCTCTAATCGACCATCTCTCTTCTAAACGGCATCCAGTGTCCGTACAGAATTACTAACTGACTTCCTGATTGACCGTTTCTAAATAATTTCCAACTCTTGCGTGGCCGCTTTTCGCACTTATCACGAGAGTTCTCATGGTTGAATATTTTGTTGTTGGTCAACCGGTTCAACCAGGATAGAAAGACTGTCGCAAGACTCATCGGGGATTGGAAGACTGTCACAAGATTCGCCGGTGATGGGAAGAATGCCAGATTTACCATTTTTAAATTACTCCCAACTCCTTCGTGTCCGCTTTTCGTACCTATCGCGAGAGTTCTCGTGGTTGAACCTTTTGTTGTAGGTTAACCTGTTTGTAACAAGATGGGGATATTACCCTGAGCGAGAACTACTATATTAGAAAAGGAGGAAGAAGAAATAAGAGAGAGTAAAGGTTTAAAAAATAGTGATGAGCGCAAAACAGGATGAACGATGATTTGACCGGGGCGTGACCCCCGAATGGAGAATTGAGTGTCGACCGGAAGTTTCGAGTGTTGACCGGAACCGGAAGTCACGTGGTGACGTGGAACGACAAAGAAAAATACCAGCCTCTTAGTGCTTCCCGACGTCGTAGGGTACGGACCTGACCCTGGGTCCCTTATGGGATCACAGTAATCTAGCAGTGTTCTCTCTCTCTTTCTCTCTGTCTTTCCTCCTCTCCGACACAGCCCACGAGACGAGCCTAGCATGGAAATAAAAGCTATGCAGCTTGTGACGATATATTTCTCGCGTTGTACTTTTTTATCAACAAGATGACCGCCACGTGCAGAACACCTTTTTAGAGTCGTGAATTTGGAGGCACGTGGACTAGACCCGCTATACAACATATACCGCTACGTTACTTATATCAGCTTTGGGTATCGTGAATACAACAGATACTGCTACGTTACACTGTTCAACCCAGGCTGGGAAGACAATCGCAAAGCTCATCGGGGACTGGAAGGCTGTCACAAGATTTAACCGGTGTTTGGGAAGCCTGTTTGCTGCTACATTACGCGATTCTCGTACGAAATCCATTTTTCATTTTCCATCTCGTCCAAAAATGACTTTTCCTGTGTGAAAAAAAAGAAGACGAGAAATACATGTGTTTAAACACTGACCGATGTTCTTTCATGTATTTCTTAGTCTTTTTTGTTGTTGTTTGTGTTTGTTTTACTGGTTGAGGTCTTGCATTGTTCTTACACGAGGAAAAAACAGCCGTTTTTTTTGTTGTTGTTTACCTCAACTGTGCATTATCTACTGTTAGATCCTAGTGACACGCTCAAGGCATTAGCAATAAATTTGTTCTGGTGATGATTTCTACAGGTTTTTCCAGTGGGCGATACATGTCACATTTTGTTAATAATGTGCATAACAAACACTGCAGTCAATGAAGTCCTGGTTTAAGAGAAGGGGGGGGGGCGATTGATTGAGTCTGCCATTGTCTTTCGAGTTTGGGGTTAACATCAATGCCCCCTTCTCATCTGAAAAGAAATCGGGGGACGAAAAGAAACGTTTTTAATTAGACAGTTGTAAAGTACAGTCACCAACCGCCGTTGACTCCAAATCTCTCTCTGTGTCCCCCCTCTCTCTCTCTCTCTCACTCACACACACACACACACACACACACACACACACTATATTATATATATATATATAATATATATATTATATATTATTATATAAGTAAGTCGTCGAGGTGGCCTAAAATCGGCATCAGCCAGACAGCGAGGGAGTCTATCCTCGGTTCACAAGCACTAGACTAACGAGTTTGTTTTGGCGTCTGAGGCGGAGCGTCTCGCTTACCATCACATCTTCACTTTACCGCGCAGATCACTGTGCTACTCATACACTGAGTTCGAGAGGGCCTGTATCGAATTAGGTATCTTGAGTTTCCCAGCCGGACACTCTACCGACTGAGCTAAACCGGCCCTTATATATATGTGTGATTTTATTAAAAAATGTGTGTGTGTATGTGTTGTAACATAGTATACAATTAAAAGGTATTTGTTATCATTGATTTCAAAGCAGCGTATTAGCCACTTACTTTTCTTGGCGATAAGTGGCTAATACGCTGCTTTCAAACCAATGGTAATAAACGACTTTTAATTTTATAGTACAATATAACAAATTGAAATAGGTCTTATACCTGTAATCGAGCACTTTATTTTCCTTTTTCCAATACAAAAACACACACACACACACACACACACACACACAGACACACAGATATATATATATATATATATATATATATATATATATATATATATATATATATATATATATATATATATACCTTTGTCTTTCGTGTTTGGGGTTAACAGAAAATGCCCCCCTTCTCATCTGAAAAGAAATCGGTGACGAAAAGAAACGTTTTCGTTAGACTGTTGCAATGTACAGTGGTACCTACGTACTTACGAGTTCAATACGTTCCGCTCATAATACCATTTCCTCGAATATCAAATGAATTTTCCCCAATGAAAAAACTGAAATGCAATTAATCCGTCCCCAAAAACACCCATTTTTGTTATTTTTTTTAATATCAAAAATATCAAATTATTGTATAATGCAAAATAAAATTGAATGTAATGAATTCTGGGCTTTAATTTGTTATAATGGTTATTTTTTTATGAATAATATTTTTTTTGACGTAATAAATTTGGAAACTTAAATTCTTCCCGCCACCGGTGAATTTTGTGGCAGATTTCCAATCCCCAATGAGACTTGCAAGAGACTTCTCATCCTGGGTGAATCGGTTGAACTACAACAAAGGTTCAACTCCGGGAACTCTCGAGATAGATGCGAAAAGTGGTCACGCAAGATTTGGGAGAGTTTTAAAAAGGGACAATCAGACAGTCAGTTAGTGACTCTGTTCGGACACTGGATATCGTCTTGAGGAATTACCACGAACAATAGTCAATAGGGATGGATGGCGACAGTTAGTCAAAGTAACATGTGCTGTCGGCATTTCCGATCAACAGCTTTTCCCTTCTTGATTAACCTTGTGACAGTCTTCCCACCCTAGAGTAAAGCGATTGACCGACAACAAAGGGTCAACCATGAGAACTCTCGGGGTAGGTGTAAAAAGCGGTCACCTAAGAGTTAGGGGAGTTTTAAAGAGGGGCAATCGGGTAGTCAGTGACACTGCGTGGACACTGGATTCCATCCAATTTCTATTGATTAAGATTTAAAGAAAAATATTTCTCTTCTGTATTTCAACATTTCTTTAAAAAAATAAAGGTCACAAAATATATGACAGGTATTCTTCTGAATTATACTTTGTAGAATTTAGGTGGAAATGATGAGCACCTGAATCAAGAGAGCAGAAATACTGTTTGGGGGATATTTTTACGAGTCAAGCTAGTCTTTCTAATTTGCTCGATAGGGACCGGTGTAGCCCAGTCAGTAGAGTGTTCGGCTAGGAATCACAAGGTTCTTGGTTCGATACCGACCCACGCCAACTCAGCGTATGAGTAGCACGGGGTATCTGTGTAGCAAATTGAGGAACTAATGGTAGGTGTGGCACTACACCTCAGATGCTAAAATAATCTCCTTGATCTAGCGCTAGTGAAAAGGGGATAGACTCCCTCGCTGTCTGGCTGATACCGACATTAGGCCGCCTCGACGACTTTACTTTACTTATAAGCTAAAAACACATATATTGATGCTAATGCTGCTGATGGTGATGGTGATTTCCTTTTCTACTGATCATCCCTTCTTCTTCTATTTTCCTGTAATCTTCTGATAAAAGAATGTTCAAGTCTATATCTCAGAATTTATTCAACGGATGAAGTCATCTCGTTCTACCGAGGCCGTCTGTAAACCGTCACTTTTGGAAACGGTTCAAGTCGATAAGCATCGGGTGACCTGCCCCTTATATCCAAGTAAAAAAAATAAATAGAATCTCTCCGTTCCACGAAGCAAAGAATTCAGCATTTTTATTTCTACTCCATCATACTCCTGTTTATCTTCAGACATTTGCGTCCCTAGCAAAATCTCTCTCTCTCTCTCTCTCTCTCTCTTCTCTCTCTCTCTATATATATATATATATATATATATATATATATACTCTTGTTCCTTAATCTTCCAGCCGTTATCATCTTGCAGCACCCTCTTGTTAAAAATGAGACCGTCCAAATCGTCCAAGATGAAATTCAAAAATGTAAATCCCGATTATCTGGTGTTGCTTATCCACCGAATTCTTATTTCTTATAAGTGTCGTATCCACCGAATTCTTATTTCTTATAAGTGTCGTCACCCCCAGTTAAATAATGGACCATTCCGTTTTTATTATAAACAAAGAAAATGAAGAAAAAGAACAGGCTATACAGAAAATATATAAAAAATAAAGAAATGGGGGAGACGGTAGAGAGAAAGGGTGAGTGCGTGGAAGCGATAACGCTAATGTTTTTCAATCGAACATAAGGAAAAGATGAAAAGAAGGAAAGAAAGAAAGAAAGAAAAAAGAATGAAAGAGAGTAAGATCAAGATTATTATACTTTTCACATGTTAAACTATTGCAGTAGCTCGTAAGTAAACATATCAAACGTGTAATAATGAAATTATCATACTGTGGTACATCCACAGGTTCTGTTAGTTATTGCATATTATAGAATGACGATGGGTAGTTGAATATCGCCTCCTCGTACAGAATAAATGAGAGAACAATTGACGGAGTCATAACAAAATATTTAATTGCCTGAGCACACACAGCAGAAGAGAATACAAGTATGACATGAGATACACGGAAACGTTTATACAGAGTTGTATGAGTGAAATGTCCTGATAAGTAAAGAAGCGATACCAGATTATCAGAATTTACACTTTTGCAATTCATCTTGGTCGATTTGGATGGTCTCATTTTAACCAGAGGGTATTGCAAGATGATAACGGTCGCACAATTAAGAAACACGAGGTTTTAATGTATAGATTATTATTTGAAAACTTTTGTACTGTATTTTTAGTACTCGTAGGTAATTTATTTGTAAGATCAATGCAGAATAATCAACTGTAGACTCCTACACATGGACACACCAGTATGGATCTTATATTCATCATACATGAAACACAATGCGACACAATTATGTTTAACTGCAATAAAAGATATAAGTATGTAAAGTTTCAATGCCAGAGAGGTTGGTCATAAATAATGTCTAATATTATCCGTTTTAAGAAAAAAGCTAGATAGGAACTAGACAAAGATTCTGTGTGCTGTTTTGCACAAAGTATCATTTTAACCAAGGGGGTTACAATATATACTGCTTGCCAATATCAACAAAGCATGGGGAGATGAATCCACAATTGATCGGACTGTATGAAGGTGGTTCCAGAAATTTCGGAGTGGAGATGAGAGTCCTGAAAATGAAGAAGGTAGAGGACGGACATGCAGTCTTGACAATGAACAATTGCAGGCAGTTGTTGAGCAAAATCCACGACAAAGTGTCAGAGAAATGTCTCAGACACTTGGTGTCAGCATTGCAACAGTTTCCCACCATTGACAGAGTATTGGAAAGGTGAAAAAGTTCGATAAATGGGTTCCTCATGAGCTCAATGAGCACAAAAACTTAGGCGGTTTGAAGTATGCTCGATGCTCAGTTTGCGTAACACCAATGACCCCTTTCTTGACCGAATAGTCACTTATGACGAAAAGTGGATCCATTTTTCGATATTGGCAGCAATTTCGGAAGCATTGTGCCCAAGCTTGAACTCATGCAGCATAAGAAGGCGAAGGTCATGTTTAGGCATGTTCATCTTTAAGGCCCCTATTTTTCAAAAATACTTTCTATCTGAAAATAAATTAATTTCATATTTTAGCACACATTAAATAAACAACAAATTCTATGTTAAAATGACATTTCAAACCGAGCACTTCAATCGGCCATTATTTTTGTAACAACCT
Organism: Doryteuthis pealeii; assembly: GCA_023376005.1. Lineage (NCBI taxonomy): Eukaryota > Metazoa > Mollusca > Cephalopoda > Myopsida > Loliginidae > Doryteuthis > Doryteuthis pealeii. The sequence continues at coordinate 33,853,520 of CM042140.1, forward strand.
AATAGTTGTTGTGTTGTTTTATCTACATTTTCTATTTTCAACCAGATTATTACTTGAAAACGCGGTTACTGTATTTCTGAATTTTATTGGAAGATCTAGACAGCATAATCTCTAGCTATTGTCGTCAAATTTCGGATTTAAATTAAGTTGGAAGTTAAACACTGTATATGTCACCCAATTATTAGAAATTGACCTTATATCACATCCTACACGGGTGGAGGGGTTGGGTAAATATGTATATGATTCAATATTCCATTTACATGCAGGATACTGCTGGAGAAGTAAGGAAAAAATTCATAAGTGACGTTCTCCGGTGGACACGTACGCATGGACACACCAGTGTTGACCGACCAGCAAGAAATTGCATACAACAATTCGGTGTGGACACTAGAAGACTTACCAAGAGCAGTGACCGGTAGGGATAGATGGCGAGAGAGAATCAAGGGAATCCGTACCCTGAGTACGCCATGATGATGATGATGATACAAAACTAAGAAAAACACTGTGAGTACTTTGTTGAACAATATTTAATAGTCATATAGAGTTTACAGTATATCTCTATTAATAATGGGGGATTCGCTTCCGGTTTTTGTCTGTAACAAAAATTACATCACTGCTTATGTCCCATTACCCAAAATCGTCATAATATAGAATAAATACACTCAAAATTTGAACATGCAACATTAGACAGTCCTCATTGTTTTTTAAAACAAGTTTTAATAAATACATTACTGGTATTATATATCTATATATAGTTTGTTTTATTTTAATACATATTTAAAGTTTACATTTCAAATTGTTTTATATTTTAATCCTTTAATGAATTTGATTGCCCTGTCGGCTGGGACGTTAGAATGCACCGACTGCACCTCTGCAGAGGGGTAAGACTCCCCCAATGGGACCACTTGTTGGTCGTGGGTGCCGACCCGTGATGCTTAAGGATAGAACCCAAGTGGATGAGCAGTTCATGACATGCAATACTCCACTTTGGCCCTATCTTGGGCTAGACGGGTGGTCGGAGAGGCCCCCTCCGATCAATCGGCTGGCCACGTCAAGCCGTAGCACCTATATGATTGCCCCAACCCTTTTGCCTTTATGGCAAGCTCCAACCCTTTTTATCATATGGGTACTAGAAGGCGGTGACTGAGGGTCTACGTGTCCTGGGAATGACGTTAAACTCTATCTGATGGTGAGGTTCCAGTTTTGGAGGTTTGGGGAATGTGGAGTACCCCTTCATCACCATTGCTCCCTGGTCCACTCTGACCCGGAGTGGTAGTACCTGTTAGGGTCCCATCTATGGGTTGAATAGAAAAACATGAGTTTATAAACAAAATTGTATTATGCATTAAGAATGAATTCATTTCACAACTTTGTCGGCATTAAATAACCCACCGAAGTTGATATGTTGTAAAACAAAACAAACACACAAACAATTTAACAAATTTGATTATTTTACTTACTTAGGGTAGAAACTCGCTGACATTGAATTTTTTTTACTCCCACCCCTCAGGCAATATGTTTCAAAAATCTATTTTTACAACGCCCGGATGGTGTTTTTTATTTTGTAATAGTAATACTAAAAAAACAAACAAATAAAAAACAAATAAAAAACGAATAGATACTAGCGATTTTTTACTCCCACCCCTCAGGCAATATGTTTCAAAAATCTATTTTTACACCGCCCGGATGGTGTTTTTTTTTTTGTAATAGTAATACTAAAAAAACAAACAAATAAAAACAAATAAAAAACGAATAGATACTAGCGATTTTTTACTCCCACCCCTCAGGCAATATGTTTCAAAAATCTATTTTTACACCGCCCGGATGGTGTTTTTTTATTTTGTAATAGTAATACTAAAAAAACAAACAAATAAAAAACAAATAAAAAACGAATAGATACTAGCGATTTTTTACTCCCACCCCTCAGGCAATATGTTTCAAAAATCTATTTTTAACACCGCCCGGATGGTGTTTTTTATTTTGTACTAGTAATACTAAAAAAAAAAAAATAAAAAAATAAAAAAAACGAATAGATACTAGCGACTATATAGAGACGGTTTGGGCAAGCAGACAAAGACATACATAGATAGGAAATTAAAATCGTTGTCGTCTGTAAAGAGTAAAGCTTATTGAGGCACGCCTTTTGAACAGATGTGTAACTCGTCAAAAATACGCCAAGTCAAGGAAAACGAATAAAACTTCAACGAAGACAAACTGACAGCTTCAGTTGAGGTTTGACTTTCCTGTTATTAAGTAACGAAATAAAAATAAATATATATTTTTTTAAATAAAACTACTCTTACTAAAAACACTACAGAATATTCGTAGTTTGATGCCCTCAAGTCAGGCATGATTTCGGGGAAGCAAACATCATTACCTCCAACGCAAAAATACATATTTTTATATATATATATAATATATATATATATATATATATATGGTACTATGATGCGTGACTCTCAAACGTCTAATATTACGGACATAATCAATCATTTTAGAATAACACTCGACTCGTTTTGAAATTGTAATAATCTAAGCTTTACACTGTTTGTACATGGAGGATTTTTATTATTCCAGCCACGTTAGTTTTCATCAAAACATTTTTAGTTTCGAGATCAAAGAGTGGTTTGGCTTTAAACCTTTTGTTATAATAAACAACAAATAGACGAAATATGTTTAACAGAAATCTTATTATAATGGAAATTCGGTATCTGTCTGTCTGTAACCGAAACTACGTTACTGAAATTGCGTAAGCTTATCAATAAAAGTAAAGTCGTCGGGGCGGCCTAAAGTCGGTATCAGCCAGTCAGCGAGGGAGTCTATCCCCTTTTCAATAGCGCTAGACCAAGGAGATTGTTTTTAGCATCTGAGGTGGAGCCCCACACCTACCACCAGCTCCTTACTTTACCGCACAGATCCTTGTGCTACTCATACACTGAGTTGGCGGGGACCGCTATCGAATTAGGAACCTTGTGGTTTCTAGCCGAACGCTCTACCGACTGAGCTAACCAATAAACATTTGATTTATAGTCAAAATCATTTATACATAGAATAAAGAAAAACCCTGTATTATATATACTCAGTGTGCAATATTAAACGGTCCACATTGTTTGTTAAAACAAGTTTTAATAAATACATGCCAGGTATTATTGATTTATATATAGTTTGTTTTATTTTAATATATATTTAAAGTTATCTAATGTATAGAATTTTATGAGAAAATTATTTACAAACAAGAAATAGTCACATAATCTTCTTCTGCATTAATAATTTGTATTTTATTTTACGGTGAAAAATGACTTGATTATCGTCTGTCGTAAAACAAAATTTTACGACAGACGATAGTAATAATAAACAGAAAGGTTTCGACGCCCTCCCTCCAAAGAAAAAAACCTTAAATCATTCAGAAACAACTTAAATATGAACACGTTGGTATAAATATTAACTCTTGGTATAAAATAACCTTAGACAGGTTGTCATGCCGTTAAAATAGTTTTTCCGACGTGCTAAAAACAGTTTTGGTTCAATAAATTTCTTTATTCTTAGTTATTTTGTTTTATAAAAAAATTACCAAAAGTCTAGAAGGTATTAAAAATATTTACTGCAATTTTCGTCATGATCAACTCTGTAGAATTTGGAATATTTCATTTGCAGACCTTTGTCCATTAATATTGGTCGCTACTGTATATTGACAAATTCATGTTAGACTTTTATGACGCATAGGCGTAAAAAAATGCAACCAGATGCGATTTATGAATGAAACCCTTTATTTTGGGCGGCTGTTTTTCATTAAGAAAAAAAAAGAAAAAAAAAAAGGACTCCCGCCCCTTACCTGCCAGATTTTCAAATCAGTTTTATTTATTTGAAGTTTTTATTTATTTCCGTTTATATCTACTTTTGCTCTTTTTTTTTGCCAGCGCATTTCTCAACGGATGTTTTAGCATTGATTCAAAAAAAAAAAAAAAAAAAAAAGAAAAGAAAAAGAGAAAGAGAAAACGAATAAATAAACATAAAAGAAGTTTAAAAAAAAATGACCGTTGCACCCACACGCTCCACACCCACAGGGAAAAATAGTCTCATTCATAAAACTTAAACACGTTAAGATAAATTTGAAGTTGCAGGTGTCTGTTGTTAAACGATCCTCCTTTAGCCAGTTTAAAAATGTGTCTCGGAGTGTGGCGTAATTTTTTTCTTTTTCTATTTTATGATCTAACAGCCTGTCTGGGTAGTATGCGGAGTCCTTCAATGCATTTCTAGAGACGATTGGGTTACTTGGCGGTGCCTATTTGTTATTTAATGATCTAAAAGTCTGTCGGAGTAGTAGTTATTTTCCAACATCCCAACAAGTCAGATGAACGTAGTACGATTTACGTGGGTAGCCACGCACAAACCGAAGCTCATGTGGTGGTTAGTGTAAAAATTGCGTATATCCACTCGACATTCGTCTTTTGAGGCGCTCCAGGCACTGGGTAATAAACCAGCCCCTGTCCCGTTTAGACGAGGGGGCATGTGTTGCCTGGAGGGATGGCCCCCTGAAATTCACGCTGATACTACATTCCTTACCAGTCCAATGGCTAAAGCCATGTCCAGTGGACATAGTACCCGATGGCCGGATGAGTATGTCTGTAGGGGTAGTATGCGGAGTTCTTCAATACATTTCTCTGGACGATTGGGTTACTCGCCGGTGCCTATTTATTCTCTAAGAAATATGCGACAGGTTGGAATGGATATTCCTTATTGTGAGAGGTTCGTTCATGCCTTTCTTGGAGAACTAACTCAACCGGAAACTTTTTTCTAATATTACCCCCCCCCCAATAAAAACAACAAAAACAAAACAAAAACAAAACAAAGACAGAAACAACAACAAACAAACAAAAAACAAACAAACAAACCAAATCTAGCTTCTTGTATTACGTAATGGGTCTTTTGTCGTATTGGCTCAGGGATACGTAACAGCCACACAGAGACTTGCTCGGTACTTGTATACAATAGGAGACTTGAAGGAAATACTTAACTAAAAGTTAGTCTTTAAATATGTCCTCACTTTATTAGATAAAGTTATTTACATGTCTAAGTGCTCTATATGTTGTCAACGTCTTGTAAAAACATCACCGAGATGCACTAAAAGAAGTCATCAGTGATGTTACACCAGTATCCTTACAGATTTCGGGTTTTGCAACATTATATCTGTGATATCTTATATCGGTAGGTCTGGCATATCGGTAGATCTTTTGTCGTATTATGTGTAGGCTCGTTTCTTCTCGCGTGACTCTTCCCTTCAACTCAATCCGCGGCCGCCCGTATCGTTTAAAAACAACTTCTTACTGCGGAGTTGTTTTTTTAGCAATACGTGTTGCCGTGTATTTTCTTTCCTTCTTCTTTAATCACGTTTTAGTTTTTACTAAATCTGTATTTATTAAAACTGATCCTTTTTCGAACCTTAATTATCCAGGACCCCTCTAATAATGTAACACTTGTTAAACAATAACAACAAAAAACCATGAATCTTAATTTAATCAAGCTGATACTTTATTTACAAATATACAACAAAGAGAAGAAATTAAGTAATTAATAACTAACTAGCAGTACCTGTTGATATACCACATTATGATAATTTAATTATCACAACGTTTGATATGTTTACTTAAAAGCTTTGCAAAATACTTCAATATTTAAAAAGTATAATAAGCATAATTTAACTCTCTCTCTCTCTCTCTCTCTCTCTCTCTCTCTCTCTCTCTCTCTCTATCCGTGATGCTAAAGGATGGAACCCATGTGTCTGAGCAGTCCATGACATGCAACACTCCACTTTGGTCCTTACTTGGGCTAGACGGGCAGTCGCAGAAGCCCCTTCCGATCAATCTGCTGGTCACGTCAAGCCCTTGCACTTATATGATTGCCCCAACCCTATTGCCCTTATGGCAAGCCCCAACCCTTTTTATTATATGGGGGCTAGAAGGCGGTGGCTGAGGGTCTTCATGTCCTGGGTATGACGTTAAACTCTATCTGATGGTCAGGTTCCAGTTCTGGAGATCTGGGGAATGTGGAGCACCCCTTCATCATCATTGCTCTCTGGTCCACTCTGAATTTGTTAGGGTCCCATCTATGGGTTAAATAGAAAAAATTCTTTATAAAAAACTTTCTACCAAACTATCGCTAATAACAAACTTGAACTTTACCCTATAAACTTATCCCTTAAACTGATTCCCAATCCCCTTAGCAACAAACAACTGCAAACAACCTACTGTCAAAATCAATTGAAATCCTTAGGAAAAAGACATTCATTAAATTTTACCTCACAACCTACGGCATGGCATAAAATAACCCTGGATGAGTTGACATGCCGTTAAAATCAATCAATTTATCAATCATATTCAGAACTGGAGTCTCAGTATCAGATGCTGTTTAGTATCATACTCACTTTTTTGTGAGGTCTAATCCTTCTGAAGCTGATACAGTTAACATATTTTAAGCCCCACAGACAGGCCATAGGCTAAACTAAATAATTATATATCACCGTAGATAATTTAATCGTTTAGAAATTAAGAATAGACGCAGACAAGTTTTAATTTGTTTATGTAGTGGTTTGATATCTACCCGTTTCCCGCGCTGTTTTCGCGCTCTTAGGTTAAAAGGTCTTCCATTACGACATAGGAACAAAATGGAGGATTATATTGAAAAGTAACTAAAGAAAAAGTTTTACTTTACTGCAGTTATCTCTATTTTATTCATTCAACATTTAAGTTATTAAAAAAATCGGCTGCATGCTGGTGGGTGGGCTGAATGTGGTTGCATACAAGGGTAATAGTCATAAAATACAAGGTGAGAAGCAGAATTTCACCCCACAAGACCCCAGGGCATAAACAGATTTCCCACGCAAAATGTTCATTTTTTTCTCATCCTTCTCGTCACCCTTCTTTCAGTTTTATTTCTCTTTCTATTCATTCATTCATTCATTCTTTCTTTCTTTCTTTCTTTCGTACTTGTAATATTTTTTTCACTTTCCTATTCTTTCTTTCTTTCTTTCTTTCTTTCTTTCTTCCTTCCATTCCTTTTTTTAATTTATCCACCCTATCTTTCTTTCTTTCTTTATTTCTTTCTTTATTTATTTATTTCGTCTATTTTTCTTTTGCGTATTTCTATCCACGTATTCTAGTTTATTTTTTCTTTTTATTACCAATTTCTTTCTTTCTTTCTTTCTTTTTATTACCAATTTCTTTCTTTCTTTCTTATTTTCTATTTATCCATCCTATCTTTCTTTCTTTCTTTCTTTCTTTCTTTCTTTCTTCTTTCTTTCTATTTATCCATACATCTTTTCTTTCTTTTAATTCATCCATCCATTTATTTCTTTCTTTCTTTCTTTCTTTCTTTCTTTCTTTCTTCTTCTTTTTATTACCTATTTTTTTCTTCTTTCTTTCTTTCTTTTATTACCAATTTCTTTCTTTCTTTCTTATTTCTATTTATCCATCCATTTCTTTCTTTCTTTCTCTTTCTTTCTTCTTCTTTCTATTTATCCATACATCTTTTCTTTTTTTAATTCATCCATCCATTTTCTTTCTTTCTTCTTTTATTACCTATTTCTTCTTCTTTCTTTCTTCTTTCTTTTATTACCAATTTCTTTCTTTCTTCTTATTTTCTATTTATCCATCCTATCTTTCTTCTTCTTTCTTTCTTCTTTCTTTCTATTTATCCATAACATTTTCTTTATTTCAATCATCCGTCCATTTCTTTCTTTCTTCTTTCTTTCTTTCTTTTCTTTCTTTTTCTATTTATCCATCCATTTTCTTCCATTCTTTCTTTCTTTCTATTTATCCATCCATTTTCTTTCTTCTTTCTTTCTTTCTTTCTTCTTTCTTTCTATTTATCCATCAATATTCTTTCTTTCTTTCTTTCTTTCTTTCTTTCCTTCTTTCTATTTATCCATCAATATTCTTTCTTTCTTTCTTTCTATTTATCCATCAATATTCTTTTTTTTTTCTTTTTCAAATCCAACTATGATATTTTTCTATGCACTTCCTCATTCTTTTATTCTCCTAACATTTTTCCTTTTCTTTTTCCTTTTATGTAGAGTCTCGCCAAGACTTCTTTTTAGAAAAGACCGGAAGTCAAAACTTGATCCTGGGATAAATGACTTCCGGTGCAGTCAGCCCAGCTGGGGTGTCACTTTTGAAACTTCTGCAGTCTTTTCATTCTGGCCAACTTTTTATGACTATTCAAAATTGAAAAGTACGAATCCCCTGTGAATATTTGCTGGGCGTGGATCCATGTGAATTAGCCAGGTGAGATTTTTAACACCTTTAGACACAATTAGAAAAAAAAATTAGGTAAAAAATGTCACTGTCATATTTTCTGATTCAGATGTTTTCTTTTCTTTTCAATGTGAGTTTCTTTAAGGTTTACTGCTAAAATGGTTTCTTGAAGTAGGGAATATGCGGCCTTAAAGCCGTATACGGACTTCTTACGATTGTCAACAAGACTGAGGATTTCATTGGGTTCATATTAGTGCTATGTGGAGGCGCGTGGTATGATGGTTAGAGTCGTAGGAAATTGACTCATCGACCCGAGTTCAAATCCTAGACAAGGCTGTTTGCATTTCACATAGCGCTAATACCCTTGGGAAAGGTATGAATCCATATATTCTCTTTGCAGCTATGGGTAAAATAGTAGGGCAGACTGGGATCTTTAACTTTGGATAGGTAACCAGTCTATGAGAAGGAAAACTCTGAATTTGAAAAACCTGAGTTCAGTCGTTGATTGGGTTGGTAGCATTCCTTGTGCAGCAATTCTTTCCAATCGACTGTGCCAAAAGGTGCAGATGAGAGAGTCCATTTATCATTTCATTGGTGCACATATTTTTTAGGATTCTTTACAAATTCATCGCCGGTAAATTAATCGCATGGGTGCGGACTTATTAGTAGACAATAAATTTTAATGTGGGTTTTATATATGAATGAGTTCCGCACCGAGTATCGATGGGAATTTTTTGCCTATTATACATAACTGAAGCATACAAGAACTGGGTTATGCTAATTGACAACATAATCTATGCAAAACAAAATTAAGTAATAAAAATTAAAACTTGGATACCTCAAAAAATATAATCTCAATTAAGTAACAAAAATTAAAGCGTGGATATCTTAAAAAATATAATCCCAATTAGGTAATAAAAATTAAAACTTGGATATCTCAAAAAAATATATCCCAATTAAGTAACAAAAATTAAAAGTCTGATATCTAAAAAAAAAAAAAAAAAAAAAGATATAATCCCAATCAAGTAATAAAAATTAAAACGTGGATATCTCAAAAATATAAGCTCAATTTTTTTCTCACTCTTCTCGTCGTGACTTTTCGTAGACCAAAAAATGCAGCAGCCGAAACATTGTAACAAAGTTAACCAAGTTATCAAAGAAGGAACCAGTTAGAAAAATGACAATACATCGCCTAAAAAATTCAGACAGAAAAAAGGTAGAAGAGTAGAGCAGTGGAAATATTGTGTCAGACACTAAAGATGTCTTCAAATAAAGATCGATAAAGAAACTCCTCCCATATGCAACACGCGGTCGGACACGGAGAAGAATTACCTTTTTATGTTATAAATCTAACTAAACACATTTGAGTTACTCGCTTGACAAAAAAACAAATCTGTTGTATCCCGAGATGCAGGATATACAGAAATGATATTAAAACAGAGAATATGTTAACAATAACAATATTTGTTTTATTTATTTTTAACTGACAGGGAATACCGTGGATGGTTTTGGATTAGAGTTCTGGCTGATGATAGGATAAACGTGGGTCACCTACTCGGTTCTGATCTACTCTATGTCAGTATTTTCCCCCTACTCTTCAGAGAGTCCGGTTCGAATCGTTAGGGGGAGATAACTCTCCCTAACAAAATCATAATTACTGCTCAGACAGTCTAATTACTGGCTGTTCTACCTGTTGTCAGTAATGATGGTGAAGAGTTCTGTATTTGAATTGACGATATATATTAAGCATTGCTTCATACAAGTGAAAGCGAAATGGGACAAAATGACACAGAAAGATTGTGATACGCCTGGTGAGCAAAGATAAATGAGCCATTTATATTTCTATTGAACAAGGGTTAATATCATCATCATCATCATCATCATCATCATCATCATCATCATCATCATGTCCGCTAGTAGCACTGATATCTATGACAACCCCTCAGCCAACCGTCCCTATCACTCATTGCTCTCGGGAGGTCCGCTGCATAGCATGCAGTATCCACACAGAGCTAGTCAATGTACGTCTTTGCTGGACGGCACACACTGGCGTGCTCACGAGCTAGCTTCCATAGAAAAATGTCACTTAAGAGTTCGTCCTTGCTTCTCCAGCAATATCCAGCGTGTCTGGTACGTCTTACTGGGATGGTTTGTTGATATGGGCAAGTGGACATACAGCTGTTTTCTCAACTGGGTGTTGTTTCCACGACTTGTTTAAGTAAGAAAATACAAAACAAGACATTTAATATATAGACATATTAGATATGTCTAAAATATGGGATAGCTTTAACAAGGGCCCGTTTTAGCTCAGTCGGTAGAGCAAGGATCCGGTTTCGATACCAGTCACCGACAGCCCACCACAGGAGCAGCACATATTGGGTAATCTGATCTGTGCGGTAAAGTGGGGAGCTGACTGTAGTTGTGGTGCTTCACCTCAGCAAAAACAATCTCCCAGGTTGAGCGCTAGCGAAAAGGGGATAGAGTCCCTAGCTGTTCGGCTGATACCGACAATAGGCCATTCCACTAACTTTAATTTTTTTAAGCTCAGGACCCAGTTTAGCTTAGTCGGTAGAGAACCTGCCTAGAAATCGCAAGGTTTCTGCTTCGATACCGGTCCCTGCCAACTCAGCGCATGAGTATAACAGATTGAGTAATATGATCTGTGCGCTAAAGTGGGGAGCTGATGGTAGGTGTGGCGCCCCATCTCAGCAAAAACAATCTCCTTGGACTAACCCTAGCGAAACGGGGATAGACTCACTATTTGGCTGATACCGACAATAGGCCACTCCACTAGCTTTACATTTTTAACATTTTTTACCATGGGATGTTTTGTGCAAAGCAATTGTGTCATGCTGTCTTTCAGTTTCTCACATTGTATAATATAATCCACCTCATTTTTTATTACTTTTTACATCTTTTTTATATAAAAAGATTACACATATCTTAATTGTATTTTAATTGGTTTCTATATAAAATCATTCATAGAATTAATTTGATACTTTGGAGAATAAAACAATAATATTACAGATCAATAACACCAAGTAATTATTTTTAAAAACAGGACGTAAATTAACCACACCATATTAATGTAAACCTTTATTTCTTACTAAGCCATATTTCAGGATTTTAAAGCACTAATATCGTGGGCTGTTTTGAGGCAAATCTAACTCAGATTTTCATTGAGACATCATTGATAGGTAAGATTTTTTCAAGATATCAATAATTTTGAATATAAATTAAATACTCATTAATAAACGTAGGTAATTACTGATGGCGTTGTGACATAAGCAGTTACATAGTTTCAGTCACAGACAGACAAACACCGTTTCTCCATTATAATAAGATGTATAAGCGGGGAAATGCATTATTTTGAAGTTTGGGCATTTGTATATTGATTAAATAGTTTTTTCACCTGACATATGGTAAATAATAAATTTCGTTTCTCATCTACGTGCATTACTTACATGAATAGATTTCAAACGAAAACATGCAGATGTTTTTCTAAGCGGGACATGAATATATTATAAAAATATACAACCTCCCTCTCTCTCTCTCTCTCTCTCTTCTCTATATATATATATATATATATATATATATATATATATATATATATATATATGATTTGGAAGCATGAGATAAATAAATGAGAACTCCGTTAGATGTTATATTTCATTTCCTTCAATATTTCAAGCCCTCTTTTTCAAGAATTTCTTATCATATATATTACACACACACACACACATATATATATATAATATATATATATATATATATATATATATATATATACACATTGAAAACTAGACTCACTCGATAATCAACAATGAAGCATACGTGGACTCCACAACGACCACAAATATATATATATATTCTTAGTTCAGTATGTTGGAGTTATCTGTTTATATAACGCGCGCAAACACACACACACACACACACCACACACACACACACACACACACACTCTCTCTCTCTCTTCTCTCACACACACACACACACTCACACTCACACTCAATGACCGTCGTGTAATGGCTATTGTGCTGGACTGTGACATCGCAGTAAGCGTGTTCGAACTCTAGTCACGATATTATTTTCACTTTCGGTCTAATATCCCTTTAAAAGGTATGAACCTCCTCATACCCCAGCTATGGGTTAAATAGTACCACTACTGTTCTTCAACAATGATATATTTTGCATTAAATAACCCAAGTAGGTTGATATGTCATTAAACAAAGAAACGAAACCAAACACATCTTTGTCTGTCTGTCTGTCTCTCGCTAGGAGCGAAGTCATTTAGTCAGCGGTGCTAGGTGTCTGGCCTATCATCATCATCATCCATCATCATCATCATGTCGCGCATGCAGCACGGTTGTCCATGACAATCTTTCGCCAACCTTCCCTATCATTCATTGCACCTGGGAGCTCCTCTGCCAGCCAGCATCTTCATATAGCTGGTCATTGTAGGTCCTTGCTGGGCGCCCCACACTTGCATGTCGATGTTGGCTTCCACAGAAGAATGTCGCTTATGAGTTCATCCTTGCTTCTCCAGCAGTGTCCTGCATGTCTTGTCCGTCTCACTCGGCACCTCATTGTCAATACTACAAATCCTCCCTGACCCGGAGTGGCAGTAACAGTTAGAATACCCTCAATACCCCCTAAAAACAAAACAAAAACAAAACAAACAAAGAATAGACCCCCCCAAAAATGTAAATATGAACGTAAAATGAACGCGATTTCCTAACCTATTGATTGACATGCCGTTAAAATCATTTAATCAATGAATAAATCAATTTAGATTTAAGTGTATCATGTTCAATTAATGTAATCATAGAAGAAGCGCTGGATTAAGCAGATCAGCGGGAAATGAGACTATGTTGAAAAGTAATATTTGTTGAGTAAAGTTATTCTGGGACACCCTGTATATATTTTTTAAAGTTGTCTCAGAGTTTATCTTAAGGTTTGTAAATAAAGTTAGTCGACTGTCTGCACAAGAATAATGTGCAGACCAAACTTCAAAGATATTTCCATAGACCGACCAACCGTTTGATATACGAAAATTGTTTTGTCTACTTAATAGACCCAGTGGAAGATTTTAACATTAAAATATGTTCATCATAAACAAAATGTGTTTCACTGAGAGGTGGAGACATCTAGGACAATAAACAAGAAACGATAATTAGTAATCAGCGGGAAGGCACGTTGCTGCAAGACGTAACAAATCGCACAGAATTTAAATTTCCAAATTCGAAAAATAAAATTGTTTGCTTTACTAAAATTATTATTACACTTAATTAAATATTAATTTATAGGTATTTTTCGAGCTTTTAAATTTTACTCTATAGAGCACTGAAGTCATGGCCATATTATATTTCTTATTGTTGTGATGTGTTGTTTCGTATTCCTTGTGTAGCAATAGTAGTAATTCTCTGAGCGTATCGTAGCTCTATCTCTTAGCTTCTCGTAGCTGGTTCTCTTAGGTCCTCTAAACTGTCTCTATATATCTCCTGCTGTAATACACATATGTAAATGAGATAACACGCCATTGGCTATCTCACTACACTTACTAAACAAATCGAATATTTGAGTTTTGTTTAACGGCATATCAGCCTCTGTGGGTCATTTAATGCCAGTGAATATTTGATCCTATAATTTAGTATGAAACAAAATAATCTATCAAAATACATTTTTTTCTTTTACTTTTTTCTTAAAATAGCTAGTTTCATATCCTGGTGAGGAATGCGTATTAATTTTTAACTAGTGGGATCTGTGGATATGCCACAGTATGATAATTTAATTATTACAACGTTTGATAATTTAATTATTACAACGTTTGATACGTTTACTTAAGAGCTATTGCGAAATAGTTCAATATGTAAAAAGTATAATAATCTTAATTTAACTATCTTTCACTCTTTTTTTTCTTTTTTTCTTTCTTTCCTTCTTTTCATTTTTTCATTATGTTCAATTGGATATAATTAGGATTATCACTTCCACGTGCTCGCCCCTCGCTCTATTTCTCATACTTTCTTTCTTTCTTCTTTCTTTCGTATATTCTTTTTATATAGCATACCCTTTTTCTTCCACTTCTTTCTCTATAATAAAAACAGAATGGTCCATTATTTAGCTGAGGTGACGACACCCATGAGAAATAAGAATTCGGCAGATAAGCAACACCAAATAATCAGGATTCACATTTTTGCATTTCATCTTGGACGATTGGGACGGTCTCATTTTTAACCAGAGAGTGTTGCAAGATAATAATGGTCGAACAATTAAGGAACAATAGTATTGATATATAGATATTACGTTATCGATAGTTTTTCAAATTTTTGAATATTACTTTATAGGACTTTTCAAGTTTTTAAATATTAATTTATAGGGACTTTTCAAGTTTTTAAATATTACTTTATAGGGACTTTTCAAGTTTTGAAATATTAGTTTATAAGGATTTATCAAGTTTTTAAATATTACTTTATAGGGACTTTTTAGGTTTTTAAATATTACTTTATAGGTAGTTTTTTTTTAAGTTTGAGATATAGAATAATTCCATAGATCCAGTTGTAATGACTAGCGAGTTCAATCCCCGCTGAATACTCCACACTTGCGACCTTGTGTCACATCCTGATCATGAGGAACGGGTTGGGTAAATATCTATCTTTCCCGATACGAAAGTGAACGTAACTTGGTCTTTTAGAAGAACAGTAGAGTTACTATTTAAACCATAGATGGGGGGAGGGGATGGTGATGAAAGTAAACGCAATAGCACGACTAGAGTTCGAACTCGCTTAATACGATGTCACAGCCAAGCATTAGCCACTACGTCACGGGGACTCTCTCTCTCTCTCTCTCTCTCTCTCTCTCTCTCTCTCTCTCTCTCTCTCTCTCTTTCTCTTTCTCTCTTGTTTCGGAGTACAGAGTTGGGATATGACTCATATAACACAAAACGACGTGTGTATTTTCACTAATTTTTTCCTTATCTTTCCATCATTTATAAAACACCTTATGAATGTATTTGTACGTATATGCGTGGCTATTGTAGGCATAACTAGTAAATCCATTTTCTGTTATGTGATTGTATCTTTTATTGTCACAATTTTCGTTTGTAAACACCTGGTGCAAATTCTTAATTGACAACAAATTTTATCGGGTAAAGGGATTCGAATAAAGATGGCGCCAAGTATCCTCACAGAGCTGATGAATGTAATTTTTTACCCGCATAGGCGTTATCAGCCATGAATATGCCTGCAGTCAATCTTGACCACCCCCTTAAGCTTCGTTCACGAAACGAAGCCATGAAAATATTATTTAAATTCATATGTAACATTACAAATGCTATTATAAATGATGATGATGATAAATTCAGACAACTGCTACCGCAAAATATCAGCAGCAGTACCAACAACAATAAAATCCGGTTATTTTCAAGTTGAATAACAAGATATTACACTGATTCTTTAGAATTTTTAGTAGCTAAATTGTGCCTACATTGACCTCTTACCCAATGTATACCGGTATTTCAACTAGTATAAGTTATTCTATTTTTTGCAAAGGCATGTCAACCTTTGTTGGGTATTCAATTTTTGTTGAGTGACCCAGAAAAAAACAGAACCCAAATTATTTATTTATTTATTTTCCCATTAAACTAACCCTAAACTCCAACCCTAAACCTAAACCTTATCCTAAACCTAAACCTTGTTGGACTTAAACTTTAAAAAAAATTAAATTAAAATTAACAGTTTTATTACAAAATTTGTGGGTTCTGTTTTTTCTGGGTCACCCTGTAATATTATGTTACTCAACTAGGAGGGGTTAGGGTTATGGTTGGGTTTAGGGTTAGGTTTAGGGTTAGGGTTAGGGTTAGTTTAGGGTTTAGGGTTGGAGTTTAGGGTTGGAGTTTAGGGTTGGGGTTTTATGGGAAAATAAATAAAATTGGGTTCTGTTTTTTCTGGGTCATCATGTAATATCATGTTACTCAACTAGGATATAACCTAAAATCCTTTATCAGGTGATGGCCCTGAGGCCAATCAGGCTTTCAAATCCGAACCATTATCACCACTAACCTAGTGCACCCCAGCAGTGCCTTACGAAATCTTTGTTGGTTTGTGTCACAATGCGGAAATACCAGATAGATGCAAGTGCTGCTTCTGTCTGATCTTGGAGCCTCTCGGTATGTTGCATAATTATGTTGCAAAATTAGCACACACAAATTAGTTCACATGATTTTCACAGGGATAGAGCGTGTGATTTTTTAAGTAGAGTACCCCTGCTGTAACCCTTTGAAGACTAGGCCGAACAAAGTCCCAATTAAGGGCTTCCACAAGAACTTGCTTAAAATCCACCGGTACAGCGGGTATTCTGTAGACAAATTTAATAATCGAGTTATAATTGATAAACGAATAGAAAAGTGAATTGTATAAAATTACCGTGATTATTTGTGTATAACACCCACTCATGTATAACACGCACTCTTACTCATGTATAACACGCACTCATGTATAAAACGCAATCGCACTCATGTATAACATGCATACGCATCTTTCCGATGTATAACACGCACCATTACTCGTGTATAACACACGCCCTTACTCATATATAACACGCACTCATGTATAACACACGCCCTTGTGTATAACATGCACACTTACCAAACACATGCACCCATGTATAACACACATCATTACTAATGTATAACATGCATATTCACCCTTACTCATGTATAACACGTACCCTTACTCATGTATATCACGCACTAATGAATAGCACACAGTCTTACTCGTGTATAGCATACACACGCACCCATGTATAATACACACTCCTTAATAATGAATAACACCAACATGCACCCTTACACATGTACAAAGTGTACTCATATATAACAAGCCGCCTTACTCATGTATAACATGCACCCTTACTCATTTATAACACGCACTCATGTATAGCAGACACCTAACTTTTGACTACGAAATTCGTGAAAAATATTGTCATGAATAATACGCACTGATTCTTTAGAATTTTTAGTAGCTAAATTGTGCCTATATTGACCTCTTACCCAATGTACACCGGTACTTCAACTAGTATAAGTTATTCTATTTTTTGCAAAGGCATGTCAACCTTTGTTGGGTATTCAATTTTTGTTGGGTATTCAATTTTTTTTCAAAATCAAATTTTTTAATAGTCATTTTAAAATCTATTTAACCCATAGATGGTACCCTAACCGGTACTACTACACCAGGTCAAAGTGGACCTGGGAAGTAATGGTATAAAGAAGTACTCGACATTCCCCAGAGCTCCAGAATTGAAACTTCACCATTAGATGCAATTTAACATCACACTCAACTACCACCTTCTATACATAATAAAAAGGGTTGGGGATTTGCTATAAGTGTAATAGGGTCATGAAAATCGTATAGGTGCTAGGGCTTGACGTGACCAGACGATTGATCGTAGGGGGGCTCTTGACCGCCCTTTTAACCTAAGTAAGGGCCAAAGTGGGGTGTTGCAAGTCATGGACTGCTCAGCCACCAAGGTTCCATCCTTAAGCATCACAGGTCGTGTTTTTTGTGGGAATTGGTTTATAGCCAAAAATCACTAAAAAATATTTATATTGGGGCTATTATTAAAAAGTAGTGGCAAATAAAACTGAGTGCCCTAGACTTGAACAGAGTTCTGTTATCAAATTCTTAGTTGCTAAGAAGAGCAAAACATGTAAAATTCCCAGAAGAATGTAGATTGTTTTATTAAAATAAATGTTTACAAATGGGCTAAACATGGGTTTGTCACTATGAGCCTGAATCAAAATGACAGTGGAGTGGAAACACAGGGACTTTCCGGTAAATAAACCGTTCCAGGCGCAACGGTCAGTAAAGAAGGTAATACTAACAGTTTTCTTGGATATGAAAGAACCCATAAAAAAGATTTCATTGAAATAGGCACAGGGGGAAATTATTAACGACTACTCATATGACTCGTGAGAAAGGAAAGACACAAGGCAAATAGATAGTTTCAAAGAGGTTTATATTGTGCGCATTAAAGGTTGCTAAAACATATACTTTTAGCGCCAATAATTATATCAGGTAGCAAGTTTAATTTTACATTAAACACTTATCTTGAATATCTGTTGCGGTAAAGATTTGTTATAGCTTCATTTTAGGATTCTTCTATGGTGGCCTTTCATGGCTGTCTGTTAGAAAAATGTTGCTAGAAGAATGTTACTTGATAAATAACGGAAACTCACCAGAAAGCGAGCGGGTTGTAGAATGCTCCTCGTTCCAATAGCAAAACTGACGAGAAGTTCAATTCCATGATTCTTTTGTTTTGTTTGTTTTTAATATGTTATTATATTTGGTTTTTGGGATCATCAGGAGAGAATGTGCACCGTTTCGGGTCCTCCCTCTCAACGGTTTTATTATTATATTTGTATACTTATTTATTATATTGTTATATATATTTATTATATATTTATCTATTATATTATTTCTACCTAGGTCCGATCTCCCTGACAAGCTGAAGCGACAGTTTTTCCAGGCTGTGGTTGTGTCGGTGCTGCTATATGGCAGTACAACCTGGACCCTAACGAAGCGTCTTGAGAATAAGCAGGATGGGAGCTGCACAAGAATGCTTCGTGCAGTCTTGAACAAGTCGTGGAAACAGCACCTCACAAGGAAACAGCTGTACGGTCACCTGCCCCTCATCTCACAAACTATCCGAGTGAGACGGACAAGGCATGCAGGACACTGGAGAAGCAAGGATGAACTCATAAGCGACGTTCTCCTGTGGAAGCCAACACATGGTAATGCAAGTGTGCGGCGCCCAGCAAGGACCTAAATTGACCAGTTTCGCGAAAATGCTGGCTGCTCCGCAGAGGAGCTCCCAGGTGCAATGAATGATAGGGAAGGTTGGCGAGAGATTGTCATAGATACCCGTGCTGCATGCGCGACATGATGATGATGATATTATATATACTAGCAAATATGTGCACCCTCCGGGTGCAAGTATTTAAGTTTTAATGTAATAAAATATCATATTAAATTAGAAAGGCTAATGAAACTAAATAAGAATACAGATAAAAAGATTTGAAACAGAGGGAGTATAATAAAAGATTTGAAACAGAGGGAGTATAATAAAAAATGGAACAACTGAAACTTACTCTTCCATCACTCTCGTATTTCATTGTTATTTTTTCTAATTTAAGTATTTTTTTATAAGAGGAAGTAAAGAATAAAATGACAGTTATTTCCTCTTGTTAATGGATTTCATTTAAGATTCATTGAAGAAATTTTTGCTTATATTCATTAAAATAAAACCAAACAGTTAGAAATCAATAATACTAAGCACATATTTATTAAATTCGATTTTTTAATATTAATATGCAAATTAGTCTTCCCGTTCACACTGTAATCCGCTATTTTGTTGTATATATTAATATAATTGCATGTTGTCAGTATGTAGACAGTTAACAGTATTAATAATGTAAGACAATTTTATTAATAATTGAGGTT
>CM042140.1:33878263-33898263 GCA_023376005.1 Doryteuthis pealeii
GCAGTAGTTTCCTTACATCTTGTGATGCACGCCATTGACCCATATTGGGTTCATCCGCCGGGCTTCACATCCACCACGCTGCTATCCATGGTTTCTGGTATTACACGTAAAATACACTGCCTTTAACTGTTGTTTAATAGCGAGGGAGGAAGAAAAACAACAAATCATGGAAACAACAAACCACAAGGATGTACGGCCACCTGCCTCCTATCACACAAGCCATCCAAGTAAGATGAACAAGACATACTGGACACAGATGTAAAAGCAAGGATAAACTCATAAGCGACGTCCTACTGTGGAAACCAGCAAATAAGCACGCCAGTGTGGTCCGTCCAACAAAGACCTACATTGACCAGCTCTACGCGGGTACAGGATGCAGCGCAAAGGACCTGTGAGGGGCAATGAATGATAGGGACGGTTGGTGAGAGATTGTCATAGATAGCTGTGCTACTAGAGCGACATGATAATTACGAAAACAGGTTGAAATGCAGTCGGTGCAAAAATACGAAGATGTTTATTGTTTTCATTTCCCAAAATGCCAGAATTGTCTGAGTAAATATATACGTGATGATAAGAACAAATGAAAATTTTGACGTAAATTCTTTGTTGATAGAAGACATACCCCCGAGATCTATCTATCTATCTATCTAATACAGTATGTGCGTAGGCTTTTAAAAATAATAAACATTACAGACGTTTAAATTTTCGTTAGTGTGGGAAGTAACAGTGATACTATCGCAATACTATTTCGGTGTTAGTATCTATGCCCAAACATATATACATATTTTTTTAAAATTTTAAATGCACACGGACATTTTAGACACGATATATATATATATATATATATATATATATATATATATATATATATATATATATATATATGTTGTCATCCACAGACACCGTGTTTCGGTTTCGACGTATCACGCCTCCTCAGTGTGACTAGACTTAGCAGGTTACCTCTGTTCGGGATAGTAACCCGATTTATTTTCAGTCCGGCGTCTTAACCACTTGGCCATTGGCCACGTGCAGAGAAGGGGTAGATTTTAACTGATAAATTCATACACAAGTATATATGTTACAGCCGCTAGAGAGCTCACATCTGGTTTATAGGAGAGCCTTACCATGTAAGCTCAACAACCAACAATAAAATTTTAACCCAAATGAATGAATAACATAAAATTTTTAACTCACAGAGCTCAACCAAATGAAGGAATAACATAAAAATAATGATGTTATTCTATAACTTTTTGTCCATATAATATGAACAAAAAGTGATAGAACTAATATGAATATTTTCATGTATATTTTTTAACAGTTCTCTACTAGTTTCGAACTTAGGTTTACATTTTTAAAAATAATATTCCAAATGTAAAAAAAATTCCTAAAATAAACGATTATAATCTGAGAATACTTAGTTTCTTTTATCGTTAAAATTAATTTATTTATTTTATTCCTCTCTTCCCCGTTTCTCCCTCTTTCTTTGGTATTCCTAAAATTCTTTTAGTCCGGTGAATGACCGGGTACTTTTGCTAATATATATATATATATATATATATATATATATATATATATATATATATTGGAATTATAATCAGACACTGTTGAACCGGCACACACACACACACACACACACACACACACACACACAACACACACACACACAAGCACACACTATAAACAAACACTCCTCACACACACGCAGAGAGTTTGGAAGACATGAGACAACTTCTAGCAACAACTTCTTTTTCAGAGATCTTCTGTAGATGAAAATTTTATCTCGAAATATTAAGAATTATGAAAAAAAATGACAGGTTAACAAACAACACCATAGTTACCTTATTTTTCAAAACCAACCACCAAAATAATATAAACACATATAAATATATACCCCATATATATATATATATATATAATATATATATATATATATATATATATATATATATATATATTAAAAAAGGAAAAACCAAAATATATGCACCACCTGAAAATAAACAGCCAGCACTATTATAATGACCCAAAGAAAAAAACACCGAAAGAGTTGCCTAAGTTAAATATACTAAAGTACTCAATACACTAATTAGACCCAATAAATAATAGCAAGCCTAATGAGTCAGAGACTATCTACCTAGTTTTTCTCTAATGGATCAAGATAATTCTTACTCATAATTATCCTGATGATCCATTAGGAGAAACCTAGGTAGATAGTCTCTGACTCATTTGGTTTACTATTATATATATATATATATATATATATATGAGCACTCTTATATTCTTTATAATCCTGACTTATTCAGTTGATTATTCTATCGAGGGTCGAAGTTGCGACTAACTCGGTATTTTGTATTCCCCGATAAGTCACCCACTTTTCATACGGCCACCTGCCACATATCACCCAAACCATCCGAGTAAGACGGACAAGACACGCGGGACACTGCTGGAGAAGCAAGGAGGAACTCATAAACGACGTCCTCCTGTGGAAGCCAGCACATGGACAAGCCAGTGTGGGCCGACCAGCAAAAACGTACGTTGATCAGCTCTGTGCGGATGCAGGGTGCTGCATAGAGGACTTCCCGAGAATGATAGGGACGGATGGAGAGAGATTGTCATGGATATCCACGCTGAAAGCGCGACATGATGATGATGATGATATATATATATATATATATATATTAGACAAAACTGGGATTAGGGAAAAGTAAATTTGCAAAGTAAATTACATTAAAAAAAAGCAACATAAATAGGGCCGGAGAATTTAAAATAAACACAATAAAATCATTTTGTAAGATTTCTAAGAAGTTTGACCTAATTTAAACTGAAATGGACCTGATTCGGGCTTGCTGCTGGTGAAACTTTACATACAAAAAAATTGGGAAGTTAAATATCCCATTCACAATTTCTTCAATCTCTCTCTTTAAACACACACATATAACTAAGAGGTTAATCAATATATATATATATATATATATATATATATATATATATATATATATATATATATAGGGGCGAAAGTGTTAAGCAGAATGTGCAGTAAGAGACGGGTTAGTTTTTGACTTAATTGCAATTTACGACTAATCCAACATACAATTGAAATTTTTTTTCAAACATAAAAAAAAAATCCTAAAACTACGGAATATTTTAGCATGAATTTTGGCTCATCAAACTAAACAGGAAAAAAAGTCTTTAGCAAACAATCATTGATTCACTCAGCTTTAGTATAATAATAGAATACTTGCGTGCGCGCGCGCGCGTGCGTCTGTGTTGTGGGAGGGTGAGTGAGAATCAGATTGTCTAACGTTTTGTCTATGATTCCTTTTTTTAAAATAACCGAATCTATTGTTTTCTTCACGTCTGGTCGACTACTCTTCTACACGCAGAGAAATGGCAGTGTTTGGAAGGGGGGCTGATATCTACCTATTAACAGTTCGTCTCCCGAGACTAGTTTAGCCGCCCCTCCCCCCGCTCCAACCCATATCGGTATCGGGTTCCTCATAACGACTCTTAATGACCGCACCAGATTGCGGTCTAACCCCGTCACTGTCAAACAGAATATGCGAATCAACAGCCACAACAACAACGCCAACAACAAAAACACTGATTCTGTATTTGGTAGACGGTATTCGTTTCGCCGTCTTCGTTAATCGCTTTACATTTACCATTTTTTCGCGCGATAAGAACGGGGGACCACCGACATTTTGAGAAATGGAATTCTCTTACGGTTTTGACAAATGCTTGCGTCTTGGAAGTTTAAGTTTTCATATCAAAACGTCTTGGGGGGTTCTGTTATGCCCAGCGAACTCTCGTCTTAAAAATTCGGACATATTTCTTTTATTCTTTTTTATCGGTTAAAAAAAAATATATATATATATATATATATCCGGAACCTACACCTCAAGACAAGTGAAGAGGAGCTGGTAACCGCAGTGTCAAAAAAGCGGACACAACGAAAAGAGTGCACAAAACTCCAGCAGACCACCCATTATAGCTACAAGCAAAAATATGTGTTGAGTATCTGGCCGGCATCCTTAGTTCCAGATGTAGTAAAATAAGTAAGCAAGCCAATAAGAATCCGGTGTTATAGTATTCTTTGTAAGTCTGTCGTCCAAGATGATCCAAATAGCAATGAGCCAAGGTTAAGAATCAGACTAGTATAAATACAACAACAGCAGCAGCAGCACTGCCAGTGATTGGACAATAGGAATCTCTCCCAGGTCACGTGCCCATAGGCGAGTCTATAAATAGAGGTGACCACTTGCCTCATGCCTTATATCCACAAAAAATCCAACAATATGTATACTCAGGCGTAAGTATTTAAGTTTTAATGAAATGTAATATATTAAATTAGGAAGACTAATGAAATTAAATAAGAACGCATATAAAAAGATTACACTTATTTTAATAATATTCTAATTGGTTTCTATATAAAATCATTCATAAGACTGATTTAACACATTGGAGAATAAATCAATAATATTAGAAATCAATCACACCGAGTAATTATTCATTAAACCCGGTTTCGTAAAAACCAGTATGCAAATTAACCACACCATATATTATGTACACATTTATTTTTTAGTGACATATAAGACACACTGCAGGAGTTTAAACGCACTAATAACATGGGCTGTTTTTAAGCAAATCCAACTCAGATTTTAATAGAGACATCATTAATAAATAAGATTTATTCTATGTATTAATGATTTTGACTATAAATTAGATCAAATACTCCTTGATAAACTTACGAAATTTTTGAGGGTACTATGACGTAAGCAGCGACGTTGTTTCGATTACAGACTGAGACACCGAATCTCCATTATAATAAGATGTGTAACAATCAGAGTTTAGTGTCTGAGTGCACTGTCAAATTGTCGCTTCATAGTGCTTTTGACTAGGATCAACGTATAGAAGCCAATTCTCCACAGGTAGAATGTGACACAAGGTCGAAAGTATGGGGCGTCCAGCGAAGGTCTTACTCGCTTTTCAGAAGTAAGTATTGGATCAACAAGACTAACTTGCGAACCATTATACCACGACGGAACGATTATAAGTATCGGTGTATTATCTGTATTTTTGGATACTCCACGGTAGATATTTATCCAACAAGTTCGCCACGTGTAGGATGTGACACAAAGTCGTAATTATGGGGCATCCGGCGAAAATCGTACTCGCTTTTCTGAAATAATGGGTCCAAGAGACTTGCTTGCAAACTATTTCACCACGATTAGACGACCAAAGGATCAGAGAGTAGTATTTGTATTCATTCATTCATTCAAAAAAAAAAAAAAAAAAAAAAAAAAAAGAAAAAAAAGAAGAAAGAAAAATGAAACTTATAAATACATGGATAATCGTGGTAGGAAATGGACTCGGTGATCCGATTTCAAAGGGCCACTGACAATCTTTCGTTAATGTAATCTTTAAACGCACTAATAACATGGGCTGAGTAAGCACTCGTTCCGAAGATCGCATAAGTGAGAAACTGACAATTACCGAGCGCTGTAGGACCTGTGGTTAGTATAGCCATAGGTCCTACAGATATTTTTCGGTCTATTTTGTCCTCATCATTATTGTTATATACATAATATTTCGGCCGATGTGCCCTCTGGCCTTCTTCAGTTGTTTCTTCAAAGTCTGAAACTTTCCCTTCGAACCTTCTTATCGAACTCGAGAACCTTCTTGTCGAACTCGGGAGACTTCATGTCATAATCGGTAGCTTTTACGGAACTTCGAACCGAACCCTTTATTCAATCCACCGGGGGTAGACTGTTCTCATTCCGTTAACCATGGCCGAAATTTCCAAATAATACAAATTATCAAGCCCCATCTAAAAAAACTCGGAAAAATACCCTACACTACTTGCTTAAAATGATACGCTATACCTATCCATTATGTAACTGCTGGAGTCGCCTCCCGAACAGACCGTGCTTTGTTGGTTAAAAAAAAAAACCTTGGTTCTGTTGATATGGATATCCAAGATTAGCCTGGTGGTGATCGCAAGCCACCATTCGACAATGATGAATCGAGAGCAACCGTGGGTATTCACCCAGAGACAAACACTCGAGCAATAGGAGGGGGAGGGCTGGGGTTACCCACACCACAGTCTGAATACATCTCACGTAAAATGATGGAAATGCAGAAGTCGGACCCGATATACAGGGTATCCATAAATTCTCTTTACCTCGCTCTCCAGATATTACTCTCTGGACTTCTTTCTGTGGGGTTATGCTAAAGATATCCTGTATCGAACAAAGATAAGAGACATCACTGACCTAAAGCAAAAGATCACTGAGGCTTTTTGTGACCAATGATGATGCTATACTACTGTGAACACTTAGCGCTAATACCCTTGGGAAAGGTATGAATCCCACTATCTCTCCAGCTATGGATAAATAGTAGGACAGACTGGGCTCTTTAATCTTGGTTAGGCAACCGGTCTAGGAGAAGGAAAACTCCGAGTTCAAAACCTGTTGAACTCCGCTTAGGAAATTGACCTTGTGTCACATCCTGCTCGTACGGAGGGGTTGGTAAATATATATAATACTGTGAAGAAATCGAATACCGTCTTAATATGCTTCGTGCAACTGATGGTGTTCCTGTAGGAGTGTATTAAATGAGGTAAATAAATGTCAATATCTACTCCTCATTTTGTAATAATTTCCGTATATATGTCTGTTCATTTGCTTTTGTAATTATTAAAACAACTTTTTAAATTGTAAAGAGGTTCTATAGACTATCTACAAGGTGTGTCAAAAAAGTATCGAGATTTTTTGAACTTTTTGACACACCTTGTATTCTGAAAAAAAAAGAACATTCCATTCATTCTTCATTACTATCTTGGTAAATACAGCTTTAAACTTGGTACTTTTTTGTCACACCTTGTATTCTGAAAAAAATAATGAATGGAACGTTATTTTTTTCAGAATACAAGGTGTGTCAAAAATTTACAAAAAATGTCGATACTTTTTTGACACACCTTGTATATTTACTGCAGATTACCAGAGTCGAATTTATTTTCTTCTAACCTATTATTTTAATGAATATTGTAGAATACTTATATAAATTTTTAAAAAAAGCTGATCAGTGTATGATATATAAGAAACAGGAAAAACACGTGAATATTATTAATAACGGAGATTCGCTTTCGGTTTTTGTCTGTAACAAAAACTATGTCACTGCTTACGTCACTATAGCCGAAATCGTCATAACCATAGAATAAATACACTCAAAATTTGAGCATGCAACATTAGACAGTCCTCATTGTTTTTTTAAAACAAGTTTTAATAGATACATCCCCGGTATCATATATTTATATATAGTTTGTTTTATTTTAATAGATATTCAAAGTTAATAGAACTTAGTTTCGATTTCAAATTTTTTTTTTTCTCCTTTAATAAATTTGATGATTTCATGATTTATGGTTCAAACTCTCCGACATTTAATTTTTAACTTCCACCTCCTCAAGCAATATCTTTCAAAAAACTATTTTTACATCGCCCGGAGGGGGTTTTTTATTTTGCTAGTATTATTAATTAATATTTCCTCGCCAGATGCGATAAAAAAATTATCGAGACTGAAACTTGAAATTTTATTTCTAATTTTAAAATTTCTAATTTAAATGATCCCCTGCGCCCAGCTGCGCCAATTGTGAGATAAAGTGATATCTCGACGTCATCTAGGTCGGAGTCTCAAACTCAAGAACTCAAAAGTGTCATTAGGTACTAGGGAGGGCGGATGCAGCGGGCTAAAAGTCAGATATGGGGGGCATGATTTCCACCAGTAATAATACTAATCTTTAACACAGCTAATAGCCTGTCATTTATTTTTTCATCAAGACGAATACGCATATGCCAGTAAGTGGGATATGTGAATTAGTACGAAATGTATACAGGCATATTTTTCATTTTAAATTTTCCTCAATTTAATTTTTCCTTTGGTTAAATTCCATTTTTTAAATTTTATTGTGGTAGCATTGTACGGGCGGTGTAAAAACTAATTTTTGAAAGATATTGCCTGAAGGGGTAGTTATTGTTTTGTTTCACGACAGACGACAATGTTTACGATAAACGTTTAATGTTGCATTAATCAGTGACGTAGTTTCGGTTACAGACAAACTCCGAATCTCCACTATAATAAGATTTCATGGGTAAATTGCAATACATTGTACTATGAATATTATTAACACAGAAACAAATGAAAAATTCAAAGTTTTATCACATTTCAAGAAATAGTAGAAATAAGTTCTGTTTATTTAATAATCTGCTCTAAAACATATTATTTGTATGTTTTCTGTCATCTCAGGTATACCTTCCACGTGTCAATATGAGTTATCAAATCTATACCTTATCACGTTATGACACAAAAGATATCCCTAGTTTGCTATTAAAAAATCACCCTTCTACTACAATAGGTATCCGATGGAGATTTCACTAAATTTCATTTTTAATGTATATAAAAATGGATTATTTTTTTCTTTTCGGCTTTTGTTCATGAAGTGAAAGCAACTGAAATATTAAAGTACATTGCATGCAGTTGTATGGCTTCAAGTATTTCTATCCAATACTATTAATTTACAAACACAGTTCCAATGTTATCATACCACTTTTCAATGTTTCTGTACATGTTTTCTTGTGTTTTAATAAGCAAAAATGCATAGCAAAAAGTTTGGCGTTGGACGTGCACTCCTCAAATTGTAAAATACACAATTAAAAAAAAAACCCCAAATGTTTCAAACTTAATCAGATATCATTATCATCATCATGTCGCGCTGACAGCGCAGATATCCATGGCAATTTCTCTCCATCCGTCCCTATCGCTCATCATTCTCGGGAGGTCCTCTATGCAACATCCTGTATCCGCACAGAGCTGATCAATGTACGTCTTTGTTGGTCGGCCCACACTGGTGTGTCCATGTGCTGGCTTCCACAGTAGGACGTCGCTTATGAGTTCGTCCTTGCTTCTCCCGCGTGTCTTGTCCGTCTTACTCGGATGGATTGAGTGATATGTGGCAGGTGGCCGTATAGCTGTTTTCTCGTGGGTGTTTCCACGTCTTGTTCAGGATCACCCGCAGCATTCTTGTGCAGCTCCCATCTAGTTTATTCTCTAGTCGCTTGGTTAGGGTCCGGGTGATGCAGCCATACAGCAACATTGATACGACAACGGCCTGGAAGAACTATGAATTAAATTTGGAACGTCATTCTAATAGTTTCAGTGTTTCTACTTAAGTTATTTTTTGTTTTGTCTTTTAGTAAGCACTAATAAGTAAAGTTGGCGAAGTGGCCTATTGTCGGTATCAACCGAACAGCGAGAGAGTCTATCCCATTTTAGCTAGCGCTAGACCAAGGAGATTGTTTTTGCTGAGGTGTAGCACCACACTTCCTGACAGCTCCTCACTTTACCGCACAGATCAGATTGTCCAATCTGTGCTACTCATGCGCTGAGTTGGCGGGAACTGATATCGAACCAGAAACCTTACGATTCTTAGGTGGGTGCTCTACCGACTGAACTAGTAAGAACTGGTCGGTTTTGACGTGTTTGTACACAATTATATGGTTTTAAGTAACGACTTCTATCTAATAATAATAATAATAATAATAATAAATATCAAAGAAAAAATTGATAAAACCCAACAAAATAGTAAATGTAGATTATGCGGTAATAGAGATGAGACTGTAAACCATGTACTATGCGAATGTAGCAAACTAGCACAAAGGGAGTACAAAACTAGACACGACTTGGTTGGGAAGGTGATCCACTGGGAATTATGCAAAAAATTAAATTTTAACCATACAACAAAATGGTATATGCATAAACAAGAATCTGTTCTTGAGAACGAAACGCATAAAATTCTCTGGGACTTTGAAATAAAAACAGATCACCTTATTCCAGCAAGAAGACCAGACCTATTTTTGATTAACAAAAAAGAAAGAACTTGTCAACTGGTGGATTTTGCAGTTCCAGCAGATCACAGGGTGAAGCTAAAAGAAAATGAAAAAAAATGGACAAATAACTGGGACCTTGCCAGAGAACTGAAAAAGTTATGGAATATGAAAGTGTAAGTGATACCAATTGTAGTTGGTGCACTTGGAACAGTCCCAAAAGGATGGGAAAAGGGTTTGGAAAGTCTGGAAATCAGAGGAAGAATTGATACCATCCGGAACACTGCACTGCCGCAATCTGCCAGAATACTCAGAAGAGTCCTGGAGACCTGAGGAGACTTGCGGTCACTCAGACTCCAGTGAAAGACCATCAGCTAACACTGATGTGAAAACTCAAAAGGAGTAAATAATAATAATAATAACTAATTTGATCCCAGTTATATGGTTTCAAGTAGCTAATGATAATAATCCTTAGTAAACAATTATAGCTTCATGCGACTATTCTTAATACAAACAATGTATTCGCAGTTATATGATATCAAGTAACCCTATCTAAAAAAAACAGTTTTGAAACAAATACATTTGACCCATAGATGGTACCCTAAAGGGTACTACCATTCCGAGTCAGACTGGGTCTGGGTGTAAGTAAAGTGAGTAAAGTTGGCGGAGAGACTTATTGTTGGTATCAACCGGACAGCGAGAGAGTCTATCCTCTTTTCGCAAGCGCTATACCCGGGAGATATTTTTTTGCTGTGGTGAAGCACCACACGTACCGTCAGCTCTCCACTTTACTGCACCGATCAGATTACACAAGCTGTGCGCTGAGTTGCTGGGACCGCTATCGAACCCGGAACCTTGTTGCGTTTCACTTCCCGGAGTTCCAGAATTCGAGCCTCACCACCGGATGTAGTTTGGCGTCCTGCCCAAGACACGCGAGACATCAGATGTTTTTTCGATTCACATGGTAGATATGAAGGATAGAAGAATCGGAAGAAACAAAAACGCAAGACAATAAGAAGAAAATAACAACAACAACAAAAAAACGATGCAATTTTTGGCAGGCCGTTAATTGTACCACCGCCGCTGCCCACCTCCTCAGCTTCTTTTTTTGGTTTTGTTTTAATTTCCAGGAAAATAAATTTCCAGAACGAAATCCAGTCTGTCGCTTTTTTTCTTCCTATTTACTTTTAATTTTTTTCCGATCCCACTGTGCAGATAAAAATCTTTAAATATCAACTGCTTTTTTAAATTTTTTTTTTACTATTTATTTTTACAGGGATTCACAAAAAGACGCCCCCCCCTCCTCTAAACACATTTTTTTTTGTTGCGGTGAAATTTAACAAATGCCATTAAGCTTTATCAAGTAGAAGACTCAATTTGCTCACACACACACGTACATACTCGCACATACAGATATATCAGAGTGGAGGGGGCGGGGTGTAATGGTTATCGTTGTAGAAATGGACAGGGCGAGACGAGTTCAAATTCTGGACGAAATTGTCTGCGTTTCACATAGTGCTAATACCCTTAAAAAGGTATGCATCCAACTATTCTCCCTTCAGCTATGCGACTTTAAAACCAAGTGCACTTGGTTTGAAAATCGCATAGGTTAGAAACTGACAGTTACAAGTGCCGTTGACTTCATGTCCATGCTACTCTAATTTTCATAGGCATGCTCAATCAATGATATTTAGCACTCTTTTACTTATAAATATAGCATATATATATATATATATATATATATATATATATATATATATATATATATATATATTACGATATTTTTTTTTTTTGAAGGCAAAATAATGCAGATTCATGTTGAAAAACATATTTATTGAAGTATTCTTAATTTTCGGATAATATCCATCTTCAGAGAATTTATTATAGAGTTGAAAATATTCCACCTGTGTTTTTTAAAGTCAACTTGGTTCTAATGACGTTGAGTTGATGGAAATTTGAAATTTAGAAGAGATCGTAATCTTCCGTTAAGATTTCAAATTCGGTAGAGATCGTGTAGTTCCGTTGAAATCCGTGAGTTGTTAAAATTGCGGGACGTTTGAAATCATTTATTTAAGATATTTTTATATATATATATATATATATATATATATATATAATATATATATATATATATAGTGTTGTCATTACATTTTTACAAAACTGAAATTCTCCATCACGGACAAGATGTAACACAAGATCCATTTTTAAGCGGTGTAAAAACATTATATTTGAGAATTCAGAATTTTTCCTTCTCTTATACAGGTTGCCTTATTAAAACTAATGAATCTTCTTAACTATTTACATCAGATGGTGGTCGGAGAACACATGTTGCGTGTCTTTCTCAAGGGCATTAGCGTCATGTGAAACGCAAACAGCTTCATCCAGGATTTGAACTTGGGTCACCAAATCAGTCTACGTTGGTAACTGTTTCGCTAAATGCGCCTACAATCTATCTGCGTAACTATGTATCTATGTATGTATTCATACATGTGTTTTGTGTGTGTATGAGTATGCCAAACGTTGCTCGCACACACATAGAGAAAAAGACAGACAGGCATATTCACACATACATCTACACACAGACACTCCTATATATATATATATATATATATATATATATATATATATATATATATATGTGTGTGTGTTACCCAAAAAGTGCGATACATATACCAGTTTAAAATAAGCGAGAGATTCTGGGGAAGCCAGCTAGTGTTGTGGTGAGAATGTCCCCCGTCAGCCTGACAGGTAGGGTTCGAATCGCGCACAAAGCACTGCCCTGTCTACAGCTCTGCTAATGGGCTGAAATGTACATACGGAGATTGACTTTTTCTCGATTTGTTTACGCTTTAAATTTAAACCGATATGCACGCCTAATTCATTTAATTATAATTAATTAATTAACAAATTAGGTATGACTTTAATTAAGCACATAATCTCCCTACAAATTGTCGGCCTTCGCCATTTTCAAACACATCGTTTGAACACTTCATATATATATATATATATATATATATACCAACTCGTCCGCACGGGTAGGATGTGACACAAGGTATGTTTCTTAAGCGGAGTTTAACAGGTTTAAATTCAGATTTTTCCTTCTCCTAGACCCGTTGCCGTACCAAAGTTGAAGAGCCTAATCCGCCCTACTATTCACCCATAGTCGGAGGGAGAATAGTTAGATGCCATTACCAAGGGTATTATTGCCATATGAAATTCAACTAGCCTCGTCCAGGATTCGAACTCGTCTAGCCGTGTCCATTTCCTACGAGGGTAAACATTACACCACGTGCTTCTCTCTCTCTCTCTCTCTCTCTCTCTCTCTCTCTAAATATATATATATGGGAGTATATATATATTTATATAGGAGTATATATATATTCATATGGGAGTATATATATATATATATATATATAAGTAAAGTCGACGGGGCGGCCTAAAGTCGGTATCAGCCAGTCAGCGAGGGCGTCTATCCCCTTTTCAATAGCGCTAGACCAAGGAGATTGTTTTTAGCATCTGAGGTGGAGCGCCACACCTACCATCAGCTCCTTACTTTACCGCACAGAACTCTGTGCTACTCATACGCTGAGTTGGCGAGGACCGGTATCGAACTAGGAACCTTGTGCTTTCTAGCCGAACGCTCTACCGACTGAGCTAACCATATATATATATATATATATATATATATATATATATATATATATATATATATATATATATATATATATATATATATATATATATATATATATATATATATATATATATATATATATATATATATATATATATATATATATATATATATATATATATATATATATATATATATATATATATATATATATATATATATATATGTGTGTGTGTGTGTGTGTGTGTGTGTGTGTGTGTGTTAGAAATTTGGGCGGTCGTCAGATGAGCATTGAGATATATAACGACAAGAGGAACAATCTAGACGTTCTGGATTATCGATTATCCGGCTAATTTAATCTGTCATGTTGTTTGTCTTTCGTCATCGTTTTCTTCAACGCCCTTTGATTCCGATTCTCCGATTACGCGGGAATTCAAAGATCCGGAAAAAGGTCAAACGTACAAAAACGAAATAAAACGAGAATTTATTTATTTCATTTGATTTATTCTCATTTTTCCTCTCCACGCTTCGCGGTGCCAGTGACACTTTTACACAAACCATCATGAAAATGAAGTCAGACCTTGAAATCAGCATTCAAAACATTCCCCCTTTAACAGGGTTCGAACCCTCTAAGAAAAACAATTGAAGTTTCAGTCACAAGGCTGGTCTGTATCGAAATTAAATAATTTTAATTAAGTAGCGAGTTCGATCCTCGCTGGATGCCACACACTTACGACCTTGTGTCACATCCTACCGTGGGGAACGGGTTCGGTATTGAAGACCGTTCCATCGGGGTGTAATGGTTAGCAAGCTAATTTTGCAGATCCATTACGATTAAATAGCGAGTTCAATCCTAGCTGGATGCCCCATATTTGTAACCTTGTGCCACATCCTACCGCGGCGAATGCATTGGTTAAAGAGACATCCCATAGGGGTGTAATGGTGAGCAATCTAGTCTCGCAGATCCATTTGTACTGAATAGCAAGTTCGATACTCGCTGGATGCCTCATACTTGCGCCCCTGTGTCACATCGAGTTGGGTATTGAAGTCCGTTCCATCGGGGTGTAATGTTTAACCAGCTAGTCTGGCAGATCCATTACTACTGAATTGCAAGTTTGATCCTCGCTGGATGCCACATACTTGCGCCCTTCTGTCATCCTACGCGTGGAGAACGGGTTGGGTATTGAAGGCCGTTCCATCGAAGTGTAATAGCTAATCAGCTAGTCTCGCAAATCTATTACTACTGAATAGTAAGTTCAATCCTAGCAGGATGCCCCATACATGCAACCTTGTGTCACATCCTACCCGGGTATTAAAGGGCGTCCCATCGTGGTGTAATGGTTAGAAAGCTAGTCTCGCAGACCCATTACTACTGAATAGCGAATTTGATCCTAGTTGAATGCCTCATACTTGCGATCCTGTGTCATAATTAAAAAAATCCTTCTTTTATACATGTCCTCAGCACGGCAACCAGTGTCCGCTCAAAAAATCAATATAAGTTCTTTTTTTCTGGTTGTCTAACACTGGTGGGTCCATATATAGATGTACACGGGAGAACGTCACTTATAAGGTCGTCCTTACATCTCCGGCAGTGTCCAGCATGTATTGTACGTCTTACTTATTAGACTTATGTGATGTGAGGTAATTGGCCGTACAGCTTGTTTTGTCGGGTGCTGCTTCCATGATTTCTTCAAGACAGCACGCAGCATCCTATTCCTCCATTCGTTTCGTTAAAGCCCAAGAGAAGTAGCCATACAGTAGTATTGCTACAGCTTGGAAGAATGCTAGCTTTATCTTATCAGAGAAATCAGATTTCCATATAATCGATAATCTGTCAATGGCAGTCCATGCTTTCCCTATGCGAGATGTTCTATATTCACTGAAAATTATACTCATCATATATTATATATATATATATATATATATATATATATTATATATATATTAAAGTAATCCACAGACACGTAGTCATCAGTGTGGTTATACCGTTTAACAGCTACCTCTGGCCGGGTTCGAGACCCGAATGAAATTTCGTTCGCCAATCCTCTTACCCGTGCGGCCACAGGCAGCTGTCAAATATAGGAGACTATTTAATCGCTACATTTCTAAGCGGAAATGAATTCACTAGAGGACTCAAACTTTATGTAAACAAAGTGAGGCTTAGCTTTACGCCGAATACGGTGAATTTTGCAATTAAATCCCTTCTAATTAAAGTGCTCAACCAAATTTAGGAGTATATAATAAAGTAATTCACAGACACGTGTTTCGAGGTATCAACTCTCATCAGTGTGGTTAAACCGTTTAACAGCTACCTCTGGCCGGGTTCGAGACCCGAATGAACTTTCGTTCGCTAATCCTCTTACATATATATATGTATGTATGTGTGTGTGTGTATGTGTGTGTGTGTGTGTGTGTGTGTGTGTATGAAAATGGAAAGAGTTCCCCCTCGATATTGTACAACGATAGAGGAACCACAATTACCCTGTAGATTCATGATCTGCCTAAAATTCGAATCGGTCTGGTTTTCAACTATTCGTATAGTCAGCTCTTTTTATAGAGCACTTTTACACGTTTATTGAGTTATGAATCCCGAAGTATTTAAGTTTGGATATTTATTTACTCTTTCTGTATTTTAATCTATATTATGGTATATATATATATATATATATATATATATATATATATATATGTGTGTGAGTAGCACAGGGATCTGTGCGGTAAAGCAAGGAGCTGATGGTAGGTGTGGCGCTCCACCTCAGACACTAAGATAATCTCCTTGGTCTAGCGCTAGTGAAAAGGGGATAGACTCCCTCGCTGATTGGCTGATACCGACTTTTAGGCGCCCCGACGACTTTATATATATATATATATATATATATATCATCATTCATTGGCAATTCAGTCTCGAAAGACTATGATAAGAGAGAGAGAGAGAGAGAGAGAGAGAGAGAGAGAGAGAGAGAGAGAGAGAGAGAGAGAGAGTATTTCTCTGGATTTTTTGAGATGAGGCTTGATAATTAGTATTATTTGGATTATTCAAACTATTGACCTCATCTTTATTGTTATGTGTACAACGTTTCGGTCGATCTGTTAGCGGAATGAGGACAGGATACCCCAGTGGATTGAATAAAGGGTTGGGTTCAAAGTTCCGTGATGGCTCCGTGATTACGACAAGAAGGTTCCAGAGTTCAAGATGGGTCTTGAGTCCGACAAGAAATACCTGAAGAACGTCGGAGGGCACATCGGCCAAAACGTTGTACAGATAACAATAAAGATGAGGACAACAGTCCGAATAATCCAAATAATTGGAGAGAGAGAGAGAGAGAGAGAGAGAGAGAGAGAGAGAGAGAGAGAGAGAGAGAGAGAGAGAGATTATGAGAGGATTGGTTCTTACTTGTTTTCTCTTGTCTACCTCGTTGAAAATGGATCAATGTGTCAGTGTGTCACAGTTTTCAACTTTTCTCCTAGAAGCCGTAGCTCAACATTTTGGATTCAGACCGGCTCCATCTACTAAATAAAAATGGTCAGGGCCGATGTAGCGTTATTATTATGGTCTACTGAGAATTTAGTGATTGAAAAGAAAACGGTAATCAAATTTCTGAAGAAAGAGAAGAAAAAGAAATAAGAACAAAAAGATGTTAAAGATGGAAGGGTAAACACTCAACGGGCGCCAGCCATTGAACGACTAATAACCCCGGAACTAGATTGAAAAATAAAAACGAAAGTCCAAGGCTTTGACTGGAAGAAGGTGTGACCTTCCCCCACCCCGGGACCACAAACGGAAGTAAATAAAATTCACTTTCAGGGCTAATTTTGTTGGTTGATTTCTTCTTTCTTGTTCGGGCTGGGTGTCGTGCATTTCTTGTTTATTAATCAATAAAGCAAGACTTCGTTGTTTTCTTTATAGCTTTTAATAAAACAACCCCAGGAAAAAACCGCAAGAACGTCTTCTCTCAGTGAGTAACTGGTCGCAACTAACTAAAACTTAAAAAACAGTCTCATGCGTCCTATTGGCGCATTTCCGGAAGGGGTCAAGCAAAGGTTATCACCTGCCAGTCATGCCAACGGTACTTTTCTACTTTTCCACTCAACTCCCTCAATTTTGAATTTTCAAAAAGTACGGAATTAGTTGGTTGACCAGATTTAACTCTTTTCTCAGCTCAGCTCTGATTCGCCAGAGCGAACGGGAGAAACTTAGTTAGAAGATCAGTTTTGGCTGGACGATTGAATGAAACGGATCGCAAGATGGCACCTCTCGTCCAAAAAGTCATTTCTCACACACGTTTGTTTGACTTCCAAGTCAAATAATTCAGAAAAAAGTAAAATTGTCACCAAAACTATCTTTTTGGTACAAATGATGTTCATAGCTCAGTCGGTAGAGCGTTCGGCTAGAAGCCACAAGGTTTTTAGTTCGATACCGGTCCTCGCCAACTTAGCGTATGAGTAGCACAGGGATCTATGCGGTAAAGTAAGGAGCCGATTGTAGGTGTGGCGCTCCACCTCAGACGCCAAAACAATCTCCTTGGTCTAGCGCTATTGAAAAGGGGATAGACTCCCTCGCTGACTGGCTGATACCGACTTTAGGCCGCCCCGATGACTTTACTTTTTTATATGTGAAATAATAATAGAATTTTTTTGTCATAGATGCATGCCACATCGGGATTATTGATCTTGATATGAAAAAAAAATCATTAATGACTTAAAATCGGTTAAATCCAAGACTTTTTTGATCTTTTGGGCAACAATACTTTTATAAAACAATTTTTAGGAGTAGGGAAGCGCTAGAACTCATTTTACCGCCAATAATAGATTCCAAAAAGTCGTCATTTTTCGTGAAACTCCCAAGTTTGGAGAGCTAAAGATTATCATAACTCCGCCAAATTTTAGAATTGGAAGCTCAAATTTTGAGGATTGTCTAACTTTAACATAATCCACACATGGACAAAATTTTTTTTTTAATTGAAAGGGGTGGGTGACATGG
Organism: Doryteuthis pealeii; assembly: GCA_023376005.1. Taxonomy (NCBI): domain Eukaryota; kingdom Metazoa; phylum Mollusca; class Cephalopoda; order Myopsida; family Loliginidae; genus Doryteuthis; species Doryteuthis pealeii. The sequence continues at coordinate 33,896,754 of CM042140.1, forward strand.
CTTGGATGATTTGACAATTCATTACCCTTTGGTTTAATATCAAAAAAAAGGCGTCTATAAGAAAGTAAAGTCTTTGTTTTTTAATCAAAGATTAAACAACTGACCAAGAAACAAAAAAAAAATTAATTTACTAGAGGGCACTGAATCCCCAATATACTACTAGAGTGTGTAGACAACAAAATAATACCAAGCAAGTAATTTGAAAAAACTTTTCACAAAAATAAGACCATCCAGGATTTTACATTTCCTAAAAGAAGTGGGATTGTACTAAAAAATATGAGTAATTGAACAATAGTCAAAATCTATACATATATACTTTTTTCTGTACCAAACTACCGCTACAAATCCAAAACTTAGTTGGCATTAAATGACCCATCAAGGTTGATATACCGTAAAACAAACCAATCAATACTGTATAATTTTTTTTTGGAAATAACTGTTTAGTAAAAAAGAGAAGATAAATTAAACAAAAGACCGAAACTTAATCTTATCTGTCTTCAGGCCCTGGGTCACCAGTAAGAAAGATACATAAAGTGTGATCCTTGTATGGTGTAATGGTTAACGTACTAGGTTAGTAGATTATTACTAATGATATTGATTCTTACTGAGTGCACACATCTAAAAATGTATATATCTATTTATCTATGGGTGAAATAGATAAAAATGAATTAAAAAATGTGTTTAAAAATGAGTTAAAAATTGAATGCCCAACAAGAATAAATAAAATAAAAACGTCTTCGGTATGAAATAAGCAAAGAATTGACATGAAATAAACAAAAAAAACCCAGGAAAGCAATCAACTAATTGGGCAGATGATCAAAAAGAAGAAATCAACAAGAAACCCAAGACCAGAAAAACATCCACCCAGAAATAGAAGACTGGTGTTAGACCAGCAAGGACTGATAACAGATAACAACTACCTTGATCCATACCAGAGAAGATACCAAAGAAGATATGTCCATGGGTATTGTTGTTGGTATCCTTCCGTCTACGAGAGACGATGGCGTAGTGTCCAAATATTTTTTTGGAACCACGTAGCCTGGACGGGTTCATATGTAGGATGTGTTGTTGCCCAAGCAGCCTTTCTTTGGGATGGGGTAAAGCCGCTAGGCTGCGGAAGTTTTGTGTCGGGCTTTTTCTTGACTTAGATGGGTTGCCAACCAAGGCTAAGGAGCCCCCTTTTTAACCCATTTGGGGATTTATGTAAGTAGTAAGTACCCCAAGCTTACTACTGTTGGTGTTCCTGAAAATGAAATGAACTCCACAATATACGTACAGTATATAAGACTTTGACATAATTAGCTATTATTGTATTATTTTGTATTGTTATTCAAAGAACACCACAGATTCTCTAAACAACACTTGTGAAGTCAGATTTTTTTCCTTCTGGAAAGTCATTATTAAAGCTAATTAGTCCAGTCTCCTTTACTATTTGTTCATAGCTGGTGGGAAAAGAGAGATTTTCATATCTTTTATCATTATTATTATTATTATTATTATTATTTTTATT
>CM042140.1:33903263-33908263 GCA_023376005.1 Doryteuthis pealeii
ATTTGTTTAGAGTAGGTTAACATTCCTCTTCTAGTGACTTTTATTACACGACGATATGGTAAGTTGTAAACAAGGTTTGTTTAGAATGGCTTTTTGCCGATAATTTTTTTGGAGAATAAGTGTTTAATTGGAGTCGTACCTAATTTTGAAAATTAATTAATTAATAATGAATTAGGCGGGAATACCTATTAAATGTATGGCTAAACAAATCGAGAAAAATCAATCTCTGTATGTACATTTCAGCCTATTAGGCCTCATCAGCAGAGCTATAGATCGGAAGACCGCCCTGTGCGTGATTTGAAACCGGACTGCCAAGCTGACAGGCCGATCCATAACCCCAACACTAAACGAACTTCTTAGATTTTATGATTTGTTTAGAGTAGGTTAACATTCCTCTTCTAGTGACTTTTATTACACATGCTGATGAGGCCTAATAGGCTGAAATGTACATACAGAGATTGATTTTTCTCGATTTGTTTAGCCATACATTTAATAGGTATTCCCGCCTAATTCATTATTAATTAATTAATTTTCAAAATTAGGTACGACTCCAATTAAACACTTATTCTCCAAAAAATTATCGGCAAAAAGCCATTCTAAACAAACCTTGTTTACAACTTACCATATCGTCGTGTAATAAAAGTCACTAGAAGAGGAATGTTAACCTACTCTAAACAAATCATAAAATCTAAGAAGTTCGTTTAGTGTTGGGGTTATGGGATCGGCCTGTCAGCTTGGCAGTCCGGTTTCAAATCACGCACAGGGCGGTCTTCCGATCTATAGCTCTGCTGATGAGGCCTAATAGGCTGAAATGTACATACAGAGATTGATTTTTCTCGATTTGTTTAGCCATACATTTAATAGGTATTCCCGCCTAATTCATTATTAATTAATTAATTTTCAAAATTAGGTACGACTCCAATTAAACATATATATTATATTATATATATATTATATATATATCCAACCGCTAGGCATGATATAACCCTGGACGGGTTGATATGCCGTTAAAATTAATAAACCAACCTATATATATATATATATATATGTTTTTTTTGTTAATTCAACTACTGAAGAAATATAAAAAACATTTTACTTTATTCTCAAACCTTTTTTCACTATAGTTTTGTTTGAGAGAGATTATTTTTGATATTACATAAAAGATGATTTTCAGTCATCCGCACAATTTAGCTTCTCGACAGCCTAGCTATTAATAAAAATTTCAAGAATCAGGACCATTTACATTTAAATTTGGTTAAAATTTCCCTAGCTTAGAAATCAAGAAAAATGATTTGAATAATTAAAAAAAATCAACGGCCCTATTTCATTTTAAAAATTAATTTGCTTTGCAAACTCGCTTATTTTCTGATCACAATAATCTAATCAGAGCTCAATGGGTGATACAACGGGTCAGATTTTTCTAGTATATATATAGCCAATGGGTAAGAGTTAAGATGATTCTAAGGAGGATCTCTTTTAACAACGAAATGTTAGTGTTGTTCTGTTCAAGTTGAGAGCGCGGTGTTCAATATTTTTGAACAAAACAATATATTTGTTGACGAAAAAAGGCTTAAAAATCAGTTATTTTATCGGTAATATATTTTCTACCATAAGTATCTATGGGTTTCGTCAGAGCGCCAACTTTATTGAAAACATAGAATAAAGTTGGCGGTTTGATGAAACTCATAGGAATATACAGATACTTATGGGTAGAAATAGATCTATTACCGCTAATATGATCGATTTTTTAAACCTTTTTCTTTACTATATATATATATATATATATATATATATATATATATATATATATATATACTGGAGTAATAAATGACTTTCAAAAATAAATAACATAAAAGGAATATTCCTGTTCGTCGTATCACTTTTCGTTCATATATATTGTTATGTAATCGCCGCCCAGCACCTATATTTGTGGCCTTGTGCCAGACTTGGAAAAGAACCTTAGAAAAATGTACTACCGATTATCTTGAGTTGCTGGGTGGTCTTTGTGGAATCACCGAAAAAGTAGTTAGGATAGATAACATCTTTTTAACGAGAGAAAGCAGACGATAAGTCTAGGATTAAGAAAAACACAGTCTTTTGGACTCCAAGAAATCTTTGATCTTTTAGGTTGGTGAACTCTGGTTGACCAGTGAGATTGGAACGAATGGAAAGAATCGAAAGGGCTCGAAAGTTCTAAAGTAGAACCTTCTAGAAGATTATTTAGAAATGCTATTTAAGACCCGCGAATAGAATCACGAGCAGTTAGTTGGAGTTGGAGTCTGCGAGCAGAGCAGTTAGGGTCTGCGATCCGAGAAGGAGAGTCAGGCAGAAATCGGGCCAGTGATCGTCCGGAGTTAAGCTGTTGTCGCTAAAGACGATAAGGAAAGGCTAAGAAAAGCTTGTTCACCGAGAAGTTTACTAAGGACTAAAAACTCGAAGTTGAATCCAGTTAAAATACACCTCTTGTTAAGACAGAGATTATTAGGGACCCTCTCTCTCTCAAGTTATAGGAAGTTTGGAACATAATAAACTTCTGAGAAGTAAACCCGGTGTTATTAGTCTGCTCTATTTACAACGAAAGAAATCTTTTTATGAATGGACTCACGACGCAAACAAGATAGTAAAGTCACTATCGTAAAGGGGACGACCCGTGGATAAAGTCAATTGGCCGTAACGAAGGAGCACGCGGCCGTGAAACGTGATACCTTTCCCTTGACCAAAAGAAGTGGGAGAAGGATTTTGGGGCCACAGACGATGACTGCTAGATCTGGGGTGTGTATGTAAACAAACTCCGTACGTACGAATATACGAATTGTAGTGCCGCGAGAAAGAGAAGGCGCTACGTTACGTATTATTAACTGGTCCCACAACGTCACATATACACGAACTGATCCCACCACGTAACATATCGCTAATTAGTACCCACTACGTTAAATATTACGAACTGGTACCGTACGTAACATATCCCTAATTGAAAGCCAATACGTTACAATATATATATATATATATATATATATATATGGGTGTGTGTGGTGGAGAGAGAGACAGAGAGAGAGAGAGAGAGAGAGAGAGAGAGAGAGAGAGAGAGAGAGAGAGAGAGAGAGAGAGAGAGAGAGAGAGAGAGATGTGTGTGTGTGTACGTATGTATATATTTTTCATCCTATATATATATATATATATATATATATATATATATATACCACACCAGAATATATATATATATATATATATATAATTTCATCATTCTTTCGAATACATTGTTTTTTTAATTTCTCCACGTATATATATATATATATATATATATATATATATATATATATATATATGCTGTCGACATATGCTCTTAAATAAACGACGAAGAAGCAGCCAGTAGATAAGTAACGACAACAGGTGAATATTTTTTTTCGGGCTTGTATGATTCTTTACGTTATTAACATTGAGTTTTGGGTTAAATAGACGTTTTTTTCTTTCGAGGACAGAATTGGATTAGGGTGAGAAGATAAGGATCGGTCCTGTCCACATTAGAAGTGGGTTGTCAATTATAAAAAAAAAGAAGAACCCTAAAATAGACCATTATAATGAATGGGTCTGACAGAAAAAGGGCCTTTTCATCACAAATGAACTAATCAATTATGAAAGAAACAACCAATCCACCTACACAATATATATATATATATATATATATATATATATATATATATATATATATGTAAAAGGTGTTGTTATGGGTCCAACCGGAGAAAATTTAAAAATTATAAAAAAAGGTCCGCAAAATGAATTATGTCTTTAAAAAATTATTATTATTATTATTATTATTATTATTATTATTATTATTATTTACTCCTTTTGAGTTTTCACATCAGCATTAGCTCACTGGAATCTGAGTGACAGCAAGTCTCCTCAGGTCTCCAGGACTCTTCTGAGTATTCTGGCAGATTGCAGTGTTCTGAATGGTTTCAATTCTTCCTCTGATTTCCAAACTTTCCAAACCCTTTTCCAATCCTTTTGGGACCGTTCCAAATGCACCAACTACAATTGGTATAACTTTCACTATCATATTCCATAACTTTTTCAGTTCTCTGGCAAGGTCCAGATATTTGTCCATTTTTTCATTTTCCTAAAGCTTTACCCTGTGATCTGCTGGCACTGCAAAATCCACCAGTTGACAAGTTCTTTCTTTTTTGTTAATCAACACTATGTCTGGTCTTCTTCCTGGGATAAGGTGATCTGTTTTTATTTCAAAGTCCCAGAGAATTTTATGTGTTTCGTTCACAAGAATTATTATTATTATTATTATTATTATTATTATTATTATTATTATTATTATTATTTACTCCTTTTGAGTTTTCACATCAGCGTTAGCTGATGGTCTTTACTTATTTATTAAGCGTAGCTTACATGCGGCCCAAGGCCAGAAGTATGGGACACCCAGTGAGAATCGAACTCACTGACAATAATTTGCTAATCTAGCTTGCCACACGAGGTGTCCCCATATATATATATATATATATATATATATATATATATATATATAAGGCTAAACTTGCAAATCGGTCGGAAAATTCTGATCCAGAACCCTCAAATTTTGTAATAAAACTGATTATTTTAACTAGGTGGTTTAGGGTTAGGGTTTAGGGTTAGGGTTAGGATTTAGGTTTAGGGTTAGTTTAGTGGGAAATTAAATAAATAATTTGGGATCTGTTTTTTCTGGGTCACCCTGTATACAGAGTGACCCAGAAAAAACAGAAACCACAAATTTTGTAATAAAACTGTTATTTTTAACTAGGGGGGTTTAGGTTGAGGGTCAGGGTTTAGGGTCAGGGTTGGGGTTAGGGTTAGGGGTAGGGTTGGAGTTTAGGGAAAATAAATAAATTTGGGTTCTGTTTATTCTGGGTCACCCTGTAATATGTTTTAATTTTCCGACCGATTTGCAAGTATAATGAATTTTTTATACAACTGATTTGATACAGGTATTTTGGTAGAATCATACTTTATTTAAC
>CM042140.1:33915763-33920763 GCA_023376005.1 Doryteuthis pealeii
CGGTTAAGGCTGATGTAATTTATTTTGTAGTTAATGGATTTTTATTGGAAGGTTGTTTATGTTTTAGAAATATTTAGAAAATCATTTACTGGGGAGGATTAATAAGGGGTTTAATATTTTAACTAAATACAAATTAGATAATTCTTAAATTGTGGCGATAGGTAGATTGAATTTTTGATTTTATATTATGTAGGGTATTGAGGAGGGTTATATATTGGTGTGTGATTTGTTTGTTTGCGGAAGGGGATGGCAGATTGATTGGGGGGGGAGGGTATCTCGTTTCAATTGTTTTCAGATAAACTTTTTAGACAATTAGAAATAATCTATAGTATAAGTATTATCTGCGTTATTCAGACTATTGTCCCCATCTTCATTGTTCGGCCGATACCTGAAGAAGGCTGGGGGGCATATCGGCCGAAACGTTGTACAAATAACAATGAAGATGGGGACAATAGTCCGAATAACGCAGATTATACTAATCTTCAAGCCTCATCTCAAACATTCAGAGAAATAGTCTATAGTATGTTATGTTTTGTGTAGGATTCGTTCCAATAGAGCCTTCGTCAAATAATGACCATGGAGTCGAATGTGGTTTCGGGGCCTTAGAATTATTACCACTACCCAAGGTGCCCAAAGCAATATATGATATATCACCAGACTTATTGTATTTGGGAAGGAAACTACGACGTCAGACTTGCTTGTTTGTGAATTCTAAAGAATACATGATTGATACTTTCGTATGTAAGCGCGAATTTATATATATATATATATATATATATATATATATATATATGATGGACTCTCCCGTCGATCGACGTATGAGTGTTCACACAATGAACATCCACACAGAGATTTTTTTTATAGTGGTGAAGGCTTGTGTTGGACCATTCACACTTTTTGGCACAGTCGATATGAAAGAATTGGTGCGTCAAGGGTTGCCACAAACCCAATCAATGACCGACCTCAGGAATTTTGAATTAAGAGTTATCACTCTTCTAGACTGGTTACCTACCCAAGGTTGAAGGGCCCAGTCTGCCCTACTATTTAACCCATAGCTGGAGGGAATTTTGAATTCAGAGTTATCCCTCTCCTAGACTGGTTACCTACCTAAGGCTGAAGGGCCCAGTCTGCCCTACTATTTAACACATAGCTGGAGGGAATTTTGAATTCAGAGTTATCCCTCTCCTAGACTGGTTACCTACCTAAGGCTGAAGGGCCCAGTCTGCCCTACTATTTAACTATATATATGTATATATACTCAATAAATGAAGGAAAACACTTTAAATTTGCTTCATTACAATAATTTATTTCAGCTGTATTACTGCACCATATTCAGGTAGTTGCAAAAACATGAATCTTACTGAGAATTTCCCAAAATAACAGCGTTTTTAAATCTATCAATTTGGGGTGGTGGTGGTTTACCTGCATCAGCTTGGTTAAACCACACATAGAAAGATCCTAACTACAGGAAAACACACACACACACAGACACACACACACACACACACACACAACAATATTATAATATATAATATATATATATATATATTATATATATATAGAGAGAGAGAGAGAGAGAGGGAGAGAGAAAGATAGATAGATAGATAGATAGTGACTGAAAAAGGTAGGAAACAACTAACATAGATAGATATATACATATATAGACAGACAGATAGATAGATAGATATAGATTTGGGATGGTGGTGGTTTACCTGCATTTGCTGGGTTAAACCACACATAGAAAAATCCTATATATATATATAGAGAGAGAGAGAGAGGGAGAGAAAGAGAGATAGATAGATAGATAGATAGATAGATAGATATGAGAAGTGACTGAAAAAGGTAGGAAACAACTAAAATAGATAGATATATACATATATAGACATATAGACGTATAGACAGACAGACAGACAGATAGATAGATAGATAGATAGATAGATAGATATTCGGGATGGTTGTGGTTTACCTGCATCAGCTTGGTTAAACCACACATAGAAAGATCCTAACTACAGGAAAAAACATATATATATATATATATATATATACATATATATATATATATATATATATATGTGGGGGGGGGAGATTATGTGCTTAATTAAAGTAACACCTAAAGTAATACCTTATAATTAAATGAATTAGGCGTGCATATCGGTGTAACTAATTAGGTATGATTTTAATTAAGCACATAATCTCCCACAAATTGTCGGCCTTTGCCATTTCAAACACATCGTTTGACCACTATATATATATATATATTATATATATATATATATATATATATATATATATTTAGATAGATAGATATAGATAGATAGATAGATAGATATGAGAAGTGACTGAAAAAGGTAGAAACCAACTAACATAGATAGATATATACATATATAGACAGACAGACAGACAGACAGACAGATAGATGGATAGATATAAAATTTATAAGTTCAATCGGTGAGATATTGAATCGGTGGAGATAGAGAAATGGGACACAAAGCATTGGAATAAAAAAAAAACAGTTCAATATAGATAGTGAGACAGGAAACTGGTGAATAAAGGTGATGAGTTTTTAAGGTGAAAAGAGTGAGGAAACAAAAGTTGGACTGTGTTTATTGAGTGGTGACAGGAAAGAGGGGAAGAGATTCGATCAAGTACGGTTTGTTTGTGTGAAAAAGAAAGAAAAACGCCGAAAATGTCTTTGTGTTGGGGATTGACCTCCTCACCTTAAATATTCATCTGCGTACAATTAATAGAAAAAGGTTAAGAAAAAAAGAAAAGAAAGAAAGAAGGAAAGAAAGGAAACGGGTAAAAGACGAAAAGGGACGGAGAACCGACCGGACGAATTGATATGAGGTCTCGATTTCCCACACAACTGCTTCCACCCCCGCCAACCCTCCCCCAAATGAAAGAAGAAAACTGAATAGAATATTGATTATTTGGATATCATCAAAAATACAAATGAAGTTGAAATAACAAAGTAATTGTAAGAAGAAACCAGAATAGAGCTTCGTTGTATCTTAACTTTGTTTGCTACTACTACTACTACTACTACTACTTTGTTATATCCGTCCTGTCGTCTGGGGCTGTAGAATAAACCTACTGCACCTCTGCAGTAAAAATTCACCCAATGGGGTCGTGGGTTGCAACCCATGATGCTTTGGCCCTCACTTGGACGGGCGGTCAGAGTGCCCCTCCCCGATCAACCAGCAGGTCACGTCAAGCCCTACTGTTACATAATTATTAGATTCCTAATACTTATGTACAGTAGTGTAGAAACCAAGATGGCTGTTATAAGTTGCAGCCCACGGCCTTGAAGGATTGAATGACAAGGCTTGACCTCATCCTGATCCTTCCGGTGGATACCGTGAGAATCGGTGGAGAAGACCCTCTTCCGGTTTAGATTAGAAAGAGATTTTTGTCAAATCAGCCAAAAACCACGACGGTGGTAAGTCGTGTTATGTACGCTGCCGACTCAATCTGCGCAGGTAGTCTGGTGGGGATTTCAGAATAAAACATGATCTAAGTTAAATCGAAGTCTTGTGTTATTATCTAAAAACAACCAATGACACAGGGCTTCAATAAAGAGAAATCCCCAATGGAAGACCAGGCACGAAGTCCCCAAGACGAAGTCCAGACCCTAGAACAACCTAAGATAGAAAAGATGAACAGAAGAAGAATAGAAGTAAGAAAGTAAGGAAAGAGAGTATACAACACTAGCACCTATATGATTGTCCTAACCCTATTGCCTTTTTATCATATATGTGCTAGAAGACGGTAGCTGAGGGACTTAGTATCCGGGGTATGACGTTAAACTCTATCTATCAGTGAAGTTCCAATTCTGGAACTCTGGGGAATGTAGAGTACCCCTTCATCCTTCATCACCATAACTACCAGGTCCACTCTGACTCGGTGTGGTAGTACCTATTAGAGTCCCATTTATGGGTTAAATAGAAAAAATGAGTTTAAAACATGTGTTTAAAAAATTGAGCACCCATCAAGAATGAATGAAAGAAAACAACTTCCTAGGCATAAAATAACCCAATAGTGGTTGATGTGTCGTAAAACCCAAGCAACCGACTATTACAACTACATGGGGATATTCACATACACTGACTGTATTCCCTGTGGTGAGATAAGACTCTATCTCAAAGGGGTATCATGTGTATGGCTCTAAACTTCATCTGAGTCACCAGTTCTGGAGATCTACCGAGAGTGGAGTATCCATTCATTGCCATTACTCCCAGGTCTACTCTGACCCAGAATGGTAGTCCAATATATATATACATATATATATATATATATATATATATATATATATATATATATATATTTACCAACCCCTCCACACGAAGAAGATGCGACACAAGGTCAATTTCTCAAGCGGAGTTCAACAGGTTCGAATTCAGAGTTTTCCTTCTCCTAGACCGGTTGCCTAACCAAGGTTAAAGAGCCCAGTCTGCCCTACTATTTATCCATAGCTGGAGGGAGAGTAGGATTCATACCTTTCCCAAGGGTATTAGCGCAAAGTGAAATGCAATTACCACGTCAGGATTTGAACTCGGGGCTACGAGTCCATTTCCCATGACTTTAACCATTACACCACGTGCTTCCTACACCTAGTCCAATATATGGTTCAAATTCTGTTTAAACATTATTCGTGAGGAATCAGCTACGCAAAAATATAGATATAAATAATTAAGGATAAACAATAAATTTTCATTTGGACACATGGCGTAGTCGATAAAGGAGTTAGGTTAAGACAGTTCAAAGTGAGAATTATCTCCAGACTGCAGGTTCAATCCTGGTCAGGGGCAGCAGTAACATATAATAATTAACACAGCTTAACACCTGTATCCCCAGCTATGGTTAACTGAATGAGAACAGGATACCCCGTGGAATGAATAAAGGGTTAGTTTCAAAATTCCATGATGGCTCCCGATTACGACAAGAAGGTTCCCGATTATGATAAGAAGGTTTCCCAGTTCTAAAAGAAGGTTCCCGAGTCC
>CM042140.1:33925763-33933263 GCA_023376005.1 Doryteuthis pealeii
GTACAAATAGGGGGAGTTCCCGTGGTGTAGTGGCAAACGTGTTGAACTGCGACATCGTAGTAAGCGAGTTCGAACTCCAGTAGTCCTATTACATTGACTCTCGTACTAGTACCCCTGGGAAAGGTAAGAACCCCTCATCCTTCCAGCTATGGGTTAAATAGTACCACTATCGTTCTTTAACAAGAAATGGCTTTGCTATTAGATAATTCGCGAAGGTGAGTCCAGGGTATGACGTTAAACCGCATCTAATTATGAGGTTCGAATTTTGGAGCTCTGGGCAGGGTGGAGAACCCCTTCATCACCATTACACCCTGGTCCACTCTGATCCGGAGTAGTAATACCTGTTAGAGTCCCATCTATGGGTTGAATAGAAAAAAAATGAGTTTAAATTTTTTTTTTAAATTGAGTTTGAATTGTAAAAAAATTGAATCCTGGTCAAGAATAAATAAAACAAAATGTCTTCGGCATAAAATAACTCAACGAGGGTGGTCATGCCGTAAAATCCAACCAACCAACCAACCAAGCCACAAAGATTGATATGACATTAAACACAGAAACCAAAACAAACCATACAAATGATTTGTAAAGAGTTGTATGGTTTTATGTGTTCCTATCTAATCTTATTATAATGGAGATTGTGTGTTTTTCTGTCTGTAACCGAAACTATATTCCTACTCAAGTCACAATTCTCTTAGTTATTGACATCACATTCTCCATGATTTTATTTTTATCTAAACCTCAATTATTAATAAAATTGTCTTACATTATTAATACTGTTAACTATGTTTACATACTGACAACATGCAATTGTATTTATATATACAACAAAATAGCGGTTTACAGTGTGAACGGGAAGGCTAATTTGCATATTAATATTAAAAAATCGAATTTAATAATTATGTGCTTAGTATTATTGATTTCTAACTGTTTGGTTTTATTTTAATGAATATAAGCAAAAATCTCTTCAATGAATCTTAAATGAAATCCATTAACAAGATAAAATAACTGTCATTTTATTCTTTACTGCCTCTTATAACTAAATACTTAAATTAGAAAAAATAACAATGAAAGACGAGAGTGATGGAAGAGTAAGTTTCAGTTGTTCTATTTTTCGATTATACTTCCTCTGTTTCAAATCTTTTTATCTGCATTCTTATATAGTTTCATTAGCTTTTCTAATTTAATACGATATTTTATTACATTCAAACTTAAATACTTGCACCCGGAGGATGCATATATTTGCTAGTACTAATAATTATATGGTTTCAAGTAATTCTTTCTATTTAATAATAATAATAATTCCTTTGTATGGAGTTATATAATTTCAAAGTAACTAATACTAATCATCATTAAACAATCATAGCTTTATGTAACTATCAATATCCGCCCTGTCCGCTGGAGCGTTAAAATGCACTGACTGCACCTCTGCAGAGGGGCAAGACTCATCCAAATGACCCATTGAGGTTGATATGTTGTAAACCAAACCAAACCAAACTAAACTATTAATATAAATAATTTACTGTTATATGCTATCAATAATTCCTACCGAATACGAATAATTTTCAAGCAGATCTATTTAATCGAAAGATAAGACTCTAACAGACACTACCACTTCGGATCAGAGCAGACCTTGAATTAATAGCAATGAGGAGTATTCCACCACACCAATGAAGCCTTACCATCAGATGCAGTTTAGGGTCATACTCAGGACACCCTTTTTTTGTAGTTCTGTCAAATGGGGTTTTAGAATACAACGACTGCACCTCTACAGAAGGGTAAGACCCCACTTGGCTGTGGGTAGTGACCCCTGATGCTTAATGGGCAGAATCCTTGTGTCTGAGCAGTCCATGACATGCAACATTCCACTTTGGTACTTACTTAGGATAGACGGGCGGTTGGAGAGGCCCTCATCAATCGGCTGGTCGAGCTAAACCCTAACACCTATATAATTGTCCCAATCCTATTGGCCTTGTAGCAAGCCCCAATCTTTTTATGTGCTACTAGGTGGTGGCTGAGGGTCTTAGTGTCCTGGGTATGTGTTTAAACCTCAGATGATGGTGAAATTTTGATTCTAGAGCTGTGGCGAGTGTAGAATATCCCTTTATCACCATTACTCCCAGGTCCACTCTGACCCAAAAAGGAGTCCAATATACTCATAGGTGTAGAAGAATAGTTGGATTCTTACCTTTCCCAAGAGTATTAGCGCTATGTGAAATGCAAACAGTCTCGTCCAGGATTTGAACTGAAGTCGATGTGTCCAATTCGCCCGACAAAAAACATTACACCACGTGTATTAATGAAGTTCAGTGTGACAAAACGCTAAAATGGGGGCACTCAGTGAGGTTCGACTTCCTTAGAGTTGTAATGGTTCGTTGGTTGGTTGGTGATTTTACGACATGTCAACCCTTGTTGGATTACTTTATGCCGAAGATGTTTTGTTTTATTCATTCGTGATGGGTATATAAATTCTTTATTTAAACTCAATTTTTTTAAACACAATTTTAAAAAACTTATTTTTCTATTTAACTTATAGATTGGACCCTATCAGGTATTGCCACTCTGGATCAGAGTGGACCAGGGAGTAATGGTGATGAAGGGGTACTCCATATTCTCCAGAGCTCCAGAATTGGAACCCCATCATTAGATGCAGTTTAACGTCATACACAGGACTAAGACAACCCTCGTTGGGTGATTTTATGCAGAAGACATTTTGTTTTATTCGTTTATGATGGATACTCAATTTTTAAACAATTTTTAAACTCATATTTTCTATTTAACCCATAAATAGGTCCTATTTATGGGCTAAATAGAAAATATGAGTTTAAAAAATTGTTTAAAATAGAGTATCCATCATAAACGAATAAAACAAAATGTCTTATGTATAAAATAATCCAACGAGGGTTGACATGCCGTGAAATCTAACCAACCAGCCAAGCAACTCATTTTTGTAGGGGGTGCAGTCAGCGTATTCTAAGCCTCGCCGACAGGGTGACCGACCTTGTATTAAGCTTATTAAGCGTATTGAAGCATATGTTGATGTTTATACCTCGGGCGAATTAATCTGAATGTTTGTTTATTTGTTTGTTTATTTGTTTGTTTGTGTATTGGAGAGTGTTTGTGAGGCTAGGAGAGGTTGTTTCTATGAATACATAATTAATATAAGCTAAATAAATATTGATTTTCAACCTTTTCTTCTTCCGTATTCAAAGTAACCACAAAGAAAACAACTTGACTTCTCATAGTTTTGAACTCTTTTTCCTAAAAAGAAATACATTAAATAAAAATAAAAATAAAATGGCATTTTTTTTTCTTATACGGAAGCCGATAAAAACAAAAACAAAACAAAAAAAAAAAAACAACACTCAACCGGTTTCAATTTTCAAGCCATTTGATTAACACAAAACCACTATTAAGAAAATCATTTCTCGAAAATTATTTGTTGTAAAGTATTCGCTAACATTTCTTTGTTCACACTCGAGGGACTTTAACGGTTTTATTTTCATAATAAAGAATCCACTTGGGAGAAGAGTTTATTATCTATTTCCTATTCATCCCGTTGACATACTCCAGGGCTAAAATAATCGTATATTGTCAACCGGTGTTAAAGATCATGGTTCGATCCCTAGTTAAAATCAAGATTTTGGAATGATAATTTTCAAATAATGCTGATCATCATTACTTAGGGTGCTGATATAATACAATCACGTTCAGATAAGTTCTTACTGCATTGACATATATTCTAAATCTTTTCATATATATATATATATATATATATATTATATAATATATATATATATATATATTATATATATATATATATATATATATATAGTTCAATGAGGAATCAAAAAAATAAAAGTTTTTGCTTTTATTTATTTAATTACGGGAACGGTATTACAACCAGCGGTTTCTTGCTGAAAGCATTCATCAGGTAAGACGAAACGGTTCCTTTGAAAATGACGGAAATTGTGTTTATATATAATATATATATATATATATATATATATATATATATATAGTTCTAGAAAAAGGTTTTTCTCTCTACCACGGTTTCGGTTTTACACCTTCCTTAGAAGAAGTAAAAAATTATAGGTAGCTATATTTTATATATACTTGTCTATTTTAGAATTATTTTTATTTCTCTCTATGTTTTTTAATTAGCAGGAACTTAACTGTTTCCCTTTGGAATTAAAGATATTCTTTACATACTCTTATTTTGATGAATATATATATATATATGTGTGTCATGGGACTACTCAGCCACCAGGGTTCCATCCTTAAGCATCAAGGGTCGCCAAACTTGACCAACATGTGGCCCCATTGGGGGATTTTATCACTCTGCAGAGGTGCAGTCGGTGTATTCATCTGCCACAGCCGCCAGGGCAGCTCTGACCCAGATTGGTAGTACCTGTTAGGGTCTCATTTATGGGTCAAATAGAAAATTATTAGTGTTCGATAGGAATTCTTGATACTATATAACTGTATTATTTGTATTAAGAATAGTTACAATAGCTATAATACAAACGGCCTCGTACAGGATTTGAACTCGAGTCGCCGTGTCCATTTCTACTGACAATAACCATTACACCACGTGTAGTAATGAAGTTCCGTGTGACAGAACGCTATAATAGGGATACTCAGTGAGGTTCGACTTCCTTAGATTTATAATGGTTTGATAGACTATCTGACTAATGATAGATACATTTCAAGGTAATCTTGCGTACCTATCTCTGGATTTGGGAAAGAAATACGCTGGATCTTCTGAACTCAATAAGATGGAATAATAATAATAATAATAATAATAATCTTATTATAATGGAGATTGTGGGTTTGTCTGTCTGTAACCGAAACTATATTACTATACAAGCCACAATTCCTTTCGTTATTTACATCATATTCTCCATGATTTTATTTTTATTTAAACCTCAATTATTAATAAAATTGTTTTACATTACTTACACTGTTGACCATATCTACACCCTAATAACATGCAATTGTATTTATATATACAACAAAATAGAGGTTTACAGTGTGAATGGGAAGGCTAATATGCATATTGATCTTAAAAAATTGATTTTGATAAATATATGCTTAGTATTATTGATTTCTAATTGTTTGGTTTTATCTTATTGAATATGAGCAAAAATCTCTTCAATAAATCTTAAAAGAAATCCCTTAACAAGAAGAACTAACTGTAATATTATTCTTTACTTCCTATTTTAGCTAAACATTTTAATTAGGAAAATTTACCAATGAAAGACGGGAGTAACGGAAAATGATGGAAGAGTTAGTTTCAAAGTTGTTCTATTTTTCAATCATACCCCCTCTGTTCAAAATCTTTTTATCTACATTCTTATTCAGTTTCATTAGCCTTTCTAATTTAATATGATATTTTATTATATTAAAACTTAAATACTTGCACCCGGAGGGTGCATATATTTGCTAGTAATAATAATAATAATAATAATAATAATAATAATAATAATAATAATAATAATAATAAAATAAAAGAAGAAAATAATAATAAGAAAGATAAACTTAAAACGTAATTTTGTTTTTTGCCGTCAAGTCAAGTCAGGAACGGCAAACAAAGCAAGCAATAGCTGATACCCCAAACACAAGGGGGGGGGGCGTTAACGAAGACTCCCTAAATAAATAGATACAAAAAGATCTTACCCTCAACTCATGACACAAAAGGTATCTACAAGTATGTAGGGAGATTAGTTTAGTCTTGTAAAAGGGCTCAGAACTGGGGCACCTAATGAAGTTCAAGCCACTATACAAGCAATGATATACGGGGTTTACTTAATAGCAGGGGCCCAATGTATATACTTACTTAGCTTTATGTAGGGTGGCACAGGGTCACCATAATGAGAGCGCACAATGAAATTCAAGTCACTATACAAGCAATGATATACGGGGTTTACTTAATAGAAGGGGCCCGATGTATATACTTACTTAGCTTTATGTAGGGTGGCACAGGGTCACCATAATGAGAGCGCACAATAAAATTCAAGTCACTATACAAGCAATGATATGCGCGGTTTACTTAATAGAAAGGGGCCCAATGTATATACTTACTTAGCTTTATGTAGGGTGGCACAGGGTCACCATAATGAGAGCGCGCAATAAAATTCAAGTCACTATACAAGCAATGATATGCGCGGTTTACTTATGTGTCCCGATTACGCATTGGTCATACAAGACTAACGCTCTCCTATATACTCAAACAAGAACAACAACCACAATGTGGAACATGACAAACACCTTTGACAGTTAAACACTTATTCATGGAATGCCGTTTTTTTGCTCACATCAGAAACCGTTATTTTAAAGCAAACAATATGAAATATCTGTTTGAAAATGTCAACATGGAGGATATTCTCTCTTTTTTTGAGGGAAATAAAATTATACCATAGAATATAGACATGAATCAAATCAATACCATACAACATAATCCCCAATAATGCTAACACATTGTTAAAACCAATTACTAAAAAGTATAAATATAAATATAACGATATGCATAACTTCCAAACCGTTAGACATGACATAACCCCAGACGGGTTGATATACCGTTAAAATCAATAAACAACAACAACATTAGCTTTACATAGGGTGGCACAAGGTCACAATAATGGGAGCACACGATCAAGTTTCAAGTCACTATACAAGCAATGATATGTGGGATTTACTTAATAGCAAGAGCCCAATGTATATACTTACTAAACTTTATGTAGGGTGGTACAGGGTTACAATAATGGGAGCACTCCGTGAAAAAGAAAAGCACTAAACAAGCAATATATAGATAATGTGGGTGCTATATTTATAAGTAAACAGTGCTCAATATCATTGATAGTGCATTTATATTTAAGTTAAGGTAGTGACCAAGTCTGAAGATCGCATAGGCGAGAAAATTTCAGTAACCAGGTGCCGTTAATTCCATGTCCACGGTACCTTAACTTATACGTTAACGTATATAGATACGGCTAGACGTAGTTTCTTGGTCTAGCCACACTGAAGAGACGTGAAACGCCGAAACACGGTGTCGGTAAATGACTATCATATGCTCCCGAAACCCGGTAGAGTTCTATAGGAGCTACTTTAATTGACTTTCACCGCTAGCGGAATAAAGCAAGGCTCGTCTGTTGTTTACAGATTTGAACTCTCTGATCGTAAAATATAC
The DNA here is from genome assembly GCA_023376005.1 of Doryteuthis pealeii. Lineage (NCBI taxonomy): Eukaryota > Metazoa > Mollusca > Cephalopoda > Myopsida > Loliginidae > Doryteuthis > Doryteuthis pealeii. Next base: position 33,932,950 of record CM042140.1, read on the forward strand.
ACACAGATGTATGCATTTATCAGTTAAAACACCGCTCCTGTCGACAGTCGAGAGGTTAAGGAACCGGACTGATGAAAATTCATTCGGGTTTCGCTCCCGGCTAGACGTAGTTGCTGAGTCTAGTAACACTGAAGAGACTTGAAACATCGAAACACGGTTTCTGTGGATGACTATATATATATATATATATATATATACAATATATATATATATATATATATATATATTATTATAAATAAGTAACCCACAGACACGTGTTTGGAGGTTTCACCTTTCATCAGTGTGGCTATACCGTAATAGCTACCCCTGACCGG
>CM042140.1:33940763-33958263 GCA_023376005.1 Doryteuthis pealeii
TCTATCTATCTATCTATCTATCAACCACTCAATCTATCTATCAACTACTCAATCTATTTATCTATCTATCTATCTACCACTCAATCTATCTATCAACTACTTAATCTATCTATCTATCTATCTATCTATCTATCTATCTATCTATCTATCTTTTATCCTCAAATTCTTCGGAGTGGCCACATCAGTCGAGATGTCCTTTTGCTGAAAGATAAAGTATCTTGTTTTTTTTTTTTTTTTTTTTTTTTTTTTTTTTGGGTGGGGGTGAGTCTGGGTGGATTTTTTGTTTTCTTTTTGTTTTCTTTCTGAAAAGGGCGTCTCTGAATATTTGACTCGGCATTGACATTTACTGGACTTTGTTCTCTCCATAGGTGAGCGAAAAAATGCCGAACAGCGCGCGCATGTGTGTGTGTGTGCGTGCGTGTGTGCTTAGTGTGTAGTGTGTGTAGTATGCATATGTGTATGTGTAGTTTGTTGTGTGTGTGTGTAGTGTGTGAGGCAATTTGTAATGTGAGTTGTATTTGCTACGGTAAATACAACTGCGACTTTTTAGCCCCCCCCCCTCCGACGACACATTTTTTGACGTTTGCTTCTCTGTTTGTTCGTTGTTGGTCCAGATCTGACCAGTTCTACAACATGGACAGACACACAGGACACACAGGACACACAGGACCGGGTTGGTGTCACTGAAAATCAAGGGATTGTTGATATTCAATTAATAAGTAAAAAGAGAAAGAAAAAAAAAAGAATTACGCAAAAAAAAAAGATTATAAAAATACTTGTAAAAAAAATTGCTAAAAATGTTGACTCCTACCGACAGGTGTCACGTTGAAGATTCTGCACATTCCTGCGGATGGAAAGAATGTACATTTAGTGCGAAAATATGTACAAATATTTGATAGACTTTGAGCAAATCTATATATTGATACTCGTGTTCCTTAATTGTACGACCGTTATCATCTACGACAGCGAGATAGTATATGAGCAAATTTGAACATGTTCGCCGATCGTCCGATGAAGACCGAACTTACAAGCAAATTATTATTATTATTATTTACTCCTTTTGAGTTATCACATCAGCATTAGCTGATGGTCTTTCACTGGAGTCTGAGTTACAGCAAGTCTTCTCAGGTCTCCAGGACTCTTCTGAGTATTCTGGCAGATTGCAGCAGTGCAGTGTTCTGAATGGTTTCAATACTTCCTCTGATTTCCAAACCCTTTTCTAATCCTTTTGGGACTATTATTATTATTATTATTATTATTATTATTATTATTATTATTAGCAGAACCTGTGGATATACCACAGTATTACAATTAAATTATTACAACGTTTTATATATTTACTTAAGAGCTATTGAGAAATAGTTCAATATGTAAAAAGGATAATAATCTTGATTTAACACTATCTCTCTCACTCTTTTTCTTTATTTCTTCCCTTCTTTTCATTATATTCGATTCAAACAATGAGCGAGCTCAGCCCCCCTCTTAATCTTTAACCTACCCTCTTTCTTCTTTCTTTCTTTCTCTCTTTCTTTCTTATATTTTTTCTGTGTAGCATATCCTTTTCTTCCTTTTCTTTCTTTATAATGAAAACGAAAAATAATGAAAATATGAACAGAACGAAAAAAGGAAAAAAAGTGAGTGGGTAAGAGATAGATAGAGAGATAGATAGATATAGATAGATAGAGAGAGAGATAGATAGAGAGAGATAGATAGAGAGAGAGAGAGAGAGAGAGAGAGAGAGAGAGAGAGAGAGAGAGAGAGAGAGTTAAATTATGATTATTATACTTTTTACATAATGAACTATGTTTCAATAGCTCTTAAGTAAACATATCAAACGTTGTAATAATTTAATTATCATACTGTGGTATATCCGCAGGTTCTGCTAGTTTGAACATATTCGCTAATCGCCTGATGAAGATCGAACTTGCTAACAAATGCTTGCGAGATTAACACCTTATCAATTGTTATAGGTAATACTGATACTGACAAAAAAGTCAAACGTTCGAACCACTCAGTGAGGTTCGAACTCACTACAGAAATAATGCTCGGTAAGACACTTGTTAACTAATACTCCTTGGCCAAGTCTATTTGCGTTTTTACTTCACGCTAATACTCTTGGGAAAGGCATGAACCCATCTCTTATTCTCCCCATGCTACGGGAAAATAGTAGGTCCTCCAATATATATATATATATATATTGGAGGATATGTGCTTAATTGAAGTCATACCTAATTTTGAAAATTAATTAGATAATAATTAATGAATTTAGGCGGGCATATATGTTCAAATGTAAGGCTTTGAATTCAGTTTTCCTTCTTCGAGATAGGTTGCCTAACCAAGCTTAAAGAGCCCCGTCTGCCCCATTATTTACCCATTGCTGGAGGAAGAATAATTGGATTCATACCTTTCCCAAGTATATTAGCACTATGTAAAATGTAAATTGCCTCGTTCAGAATTTGAACTCGTCTCGTCATGTCCACTTCCTACAACGGTAACCATTACACTATGCACCCCTGAAAAGATCAGTTTCCTAAGAGAAGTTTAACAGGTTTGAATTCAGAGTTTTTCCTCTAGACCAGTTGCCATGCCAAGTTACAGATCCCAATTTGCCCTACTATTTACCCATAGCTGGAGATACAATATTTGGATTCACACCTTTCTCAATGCACATACCTAGATAGTAATATCTCATCTTTCTTTCTTTCATTTTTAAATTTTACGGCATGTCAACACATTAGGTTATTTTATGCCGAAGACGTGTTGTTCTATTCATTCTTGATGGGTATTAGATTCGTTTTAAACTCAAGTTTTAAACATATTTTTGTCAACTCATTTTCTTCTATTTAACCCATAGGTGGGACCCTAACAGGTACTACCACCTCAGGTCAGGATGAACCGGGGAGTAAAGGGGATGAAGGGGTACTCCACACTACACAGAGCTCCAGAATCGGAACATCACCATTAGATGCAGTTTAACGTCATATCTGTTACATAATCATTAGATACCTAATGATTATGACAATAGTGTAGAAATCATATTAGTGCAGCTGATGGCCTTGAGGGTGAGTGACGGCGTTTGACCTCAATCTCACCTTGCGTTCTGCGGATGGAACGTGAGAACCAGAAGGCAATAGAAGCCCCTTCCGGTTTAAGGGGTAAGCAACTCAGTTAGAGTTAGAACTTAGAAGCGAAGCTAGCAAGATGTGAGTCTCACTGCGCAGTTGTCTGGTCTGGGGAAACTACGAATAAAGTAATATCATCGTAAATCGAAGTCTTGTTGTTATTACTAAAAGCTAACAATAGCACAGGGCTTCTGATAAGGAATGATCCCCAACAGAAACCAGACCCGGAATCCTCAATAGAAGACCAGACGAGACCTTAGAAGATATACCAGATCCGGCCAGAAGAATAGACGACAGAGTAAGAAGTAAGAGAAGTATATAACTGTTGTGATGTTAGTCCCAACAGTAAAAAGAAGTCAAGTCGAGATGGGGTAAAATAAGACAAGTGTATTTACAATTAATGGTACATGTACGACTAGCTTGTCGTTAACGGGAACAGTCCTCTTTCCACTCGGTGTCTCACTATTTATAGTGAGAACCGGTGCATGTTCTCCACTGTAGGAACGGCCGGTACAACAATAACATATAGATATTTAGTGCCGGTAAAGAGGTATGCAACAATATCTAGGAGACAATATCTCATCTACTGAAAGCGATGTCAATGTACGCATAGGAAAAGGCTTCGACTGATATAGACAGATTATAGATGGAAATTTGCTCTCTGTAATAAGATAAAGCGAGAACATAAAATACACATAAATAAAAAAATAATCAAGCAAAAAGCTGATTCAGCAGATACCACAAAATGTATTTAATAACAATAAAAAGAAGATTACGCAAAAAAAAAGTTCTTTATCGATGTTATTACGTTTATTGTAATCTATGCAACATAAATATCCTTTGTCAAAACAATGTTCTATCGCAACACGTAAACCTATTCCGACAGAATCTGCTGATACAATCTCACTTGTAGTTTCTAAAGACTAAATTGTTTTCGTTTTAATATGACAATAACACTGACGATGCAGTAAAACAATAAACTTCAACCACAATTACCATCACTTTTGGGGGTGGGATGTTCGTGTGGCGTAGTGGCTAGCGTGTTGGACTGCAACATCCAGTCTAGTAGAAGAAAAGCTGTTACGATTCATGTATCCATTTTAGGGCTGTAGTTGAAAGTAGTTTTACCGTGGACTTCCCTTGTGACATAAAGTTTGATCCTTTCTTGAAGTAGAAAGACGTAGTATCAGTTTTAATCCTTTTCCGCCGATCCGTCATGAGTTGAATCAGAGTTTATCCTATCTTGAAGCAGAGAGTTATATAATCATCAGTTTATCCTGTCTTAAAGCAGAGAGTTGTATAATAATCGTCTGTAGGTCTGTGCTTCCAGCGATTAATTTAAGACAATTTATCAACGCCTTTAAATAGTAAATTGAATTTGGGCGTTTTTAATTGGCCGATTCATGGTTTGGTTGGTTGGGTTTTCGGCATGTCAACCCCTTGGGTTATTTTATGCTGAATACTTCTATTGGTAAAAAAAATGTTTAATGCTAACAAAGTTTTGAAATAATTTCATTCTTAATGGATAATACAATTTTGTTTATAAACTCATGTTTTCTATTCAACCCATAGATGGGACCCTAACATATACTACCACTCCGGGTCAGAGTGGACCAGGGAGCAATGGGATGAACGGGTGTTCCACATTCCCCAAACCTCCAAAACTGGAACCTCACCATCAGATAGAGTTTAACGTCATTCCCAGGACATGTAGACCCGCAGCCACCGCCTTCTAGCACCCATATGATAAAAATGGTTGGGGCAATCATATTTGCCGATTCAGTCACCGCTGTTTTGAAACAGTCTATAAATATAAGTCTTTGTTTTCAGTACACCTTATAACTCAAAATAAATATAGGAAGCGCGTTGTGTAATGGTTAAAGTCTTGGGAAATGGACTCGTCGCCCCGAGTTCAAATCCTGGACGTGGTAATTGCATTTCACTTAGCGTTAATACCATTGGGAAAGGTATGAATCCTACTCTCCCTCCAGCTATGGGTAAATAGTAGGGCAGACTGGGCTCTTTAACCATGGTTAGGCAACCGGTCTAGGAGAAGGAAAACTCTGAATTCAAACCTGTTAAACTCCGCTTAAGAAATTGACCTTGTGTCACATCCTGCTCGTGCGGAGGGGTTGGTAAATATATATACCTCAAAATAATCTAACAAAAACTCTGAATTCGAACCAACTCTATATATTTACCAACCCTTCCAAGATGACACTAGATCAATCTCTTAAGTGGACTAACAAGTTTGAATTCAGAGTTTTCTTCTCCTACACCAGATACCATACCAAGGTTAAAGAACCCAGTCTGCCTTATTCATATCTGTAGCGAGAATATTTGAATTTATATCTTTCCCAACATTATTAGTACTATGTGAAATGCAATTAAGAGTTATCATACCAAGCCAATAGATCCCAATCTGCCCTACTATTTACCCATAGTTGGAGAGATAATAATTGAATTTCTATCTTTCTCAATGTACATCATCATCATCATCATGTCGCGCAATTAGCACGAATATCCATGACAATCTCTCGCTAACAATCCCTATCATTCATTTTCCCAGGGAGGTCTTCTGCGCAGCATCCAGCATCTTTGCATAGCTGGTCAATGTAGGTCGTTGATGGGCGGTCCACACTAGCATTTCCGTGTGTTGACTTCCACAGGAGAACGTCGCTTATGAGCTTGTCCTTGCTTCTGCAGCAGTGTCCGGCATGCCTTGTCCGTCTCACTCGAATGGTTTGTGAGATGGGAAGCAGGTGGACATACCTAGGTAGTAATATCTCATCTGCAAAAGACGTGTCAATATGCGCATAGGAAAGGTTTCAAATGATATAGACAGATGATAGACGCGCTATTACGTCCACTTTCAGAATAATATCCTTGAGAAAGTTATAACCCCCCCTATTTTCAGCGCTATGGGCTCAATATGTTATATACCCTACCTTTGAACATTAATAGGTATGTCCCTGTCCTCATAAATACAGGAGTATTATGCTGACTGTAATGGAAGCTGATACCACTAGCAGTGGTTTACCTTTTTCACGCCACTGGAACGTATTGTATTTGTTAATGTTATAAAAATTCCATTTAATTTCCAACCTCCGTTTTGGTTATTTCTCATTTAGTAACCTTTATTAGGTTACAGCAAATAGTACCACTAGTATCATTCTACAACTGTGGCTTTGGTATTAAATAACCCACAAAGGTTGATATGTCATTAAATACAGAAGACCAAAGACAAAATCTTGGGCACCATCCTTGTGTTCTCGTTGGCAGGTTAGTTTTGTTTGGTTTCTTTGTTTAATAGCACATCAATTTCATGGGTTATTTAATGCTAAAGCAGTCCCTGTAGAAGAACAGTAACGGCATTGTTTAACCCATAGCTGAGGAGATGAGAGGGTTAATACTTCCCAAGGTATTATGGGTTGTTTTCATTTCTTTGTTTAATGACATATAAACATTCATGGGTTATTTAATGCCAAACCTACCTTTGCAGAAGAACAATAGTATAACTATTTATGCCGTAGCTAAGGAGGATAAGGGGATTAATAACTTTTCCAAGGGTATTAATACGAAGAAAGACACGCGGGACACTGCTGGAGAAGCAAGGAAGAACTCATAAGCAACGTCCTCCTGTGAAAGCCAGCACATGGACAAGCCAGCGTGGACAGACCAGCAAAAACGTACGTTGATCAGCTCTGTGCGGATGCAGGATGCTGCATAGAGGACCTCCCGAGTATGATGAGCGATAGGGACGGATGGAGAAAGATTTTCATGGATATCCGCGCTGAAAGCGCGACATGATGATGATGATGATTAATACGAAAGTGAACGCAATAGCATCACTGGAGTTCGAACACACTTACCACGATTTCACAGTTCAACACGTTAGCCACCTCACCACAGGGACTCCCTCCAGCTGTTTAGTGTCTAAGATCAACTATTACTGAGTAGTGAGTTCGATACTCACTAGGCACTCTATATTCTTGGCCTTGTGCCAAATCTGAGCTACGTTTAGTTCTGTTAAGGTAGTTCTGAATATTGCAAGGTTAAACTGACTAATATATTGTTATTGATTGATTTTTAACATTTTATCCACCCTGTCGGCTGGGCCTGTAGAATACACCGACTGCACCTCTGCAGTTTGCTAAAATCCCCCTCCCCAATATGACCGCCTGTTGGCCGTTGGCGGCAACCTATGATGCTTAAGGACGGAATCCTGGTGGCTGAGCAGTCCGTGACATGCAAGACTCTACTTTGACTAGACCGGTGGTTTGAGAGGCCCCTCGGAACAATCGGCTGGTCGCGTTAAGCACTAGCACCTATATGATTGTCCAAACCCTATTACCCTTATGGCAACCCCACAACTCTTTTTATCATATATGAGCTAGAAGGCGGTGTCTGAGGGTCTTAGTATCCTGGGTATGATGTTAAAGTGCATCTAGTGGTGAAGTTCCAATTCTGGAACTCTGGGTAATGTGGATGGAATACTCCTTTATTGCCATTACTCTCAGATACACCCTGACCCGGAGTGGAAGTACCTGTTAGGGGGGGGCAAAATCTATGGATTAGATAGATTAAAAAATGAATATCAAAATAGATTGCATGTCAATCTGTCTATTTACAATGTTTGTGTTGTTGTTTCTGTAGAGTTTTGTTGGGTGTTCAGTAAGGATCGAACTCATGAACCCGTGTTCAAAACCAGCTTACGTCATGCCGAAGTATTAGATGTCCCTAGAAAATATTACACAAAAGAAGTGGGGGGAAAAACAGTGTTTTCATAACCCACCCCCCAGAAAACATAAAGACATTCTTTTTTTTATTTTTCTTAATAGTTTGGTAATTTTTTTACAAAAATAAAGTTTGTTAAACTATAATCGGTGTTTGTTTTCCTCTTCTGGGGTGCGATCCTTCAAATGTTCCCATCTGGACGTTTGTTTTTGGCGTGTCACCCGAAGATCCACCCCCACCCACCCCATTCACGCTTGGGAAAATTTTTTTTGAAATAATTTCGTTTCTTCCCCCCCCCTCGTTTTGCTGACACGGAGACAATGGGTGACATCTTTAGCGAATAGTGGCAATAGAGCGAGAGAGCAGGTGTCACTAGTTTCTATGTACAGATGACAAAAATTAAGACGAGTCTATTGCCGTTGGGGAAACTGCAAAACAATTACCCGAAGAATATCAACAGGAGGACTTCGGCATCTGCGGAATCACCAGCCATGGTTTCATTTATCCGCGGCTGGCCCAAACAGCAAAAAAACTTCGTGTTCAAAAATTTCTATTAAACTAAGAACTAATAGAAAATTTCAAAATAATTAATGGAACTTCTAATTAATGTTGGTTGGTTGGAATCTCAACCCGAATTGGGTTATTTTATGCCGAAAATGTTTTGTTTTGTTTCATTCTTCATGGGAACTCAGTCTTTTTGAAAACAATTTTTTTTAAATACATTTTTTAAACTCATTTTTTTCTATTTACCATAGGTACTACCATTCCGGTTCAGAGTGGACCTGGGAGTAATGGTGATGAAGGAGTACTCCAAATTCCCCAGAGCTCCAGAACTGGAACTTCACCATCAGATAGACTTTAACGTCATACTCAGGACAATAATACCCTCAGCCAACACCTTTCAGTACATATATGATAAAAAGGATTGGGGCTGCTAAGAGGGCAATAGGATTGGGACAACCATATAGGTGCTAGGGCTTGACGTGACCAGTCGATTGATCAGAGGGGCGCTCGCAGACCGTCTCGAACTGGAAATTTACTCTCTATTAACCAACTGAAAGTTTTTGCTAATAGAGTAATATATTTCTGAAGTTCTGTGAAGGCTCCCGATTACGACAATAAGCCTCCAGAGTTTGACGAGAAGATTCCCGAGTTCGAGAAGAAACACCTAAAGAAGGCCGGAGTGCACATCGGCCTAAGCGTTGTGTATATAAGGATAAAGATGAGGACAACAGTCCGAAAAATCTAAATAATACAGTGATATTTTTTTTGAAAAAATTGCTTAATCAGATCCAAAACAACAATACTGTAATAAAAATTCAGATCAATTCGGATGAATTCAGAAATAATGGTAAGAAAAAGAAATTAAGAGGGTATTTTGGGTTACTGTCGGATGAATTACTAAGATATTGTAATAACAGTATATATATATATATATATATATATATATATATATATGTGTGTGTGTGTGTGGTGTGTGTGTGTGTGTATGTGTGTGTGTGTGTGTGTGTGTGTAAAAATGGAAATGGAAATGAATCCGACAATATGAGGAAGAATGAATAAAGAAAAGAAAGAATAGAATGGATAATAAAAGATGAATTTAATCAATATCACTTACACATGTGTTTCGGTCATAACCCCTAGAAAAATAAAATATCCAAATTCTAACGATCTATTTCAGCGTTCCAAAAGTGATTTAAAAAAAAATTCTTTTCGAACATTTCTAAAATTCTCCGTTTTTCCCCAACGAATTTTTTCATTCAAAATAAATTTTCACTCTGATGAAGGTCGAATCTTCTCTGTGTGCCGAACATTTTCACACAGATGAACTGACCGAAACACATGTGTAAGTGATATTGATTAAATTCATCTTTTATTATCTATTCTATTCTTTCTTTTCTTTATTCATTCCTCCTCATATATATATATATATATATATATATATATATATATATATATATATATATATATTCAAATCCTGGACGTGGTAATTGCATTTCACTTAGCGCTAATACCTTTGGGAAAGGTATGAATTCTACTCTCCCTCCAGCTTTGGGTAAATAGTAGGGCAGACTGGGCTCTTTAACCTTGGTTAGGCAACTGGTCTAGGAGAAGGAAAACTCTGAATTCAAACCTGTTAAACTCCGCTTAAGAAATTGACCTTGTGTCACATCCTGCTCGTGCGGAGGGGTCGGTATATATATATATATATATATTCAAACCCCTCTGCACGAGTAGGGTGAGATAAAAGATAATTTTTAAGCGGAGTTTAACTGGTTTGAATAATAAGTTTTTCTTTTCCTAGATTGGTTACCTAACCAAGATTAATGGTCCCAGACTGTCCAACTATTTACCTATACTTGGAGTGAGAATAATTGGATTCATACCTTTCTGAAAGATATCAGGCGATATGTTAAATATAAATAGCCTCATCCAGGTCCATTTCCGACGACGATAACCATTACATAACGAGTCGTAATAATAATCTATATATTCTGTATAGATATTCTATATAGTCTTTATGGATATTCCTTTTATTTTAAATTGATGAGACGATAGAAAAAAGGGAAGATACCCAATGAGAGACAAAAACAAATAAATAGGTAAAAAAACCTACTTTGCAAAGGGGAAAATGTTGAGAAAAAGAAGAGAAATAGACATGAGCCTGTAATGATAATAGGTTTTTGAAAATATTTAAAAAAAATTATTTTCTTAAAGCTATGAATGTTTGAGTCATCAGATCCGGAAAATAAAATATCAAATTAATAAAAGACTAACAGGAGCTGTGGATATACCACAGTATAATAATTTAATTATTACAACGTTTGATACGTTTACTTAAGAGCTATTGTCAAATAGTTCAATATGTAAAAAGTATAATAATCTTGATTTAACTCTCTCTTACGTTTTTACTTTCCTTCTTTTCATCTTTTCATTATGTTCGATTGAAACAGATTAGCGTTATCGCTTCCACGCGCTAAGCCCTCCCTTTATATTTCTCCGACTCTCTTTCTTTCTTTCTTATATTTTCCTCTGTAGCTGGTCCATTTTTTCCCTTTACTTTCTTTTTTAATGAAAACGGAATGGTCCATTATTTAGCTGAGGTGAAGACACTCATAAGAAATAAGAATTCGGCGGATAAGCAAAACCAAATAATCAGGATTTAAATTTTTTGCATTTCATCTAGGACGATTAGAAATGAGACCTGGGCGGTCTCATTTTTAATCAGAGGGTGTTGCAAAATGATAATGGTCGTACAATTAAGGAACACAAGTAATAATAATAATAATAATAATAATAATAATAATAATAATAATAATAAAGGGGAAAACTCAAGAGAGAGATTGAATCTCTCATAATTTGAAGCACAAGACAAAATCTTATTATAATGAACATTCGGTGTCTGTCTGGAACGGAAACTACGTCACTACTTAAGTCACAATACCCTCAGGAATTTCGTAAGTTTAACAATGAGTATTTAATTTTTAGTCAAAATCTTTGACATAGAATGAATCTTATTTATTAACGATGTCTCTATGGAAATCTGAGTTAGATTTGCCTAAAAAACAGTCCATGTTATTAGTGCGTTTAAAATCATGCAATATCTCTTACATATCACTAAGAAATAAAGGTTTACATAATATATAGTGCGATTAATTTGCATATTGGCTTTAACAAAACCGAGTTTAAAAAATAATTACTTGGTGTTATTGATCTCTAATATTATTGTTTTATTCTCTAACGTATTAAAATCAATCCTATGAATGATCTTTGTAAATGTGTTCTTATCTAATTTCAATAGTCTTTTTAATTTAATATATTTCATTACATTAAAACTTAAATACTTACACCTGGAGGGTACATGTTCTTGCTAGTAATAATAATAATAAAGTGTTGGAGACAATACTCATATTCCAAACAAAAGATTTAAATTCAGATTTTAGTGACATAAAAATGAATACAACTATATGGTTTGTTATTATTCGCGGATTTCAAAATCCTCAGGTGACCTGGAATCTATCTATGCGGATAAAAAGACCGAAATATATATGAAAACACATGGTATACTTTACTATTACATATAAATACGGGTTGACATCCAATACCTCCGGGTCCGATGAACCCATTATTGTTTAGAGGACGAAGACATTTATTCATCGAACACATCAGATAGAAATGCTACCCTGGGAAATTTGTACAACGCGTAAAAAGCAAATTTATGAGCAGTAACCTTCCTTACAGATCAGCGTAGACATACCAAGGGAAAACTGTGGAAAGTAGGTGTTAGCGTAAGTAATTATTTTCTGTGGACAAATTCTCTAAATCTTTCTTGAGTACCTCGTATACGAGATCTGTCTGTAAAATGATTAAAACGTGTAAATAACAAATGTCGTTATTTCTTCTTGTTCTTCTTATTATTGTTGTTGTTGTTGTTTTTGTTATCATTATTGTTTTTCACACCTGCCGTAGCTGGTGGTTCACTGGAGGCTAAGTGACAGCAAGTCTCCTCAGGTCTCCAGGACTCTTCTGAGTATTCTAGCCGATCCCAACAGTGCCGTAGTTTGGATGGTCTCGATTCTTCCTCTGATTTTCAGTTCACTCAAATTCTTTTCCAGTGCTTGGGGATCGTTCCAAGAGCACCAATTACTATTAGTACGACCTTCACCTTCATGTTCCACAGCTTCTTCAGTTCTCTGGCAAGGTCCAAGTATTTGTCTATCTTTTCGCTTTCTTTCATTTTCACTCGGTGATCAGCTAGGACAGCAAAATCCACAAGATGACAGGTTCTCTTTTTCTTGTCAATTAATCCTAGGTCCGGTCTCCTGATTATTATTATTATTATTATTATTTGCTCCTTTTGAGTTTTCACATCAGCATTAGCTGATGGTCTTTCACTGGAGTCTGAGTGACAGCAAGTCTCCTCATGTCTCCAGGACTCTTCTGAGTATTCTGGCAGATTGCAGCAGTGCAGTGTTCTGAATGGTTTCAATCCTTCCTCTGATATCCAAACTTTCCAAACCCTTTTCTAATCCTTTTGAGACTGTTCCAAGTGCACCAACCACAATTGGTATAACTTTCACTTTCATATTCCATAACCTTTTCAGTTCTCTGGCAAGGTCCAGATATTTGTCCATTTTTTCATTTTCCTTTAGCTTCACCCTGTGATCTGCTGGCACTGCGAAATCCACCAGTTGACAAGTTCTTTCTTTTTTGTTTATCAACACTAGGTCTGGTCTTCTTGCTGGGATAACGTGATCCGTTTTTATTTCAAAGTCCCAGAAAATTTTATGTGTTTCGTTCTCAAGAACAGATTCTGGTTTATGCATACACCATTTTGTTGTATGGTCAAAATTAAATTTTTTGCTTAATTCCCAGTGGATCACCTTCCCAACCCAGTCGTGTCTAGTTTTGTATTCCCTTTGTGCTAGTTTGCTACATTCGCATAGTACATGGTTTACAGTCTCATCTCTATTACCGCATAATCTACATTTACTATTTTGTTGGGTTTGAACAATTTTTGCTTTGGTATAGTTTGTTCTCATGGCATTATTCTGTGCAGCAATTATTAGTGATTCAGTTTCTCTTTTAAGGTTTCCTTTTCTTAACCACGTCCAGGTCTTTTCGTGTGCAACCTCTCCAATTTGTCGTTTAAAGTGTCCATATAATTGTTTTTCTTCCCATTTTTGTTTTCTAGTCTTTTTGGTTTTTCTGTTTGTCCCAGTGTCACATCTACTATTGTTGGCCGCTATAAGTAATTTGTCTTTACTCTTTTTTGTATAGTCTTCGAGTTGTCGGATTGTCGTTTCTACGCAGTCCTCTATGTTGGCAAGATCTCTTCCCCCTTCCTTTCTTGACACATATAATCTATCTCTATCGTCTCTAGGGTGGAGAGCCTTTTCACTCCTTGTGAGTTTTTCACACCAGCGTAAGCTGATGGTATTTTACTGGAGTCTGGGTGACAACAAGTCTCAGCAAGTCTCTGTGGCTCTTCTGAGTATTCTAGCCGATTGCAGCAATGCAGTAGTCTAGATGGTCTCAATTCTTCCTCCGATTTCCTGTTCCTCCAGTGTTTTCTTCTCCCATATATTACTCCAAAAATGTTTTGTTTCTATTGCATCAGTGTTTGTTTTTGATCCACCAATTTGTTCGTAAAATTTTTTTATTGTTTTGGAAAGTCCTATTTTTTTGTAATGTTTAGTTGTATCTCGGTATCTTTTAAGCCTTCCTTCTATAGCTAATATCATTTTATTTACTTCTTACATCTTAATTTGCTGTTGTCTTTTCAAATTTTTAGCTGAATGTGTATTTGTGTTTTTAAAATATTTTTGTTTGTTGTATTTTTTTTTATTTGTCCTTCCAATCTGAACTTCCACCCAACTTTTGTGTTTCTGTTTGTATTTGTGTTTCGTAGGAGTACACCAATTCTATTACAGCCTAATTTTGCTCCTGCATAAATAAGGTTATTTAGGTCAGTGATGTTGTCTGTTGGGATGTTCATTAATATTTTGTTGATATTTTCAGTTTCTATCTTGACTTTTTCCTTTCTATATTTCTTAAGGATTGTAATGTATTTTTCTTATCAGTCATAATTTGTTTTCTCAGCTCTATATCCTTTTTCTGTTCTTGTGTTAGTGCCTGTTCTGTAAAGTTAGGTTGTAAGATGTTTTGGTTGCAAGTGTGTTGTGGTTCATTTTGTTTAGGTGTTTTTTTCGTGGACTTGTATTCCTTGATAATCCTTTCCACATATTTCTATTATCTCGAGAAATTTTTTGTCAGACTCTAGAACCTTCCCTTCAAACTCTGGAACCTTCTATTCGAACTCTAGAACCTCCCCTTCAAACTCTAGAACTGGAACCTTCTTCCCTTCGGAACCTTCTCTTCGAACTCTGGAACATTCCCTTCAAACTCTGGAACCTTCTCTTCGAACTCTAGAACCTTCCCTTCAAACTCTAGAACTAAACACTGGAACCTTCAACTCTGGAACATTCCCTTCAAACTCTGGAACCTTCTCTTCGAACTCTAGAACCTCCCCTTCAAACTCTAGAACCTTCCCTTCAAACACTGGAACCTTCCCTTCAAACACTGGAACCTTCTCTTCGAACTCTGGAACATTCCCTTCAAACTCTGGAACCTTCTCTTCGAACTCTAGAACCTTCCCTTCAAACTCTGGAACCTTCAACTCTGGAACCTTCCGGAACCTTCTCTTCGAACTCTAGAACCTTGGAACCTTCAAACACTGGAACCTTCTCTTCGAACTCTAGAACCTTCCCTTCAAACTCTGGAACCTTCTCTTCGAACTCTAGAACCTTCCCTTCAAACTCTGGAACCTTCTCTTCGAACTCTGGAACCTTCTCTTCAAACTCTCCAACCTTCTCTTCGAACTCTGGAACTTTCTTGTAATCGGGATCATTCATAGAACTTTAAATCCAACCCGTTATTAAATCCACGGGGGTATACTGTTCACATTCCGCTAACCATGACTAGATACAAGTGTTAAGCTGTGTTAATTATTATTTTAGGTTACTGTCGCTCTTGGCCAGGATTGAACCTGCAGCCTAAAGACAACTGTCACTTAGAACTGTATTAACTCCTAAAACGCCTATATCCTCTACTCCATGTGTTCGACAAGAAATACCCAAAGAAGGCCGAAGAGCACATCGGCCGAAACGTTGTACAAATAACAATAACCATGAAGACAATAGTATGAATAATACAAATAATACAAATTATCAAGCCTCATCTAAAAAATTCAGAGAAATTGCTAAATATTAGTTAATTTTTTAACTGACACGTAGATTCTCCGTAATCTTTTCTTTTCTTGTTTTTTTATTCTCATTTTTTTAGACATCATCCCCTGCAGCTGTTGTTACAGGAAATGTTGAAAAAGGACGAAGGCGAGACGCCGGCCGAGCGTCAATCTGACGCCACAGACATTTTGTTTTTGCACACGTGGCAGCTTTTTATTCGACGATAGTATCGCGCTTGCACACACGTGCCTTGTGGTGTTATTTACTTATCTGCCCCTTTGCAAGTCATTTGCTCCTTTAGACCAATTTATTCTTCACTTAGGATACACACTCCGATACACATAAAGATACCCGTGTATACTCTCTCTCTCTCTCTCTCTTCCCTCTCTCTCTGTCTCTCTCTCCCCCTCTCTCTCTCACATACACACACATACTCACACAGAGGGCGACACAAGCACAAACACATAACTATATATATATACATACATATAACCTGCTTTCCCACTCTTTATATATATATATATATATATATATATATATATATAAACTTCTCTCTTTTGAACCTTTCCTTTGCCGCCAGATACGATAAAAATGCCGCCGTATCTCTCGAAGTTACTAAGTGCAAAACGCTCTGTAGGTAATATTGTTATTATCTCTGTAAATTGAATAACTAAGTCAATACTATAATAGTAGTGATGCTGATGGTGATATTAAACTTAAAAATCATTATTATTATCATTATTATTATCATTATTATTTAAGTGTTGAGATAAGAGCTGAGACTGTTAAGGTAATGGAAATTCTAATTAGGAAGCCGGGAACGGAGGGAAAAAAATAGAAAAATGATAATGAGCAATTATAATTTCAGATAGATCGGTAGTACGGAAAGGTTGAGATGGACAGATTAATAGATATAATACGGACAGGCTGATATATATATATATATATATATATATATATATATATATATAGTATCCGATTGCCGCTTTAACCTTTCCGTCGCAGTGGCGTCAGTAAATAATCCAAAAGTGCTCAATATATTAAAGATATATATATATTTACCAACCCCTCCGCACGAGCAGGATGCGACACAAGGTCAATTTCTTAAGCGGAGTTCAACAGGTTTGAATTCAGAGTTTTCCTTCTCCTAGACCGGTTGCCTAACCAAGGTTAAAGATCCCAGTTTGCCCTACTATTTACCCATAGCTGGAGGGAGAGTAGGATTCATACCTTTCCCAAGGGTATTAGCACTAAGTGAAATAATTGCCACGTATTAAAGATTTAGTTCAGTAACAATAATAGTAATATTATTCTTAGATGGAAAATAAAGGGTCTACCCCCCCATATATATATATATATATATATATATATATATATATATATATTATTTATAGATAGACAGATAAATAGGGACAGGCTGAGAAAAATAGATGGATAGATAGTACCAAAGGATAAGATATATAGATAGATAGATAGATAGATATTATTTCGTTCTATGCGAAAGTTCTCAGCCCGACCAAGAAGTAAATGACCTAGTACCATGAAACATACATGCAATTCCACATATTTATTCAGTTGTTTAATACATTTCTTAGATACAAAAGGACTCAAAATTACCACGGAAACGGAATCATAGAAATTATATAGGTCTAAGATGTAAATTGACATTGAGCATAATAACAGCCAAAGGCGGCTTTTAAGCAAATTAAGACCAGACCAAATGTAAAATAAATTAGCAAGAATATACGCTCTCTTTTTTTTCCACGATCGTTAGTTTGAATTTTACGATTACGACATGAAGGCACCTGAGTTCGACAAGATGGTTGCCGAGTTCGACAAGAAACACCCGAAGAAGACCGGAGGGCTCATCAGCCGAAACGTTGCGTATATAGC
>CM042140.1:33960763-34008591 GCA_023376005.1 Doryteuthis pealeii
CACGAATTCAAATTCTGGACGAGGAATTTTGCATTTTTAACACTAAAACCCTTTGAAAAGGTATGCATCTAACTATTCACCCTCCTGCTAAATAGAGTAAATATTATGGCAGGCTGGGCTCTTTAACCTTGGTTAGGCAACCAGGCTGGAGAAGGAAAACCATGAATGTAACTGCATATAAAAAAGTATAGATAGTTTAAAATAGGGAATTAATTTTCAATCGCCCTGTACCTGGAACCTATATTAAGGAACGTACATTAGAGAATTTAACAAAATGTAACTACATATAAAAGAATTATAAATAGTTTAAAATAGGAACTTACTTTTCAATCACCTTGTATATGGGACCTATATTAAGGAACGTACATTAGAGAATTGAGAAAAATGTAACTGCATATAAATGATTATAAATAGTTTAAAATAGGGACTTACTTTTCAATCAGCTTGTATCCCATATAGAAGGTGATTGAAAAGTAAGTCCCTATATTAAGGAACATACATTAGAGAATTGAATAACATTTAACTGCATATCTTATTATAATGGAGATTGTGTGTTTTTCTGTCTGTAACTGAAACTATATTACAACTCAAGTCACAATTCCCTTAGTTATTAACATCACATTCTCAATGATTTTATTTTTATTTAAATCTCAATTATTAATAAAGTTGTTTTACATTATTAATACTGTTAACTATATCTACATACTAACAACAGGCAATTGTATTTATATATACAACAAAATAGCGGTTTACAGTGTGAACGGGAAGGCTAATTTGCATATTGATATTAAAAAATCGAATTTAATAAATATGTGCTCAGTGTTATTGATTTCTAATTGTTTGGTTTTATTTTAATGAATATAAGCAAAAATCTCTTCAATGAATCTTAAAAGAAATCCATTAACAAGAAAATATAATTGTCATTTTATTCTTTACTTCCTCTTTTTAACTAAATACTTAGATTAGAAAAAATAACAATGAAAGACGAGAGTGATGGAAGAGTAAGTTTCAGTTGTTCTATTTAAAAAAAAGTATACTCCCTCTGTTTCAAATCTTTTATCTACATTCTTATTTAGTTTCATTAGACTTTCTAATTTAATACAATATCTTATTACATTAAAACTTAAATACTTGCACCCGGAGGGTGATTATATTTGCTAGTAAAAATAACTATAGTTTAAAATAGGGAGTTACTTTTCAATCATCCTGTATTAATAATGTTTTATTTGTTGCCGTCTACAAAGTACTTAGCAACAGACCAATGTACTAAATGTCACACATTCTGATATAAGATTCCTTATATTGGGTGGTTACCATTAACTTATTTAATGTGAGAAGACTGTAATTTTTAATGAGATTCGGGAAATACAACAAGAGTTCTTTTTCAAGAGTCAGCAGATTCGCATCTTTAGAGGTTGACAGTTTATAAAGACAGATGAGAAGTACGAAATATTGCTGCTACCTACGCGAATATATAAAATTCATGTGAGAAAGAAGTTAGGAAAATATGGCAATAAAATAGCTGCGTTAAGAAGACATTAAAAAAAACTGAATCAGCCAATCACATGAGCCGTATTTTCAATGGACAACTAGATCGACCAATCAGATGCGTGTACTTGTTGTCAGTCACACCAGAGTGTCATGTCTGTCTTCTCTTTGCGTTGTTATTCGTATGTGTTGCCGCCAGACATGCAGTTATCGTCTGCACTAGAATCAACGAATGTCAAGTGAGAGAAAATTTGTTCGAAATATTTTGTTACGAAAAATTATTAATTTAGGAAATATACTTTGAAATGAATAGTTCAAAATTATATCTATACATAAATAAAGGGCAGTTGATGTATTTGTATGTATGTATTTATCTATGTATGTATGTCCAGAGGAAACTACGTAAATAAAACAATTAACCACAAAGTAAATATATATACATATTAAATATCATCGGTTTTTGCTTTTTGTGCAAAAATCATGAAGATTTGATTTATATTTGAAGATATTTAAGAATCAAAACATACATAGAAATAGCATTGAAAATCTACTTAAAAATGTCCAGTATTTGTAAATTTCAAAATAAACAAATCAATACACCCGGTTTTTGTCATCCCCAATCTACTCAGGCGGCGCTTGGTAGCCGTTTCTAGTTATTATATATAATAACAGTATATAAAAAACTAAAGTTGTCGGGGTGGTCTAAAGTCGGTATCAGCTAGACAACCAGGGAGTCTATCCCCTTTTCAGTAGCGCTTGAACCAAGGAGACTTTTTGGTGTCTAACTAATACTAATAAGTAGGTAATACTAATAAGTTGTAAGTAAAGTTGGCGTAGTGGCCTATTGTCGGTATCAGAAGGAGTCCATCCCCTTTTCGTTAGCGCTAGTCCAGGGAAATTGTTTTTGTTGAGGTGGAGCGCCACACCTACCATCAGCTCTTTGCTTTACCGCACTGATCCCTGTGCTACTCATACGCTGATTTGGCGAGACCGGTGTCGAACCAGGAACCTTGTTGTTCCTAATCGGACGCTCTACCGACTGAGCTAAACCAACCCTTCTTTTTATATATAATAAAATATATAAACGTATATAACATATAATATATACAATACCATAAAATAACATTATATATAAAATTATGTAACATTGTATATCAAAATCAAATCAAATATTATTATATACAGTGTGTCTATAAAGTCGTGCAGAAGATTTCAAATGTTTGTGGTTTCGTTGGGTTTTACGGCATATCAACCCCTTGGGTTATTTTATGCCGAATACTTCTATTGGTAAAAACAAAAGTTTAATGCTAACAAAGTTCTGAAATAATTTCATTTTTAATGGATAATACAATTTTGTTTATAAACTCATGTTTTCTATTTAACCCATAGATGGGATTTAAAATGTAACAGCAAATATATCAGTCTAACTGAAAAAGCCGTCTTTACTCACGACACAAAATAATCAAAATGTAAATGAAAAAATAAAACTACAAGAGTTGAACTTTCATGTTATTTTTACTAAATGATTCCATCATTTGTACAAAGTTTATTAAGTTTTCAATTTTCAAACTGCTTCAAGACTTTATGAACAACCTATATAGTAAAATTATAATAGTTATATATATATATATATATATATATATATATATATATATATATATATATAATAATGTTTTTTTAAAGTTGGCGTTATTACGAAGCATCTAAAAATAAATGAAGGAAATCGATGTTATGGAGTATTGGATTCACTTATTTTATTATTATTATTTTTTATCATAAATTTTCGGGTTCGTTAGATACCCTTTATCAAATGACTGTTGTTCCTGTTCAACGGATCATTTGTCTCTGTTGTTATTGACCGCGGCAGCATCTATAAAAAATTTATAATAACGGAGTATTCCGATGTCAGCGTTCATTCCCCTCACGTGAGTTTGTAATTCTAGAATCCATTATATATATATATATATATATATATATATATATATATGAATTAAACATTTTTTGTAAAAACAAATGATGTTGTTATTTCGCTGACAGAATCTGTTTCAA
The DNA here is from genome assembly GCA_023376005.1 of Doryteuthis pealeii. Classification (NCBI taxonomy): domain Eukaryota; kingdom Metazoa; phylum Mollusca; class Cephalopoda; order Myopsida; family Loliginidae; genus Doryteuthis; species Doryteuthis pealeii. Next base: position 33,964,301 of record CM042140.1, read on the forward strand.
CCTTTTGATAAAGCGGTCTTCTTCAAGAGCGAAATATTTGTGATGGAGAGACGGAATAAGTAAACCGTTAAAAAACAGGAGGGGTATAAACGAACGTTCATGTTCGGAGCCGGAATTTATCTAAATTTAAAAATGGATATTCTGTGTTAAAAATAAAATGAATTTTATTTTAAAAAATCAGAAGCATTATAATCCACAAGAAAACTCAAAAGAGTTTGTTGTAAAAATATATGAAAAATGTAATTTTTAAATCATTTTTAAAATGTATAAAAAAGTATCAAAAAAGCATTTTTAAACTGAGGGTCTACATATCCTGGGAATGACGTTAAACTCTATCTGATGGTGAGGTCCAGGTTTTGGAGGTTTGGGGAATGTGGAGCACCCCTTCATCATCATTGCTCGCTGGTCCACTCTGACCCGGAGTGGTAGAAACCTGTTAGGGTCCCATCTATGGGTTAAATAGAAAAACATAAGTTTATAAACAAAATTTGTTATCCATTTAGAATGAATTTATTTCACAACTTTGTCGGCATTAAATGACCCCCTGAGGTTGATATGTCGTAAAACAAAAGAAACCAAACCAAACCTAAAAGCCAACCAACTAACTAGCATAGACGGACTGCCTTTTGAAAACGGTTGAAAAATTGAGTACCCATCAATAATGAATAGATCAAAACATCTATGGCATAAAATGACCCAGCAAGAGTTGACATACCCTGAAATCCAACCAACCAGCCAACCAGCCATCCCTGTCCTTAAATCTTATTAAATGGCAAAGATCTGAGAATCATTACAAAGCGAAACATGTGCTGACCTTATGTCTGTTTCGAAAGCATCCTAAAATTCTTGTCACTTGAGGCGTGAAAGAATGACAGCTGCAATGTTTTATCTATTATACTGCATCGTTTGTCTAATTACTTATTTAATTGCATCCTCTAAGGATGACACGGCTCGTCTAGTAGTGACGTTTGTTCATTTATCCGTTAAAGTTGGTAGTAAGCAGGAGGGCTTTACGTTCATCCCCCCACAAGTTGTCTTCAAAGTGTTGATTCTCACTTTTGATCTAGTGAAAGACGATATAAGTTCAGGGTTTTGTCTGAAAGACTGTATAGCTCCAATTTCCTTAGAAGCTGAAGCGTGTCTTTCACGAAATTAACTGAGAGCGAAACTTTTGTTTATTTGGACAGTCTTACTTTAACATACTATTTGCGGCAATTTTACACAATTACATCATTTTCTTTTTACACTTAGAAGTATATTTATTTCTAGATTCATTAAAAACAAACAGTTTATTTGTAAAAATTAGTCTTCTTAATAAGAAATCTAATCTATCAAGGATCTAAATTATTTAAAGAATTATGCAAACATTTTTTAACAAATTGATAAAAACAAATGGATTCCTTACAACTTTTGTTAATTATTTAATTTAAAGAATTGAGATATTAAGGATTTTATTTAAAGAATTGAGATATTAAGGATTTTATTTAAAGAATTGAGATATTAAGGATTTTATATTAATGATTTTATTTAAAGAATTGAGATATTAAGGATTTTATATCAAGGATTTTATTTAAAGAATTGAGATATTAAGGATTTTATTTTTATTTTATTAAGGATTTTATTAAAGAATTGAGATATTAAGGATTTTATAAAGGATTTTATTTAAAGAATTGAGATATTAAGGATTTTATTTAAAGAATTGAGATTTAAGGATTTATATTAAGGATTTTATTTAAAGAATTGAGATATTAAGGATTTTATATTAAGGGATTTTATTTAAAGAATTGAGATATTAAGATTTTATATTAAGGATTTATTTAAAGATTGAGATATTAAGGAGGATTTTATTTAAAGAATTGAGATATTATATTTAAAGAATTGAGATATTAAGGATTTTATATTTTATTTTATTTAAAGAATTGAGATATTAAGGATTTTATATTAAGGATTTATTTAAGAATTGAGATATAAGGATTTTATTTAAAGAGATATTAAGGATTTTATTTAAAGAATTGAGATATTAAGGATTTTATTTAAAGAATTGAGATATTTTTTATTTAAAGAATTGAGATATTACGGATTTTATTTAATGAGAATTGAACAGAGATATTAAGGATTTTATTTAAAGAATTGAGATATTAAGGATTTTATTAAAGAACTTATTAAGTATTTTATTTAAAGAATTGAGATATTAAGGATTTTATTTAAAGAATTGAGATATTAATGATTGAGATATTAAGGGATTCTAAAGCCTTTTATGTGTAAAATATTTAATGAAAATAGACCAATTGATTATTTCTTAACACCACATTCATTAAATAATATAAATTAAAATTCATAAAATATTACAAAAAACCCAAAACAAAGGAACAAGTCATTATGTCCCGATTATGCATTGGTCATACAAAACTAACGCACTCTTATATACTCAAACAAGAACAACAACCACAATGTGAAACATGTCAAACACCCCTGACAGTTAAACACTTATTGATGGAATGCAGATTTTTTGCTCCCATCAGAAACCACTATTTTAAAGCAAACAATATGAAGGATCTATTTGAAAATGTTAACATTGGGGATATTTTCTCCTTTTTAAGGGAAATAAAATTATACCATAGAATATAGACATGAAACAAATCAATGCCATACAATATAATCCCCAATAATGCTAACACATTGTTAAAACCAATTACTAAAAGTATATATATGAATGCACAATATGTATAACACCCCAACCACTAGGCATGATATAACCCTGGACGGGTTGATATGCCGTTAAAATTAACCAACCAACCAACCAACCAACCAACCAACCAAAACAAAAACAAACAAAAGTGACATGTAATAACAAAAGAAACAAAAAAAAACATGGTTTTCAATTTGATTAGAATACGAATCTAATAAAAAATATAAATTTATTAACAAAAGAGGAAATTAGATTGGTGGTCTTTCTGGGGTGGGAGAATATAGTGAATAGAAAAAAGTTATATATGCAGGGCCGGTTTAGCTCAGTCGGTAGAGTGTCCGCTGAGGGGTCACAAGATTCCTGGTTCGATACCAGCCTTCATCAACTCAGAGTATGAATAGCACAGGGATGTGCAGTAAAGTGAGGAGCTGATAGTAGGTGTGACACCCCACCTCAGACGCTAAAATAACCCCCTTAGTCCAGCGCTAGTGAAAAGGGGATAGACTCCATCGCTGTCTGACTGATACCGACATTAGGCCGCCCCGATAACTTTACTTATTTTTTTGTTACTTGGTATATGAGATTATCAAAAACAAAAGCAAAAATCAAACAAAAAAAAAAAAAATAGATGGAATGCCGACGGGATTCACGCAACTTTTAAACACTAGTCCCAATGAGGTTCGGCTAGTGCGGGGTTCCCCACTAGAATGATCCTTGTGTTCGACTGACATGGTGAGATGTCAGTAAATACTTACCCACAAGCGGATCAGTCTGGTGAGCGAACCGGTCACGGGTTGTCAATAATATAGTCACCATTTAAAAAATAATTTTCAATCACAAACACACGATGTTCATCATTCCACGGCAAGATAGCAATTAAAATAACATCTCTGCTGCCGCAGCTTAAAGGCATACTTCCTACTCACGGGGTACAGATAAGTTAGGTAAAAAAAAATCTTTCGTGGTCACAGGGAGCCGTTACCACCAGGCAGCACCTGCCCCCTCGCCTAAATAGGATATGGGTCAAGATCATTGCCTGCTGCTCAAAGCAACCCTGAAAGGAAATCCTGACGGGACTATGCATTTTTTCGTACTGGCCACACATGAAATGCGGTTTTTTATTCAGGAGAAATATCAATGTTTTAATAACCAATGTATTAATGTAGTTCAAAATTATTTTAAAATAAGTAGACACTTTATATTCAGGAGACATATCAATGTTTAAAGATTAGAATAATTTTTGGTTTTATACAAAAAGTATTCTAATTTCGATAAAAAAAATTGTTTTCAAGCTATTCAAAATGATGAAAAATCAAAGAGAGTGCTCAAGGCTTGAACAAAGATTAAAAAATCTAATAAAGTGAAATATATATATATATATATATATATATATATATATATATATATATATATATATATAATATATAGAGATTATATACAGATTATATATATATATATATATATAAGACAGATTATGTATCTATGTCTGTATGCTTGTTTGTAGAAACTTTAAAAACTTTAACCCTTTATTTTCCAACAATACAAATTTTATATTCAAGGACAAAAGTCCAAAAGAAAAACATTTGTTCAAAAAACAATAACAAACAAACCAAAACACAATTGTTATCTATTGAATAAGCCTCGTATTTTAGAATGAATTTTAAGAAGAAGTGAAGAATGATTTTGGCGCATGTTTTTGTATTCGGATTGGTTAAAACCTTCATTTTCAAAAGGGGTTTATCATATTTTTAATTTCTCTGACGTTTTACAAGATCAAACAGGGGGTGGTAGTAAGGCACCGGGAATGTGTGCTGCAAAAGGGGCTTTCATAATGAAAAACTGTGATATTGTAAAAAGTATCTAGTAGCTATTATCTAAGCAAAATATTTATTATCTAGAGTAGCAAATATATGCACCCTCCGGGTGCAAGTATTTAAGTTTTAATGTAATAAAATATTGTATTAAATTAGAAAGGCCAATGAAACTAAATAAGAATACAGATAAAAAGATTTAAAACAGAGGGAGTATAATAAAAGATTTGAAACAGAGGGAGTATAATAAAAAATGGAACAACTGAAACTTACTCTTCCATCACTCTCGTCTTTCATTGTTATTTTTTCTAATTTAAGTATTTAGTTATAAGAGGAAGTAAAGAATAAAATGACAGTTATTTTATCTTGTTAATGGATTTCATTTAAGATTCATTGAAGAGATTTTTGCTTATATTCATTAAAATAAAACCAAACAGTTAGAAATCAATAATACTAAGCACATATTTATTAAATTCGATTTTTTAATATTAATATGCAAATTAGCCTTCCCGTTCACACTGTACACCGCTATTTTGTTGTATATATAAATATAATTGCATGTCAGTATGTAGACATAGTTAACAGTATTAATAATGTAAGACACTTTTATTAATAATTGAGGTTTAGATAAAAATAAAATCATGGAGAATGTGATGTAAATAACTAAGGGAATTGTGACTTGAGTAGGAATATAGTTTCGGTTACAGACAGAAAAACACACAATCTCCATTATAATAAGATGTAGATATAATGTAAATAATCCATTTATATATCTCGATAATAAATTAAAATAATCTATAATAAACTATTTCATTTTTTAAAATGCATATCACGATATCATTGTTTATATTAACTTTTAACGTAACTAATCAAGTTATTTTCGTTCGGCTAGAAACCGCAAGGTTCCTAGTTCGATACCAGCCCTCGCCAACTCAGCGTATGAGTAGCACAGGAATCTATGCGGTAAAGTAAGGAGCTGATGGTAGGTGCGGTGCTCCACCTCAGACGCAAAAAAAAAACAATCTCCTTGGTCTAGCGCTATTGAAAAGGGGATAGACTCCCTCGCTGATTGGCTGATACCGACATTAGGCCGCCCCGACGACTTTACTTTAATTATATAGCTCATTCAACTGTGGCAAATGCAAATCTAATAGATTGCAATGGAATAATCAGAATGATAATTGATTAGAATAATTTTATTTGTTATAATAAAAAAAATAACTACAAGGATTAAATGACAAAAATACTAATAATACCATGCACTCGCTTGGTTACCTTGTTTCAGGAATGAAGCCGCCTCCTTTAGAGGTAGCAAATACTTTTTACAATAGACGAATAAAGACGAGGACAACAGTCAGAAATATCGAAATTAATCACTTTTTACAATATCACATTTTTTTCAAGACCCCCACCCTTTCGGTAGAACCTAAATTTGGACTCCACTGCTTCATATTTTAGAGTGAATTTTTTCAAAGAAACGATTTCGGTACATGATTTTGTATTCAGTTTGATGTGTTAAAATTTTCTTTTTGAAAAGGGTTTATCATCTTTTTGATCTCCCTGACGTTTTACAAGATCCAACTGGGGGTTTTAAAATTTAGGTACCGGACATCTATGCTAAAAAGGAAAAATTGAGATATTATAAAAAGTACCTGGTACTCATTACTTAAGCAGAATATTTATTATCTAAACTAGCAACCCCCCAAAAGAAAAAAAAATTACCCTCCTAGTGGTGTAAAAATTAATTTTTGAAAGATATTCCCTGAGGGGAGGGAATAAAAAATTTAAGGCCAGAGAATTTAAAGAAAAATCATCAAATTTATTAAAGGAATAAAAAAAAATAAAACAATTTGAAATGGAAACTTTATTCTGATAACATTAAATATATATTAATATCAAACAAACTATATATAGATATATAATACCAGAGATGTATTTATTAAAACTTGTTTAAAAAACCAAAACAATGAGGACCATCTAAGTTTACATGCTCAAATATTGAGAGTATCTATTCTATGTAAGGACGTATGCAGTGACGTAGTTTTGGTTACAGACAAATAGAGACCGAATCGCTATTATCAATAGATGTAGATATAGATAAATTATCTATATATCCAGATAAGAATAAGTAATTAGAATAATCTATTTTGTTATTGTTAAAAGAACTACAATGATTCAATTAGAAAAATACTAATAGTAACAGGTACTCGCTTGGTTACCTCATTTTAGGAATGCCCCCTATTTTACAGGTACCAGGTACTTTTTACAATATTACAATTTTTCCTTAAGGGACCCCCCCCCCCCATTTTCGGCATACATGTCCGGTACATAAACTTTAACCCCTCCTGGATCCAACCCAATTTGCAACCGCACACTCCAGCGAAACACACACAAAAAAAGTTTCGCTTCTATTTGTAAGCTGATAGCCTAGATGACTGAGAAATAATGGACTGCTTTTTGCATTGGAATCATGAGAAGCAATTACTTCGCATAAAAAAAACTGTCTGAATATTTCCAGATTTGTGCGTTCACATATGTGCCCCCCACCAAAAAAAAAAAAAAAAAATGGCACAGGCGTGGTTCTAACAATAAAGATACAAGAACTGACATTTTTTTCTAAGAAATATTATGTACAAAAAAAAAAAGCCCAACTTATATAATTCGACTCGAATGTGAAAACACATGTTTCTATATTAACCTATACCTGGCTATTCACATAGCGCTAATACCCTTGGGAAAGGTATGCACCCAATTATCATCCCTTCAACTATGAGTAAATAGTAGAGTAGACTGGGCTCTTTAACCGTGGTTAGGCAACCAGTCTTGAATAAGAAAAACTCTGAATTCAAGCCTGTTAAAATCCGCTTAAGAAAGTGGCCCTTTGTCGCATCCTGCTCGTGTAGAGGTGTTGGTATATATTATATATATATATATATATATATATATATATATATATATATATATATTTACCTGGCTATTCATATTTGATTTAATAATTATTATATACTAGCGGGTAGTGCCTGTGGCATAAGACCTGTCGGTGGTGCTACAGAATACCCTGACAGCACATCTGCAGATGGGTAAGAACCTCCAATGGGGCCACCTGTTGGTCGTAGGTGGCAGTCCGTGCTTAAGAACGAAACCCTGGTGGCTGATTAGTCTATAATATGCAACACTCCACTTTGGCTCTTACTTAGGCTAAACGGTCGGTCGAAGAGTCCCCTCATCAATCGGCCGCTCACGTCAAGCCCTAGCTACTATATGATTGTTTCCAACCCTATTGCCCTTATGCCAAGCCCCAACACTTTTTAACATATATGTGCTAGACTATCTGACGGGGAAGTTTCTATTCTGGAGCTCTGTGGAATGTGGAGTATCCTTTCGTCACTCTGACAGAAGTGGGCAGTATTTATTAGGGTCGTATCTGTGGTTTGAATAGAAATAAATGTATCTAAAATGTGTGAGTGTATGTGTGAGTGTGTGTGTGTGTGTTGTTACATAATCATTAGATACCTAATGATTATGACAATAGTGTAGAAATCATATTAGTGCAGCTGATGGCCTTGAGAGTGAGTGACAGTGTTTGACCTCACTCTGACCTTGCGTTCTGGGTATGATCGTGAGAAACGGAAGGCAATAGAAGCCCCTTCCGGTTTAAGGAGTAAGCAACTCAGTCAGTTAGAGTTAGAACTTAGAAGCGAAGCTAGCAAGATGTAAGGATCCGCGCGCATTGTCTGGTCTGGGGGTTTATGGAATAAAGTAACATCATCGTAAATCGAAGTCTTGTTGTTATTACTAAAAGCTAACAATAGCACAGGGCTTCTGATAAGCAGTGATCCCCAACAGAAACCAGACCCGGAATCCTCAATAGAAGACCAGACGAGACCAAGATAGATGATAGACGGCCGGCCAGAAGAATAGACGACCAGAGTAAGAAGACGTAAGAAGGTATATAACATATAGATATTTATAGCCGGTAAAAAAGGCACCACAGTGTGTGTAAATTGGTAGATACAGAGAGAAAGACGAGAGAGAGAGAGAGAGAGAGAGAGAGAGAGAGAGAGAGAGAGAGAGAGAGAGAGAGAGAAGAGGGGGAGAGATTTCTATCTACGGGAAAGAAAGATAGATATCTGTCAACTTGAGAGAGGCAGAGACAGAGACAGAGAATTTCCGTGTTTTATACCATCCGGCCACCGTATGCGCATCGACTCAGCAGTTGGCATGATCAGCGTCTGTCTTTCAATCTCCATCCAATTGGATAGACTTTTTTTTTATACAGTTGTCTCATCGTTATTTTTGTTCTATGGCGAACTCTGGTGTCTAATATTCTCACCATTACTTTTGTCGCAGTAACAACATTAGCCCATTCATGAGACATTGGATGCTAGAGGAAATGAGAAAGATGACATGTGCGCTATAAGGTTGCACATTTCAAGGGAAAATGGTTGGGGGTGGGGTTAAAAAGTTAGAAACGAAGAATTAACAGCAAAATATATGAATTAGAAAAGAAAGAAAGAAAGATAGAAATAAATAAGTAAAGAATAACGAGGAGGAAAAGAAAGTTAGAAGAGAGAAAAGAGAAAAAAAGAAAAGAAAAATAGGAATGTTTGAAAGACAAATACGGTATTTGACGGCATATAGGACGCACTTTTTCCCAACATTTTGGCTCAAAAATTTGCCCTGCGTCTCATACATCGTAGGTGAAGTTTGAGACCTCCCGTAGGCATAGGCTAATCTTTTCTATGATGCTCATTAACCCAGCTTAGGCTCAGTACTTTTACCTACCCTAAACTCCATGCATCCTTATTTTATTGCTGGTATTATTGCTATGTTTCTGCTTGTGTAATGCACAGCTAGACTATTTTCAACAATATATGCTTAAATACACTAAAAACTTTTTTCCCCGAATCTGACCTGCTGAAATGGGGGTGCGTCTTATATGCCCGTGCCTCTTAAATACCATCAAATACGGTAAATGAATGAATAAATAAATGAACGAACATATAAAGTAAGAAAGAAAGTTATGAAAGATATGAAAGGTATGGGAAAAAAGAAAGAAATATACATTGATAAATAGATAGTGAAAATTTTATATATATATACAAGGGTGAGTCAAAAAGCAATGTCGTTTTGTTTAGGACAGGTATAGTTACCAACACAGAGACATGTATCATACTTAAAAATGAAGCTGGTCCTCTGAGGATCACATCCCTACTTCTCCATATAGTAACCGTTTCTCTCAATAACAATGCTCCACCTTCAAATGAGAGCATGTATCCCTGCCCCGTAAAATTCTGTTGACTGTTCTTTGAGCCACTTCTTCACTACAGATTTAAATTCCTGGATAACAAGGGTAGCCAATGGTAGGCCACATCTCTGGGAAAAGTCAAAATGTTTGTCGGCGAATTTTTGCGACTACACCAGTGCCAGTGTTTGGCCTCCGAACTCCCCAGATCTTAACCCCATGGATTATTATGTATGTGGCGTTGTTTAGAAAGACACTAATCGCCGTGCCAATACTACAAAACCCAGTTAATCGACAGAATTAAGGTATTTTTTGAGACCCTTCCTAGGGAAACTGTAACATCGGGTTGATCCAGGTTGCGAGCAGGATTGTGGCTGTGATCGACGCTAATGGCAGTTATTTTGAGTGAAACTTGTTGACAGTAGTGTAATTTTCGTGCCCTTTCAATTTCTTTACAATCCATTACATTTTGTAGTTACCAAGCACTTTTTCTTTTTCCTTATGAAACTGTCAAATTTCTACCGAACACCCTAAACACAACACACACACACACACACACACACACACACAACGCATATATATATATATATATATATATATATAAAATAATAAATTCGAAGGCAATACATGCGTAAAATAAAGACAAAAAGATGTTTATATGTCTAATCGATTTCAAAGCGAAGCTTTATCGTCAGAGACTGACTTCTGAAGTCAGTCTCTGACGATAAAGCTTCGCTTTGAAATCGATTAGACATATAAACATCTTTTGTCTTTATTTTTACGCATTGTATTGCTTCGAATTTTATTTTATAACGCTTCAAGCAAATTACCAATTACTTTATATATATATATATATATATATATATAGCCACACCGAAGAGGCGTGAAACACCGAAACACGTGCCTGTGGATGACTTATTAATATAAGCTCCCATAAATTTGGTATGAGCTCTCTAATTGGTAATTTAAATTAACTTACAAGCATCTAAAAAGTGATATTTCCTCAAAAACTAGATCTCTCGGCGATCGTAATATATATAAACAAACCTATGTATTCAATAGTTTAAACACCAGCCCCACTACAGCAGCTGTCAGTGGTCGAGGGGATAAGATATCAGGCTCGCAAACTGTCAGTCGGAGTTTGATCCTAGCCAAGGATAGTTGTTGTGTCTAGCCACACTGAAGAGGCGTGAAACGCCGAAACACGTGTCTGTGGATGACATATATATGACAATGACATATATATGACAATTGACTGGTAATTAAAAGATGATTCTATTTAGGATCATCAAAATCTCACTGGACATCCATACCGTATGCTCTTGTAGGTGCAAAATTATAGATTTATACAAGGATATTTATAAATTCCTAGGAGAGCTCAATGTATGATAACTAATAAATCAATTATATACAGAGCAATATTTAACGTTCAAAGAAAGAAAAACTATACAAACCGTCATTTGACTATGATAAATTCATTTCGACTAGAGACTCAACACGAGTCTAGTCCCATCAAAAAGTGTTTACAAAAATAACACACACACACACACACACACATATATATATATATATTTATATATACATCATTTTTGCTTTTCAACTCTGACGACGTGAAAAAAAAAACAAAATATTTAGTTTGTAAATAACTATATATTGTATACAAGTTGATATCTGGGAAAAATATATAAAAAGAAAAGACTAAAGCATCCGTATTGTCTGAAAATCATCGGTATCATGATGAATGGCCAAAGGAAAAAAAAACGCCGGAAGAATTGTTAAAATTGAATATCTAAAAAGTCGAAAGAGAGAGAGAAGAGAGAGAGAGAGAGAGAGAGAGAGAGAGAGAGAGAGAGAGAGAGAGAGAGAGAGAGAGAGCAAAGGATAGATAGAGAAAATTTACATAGATAGGTGAGTAGGGCAGGCAATAGATTTCAAGAATGCCTTGTGCATCGGTGTACCGTGGTGATATATGGTCACGGTGCCAAAACGATATATGTAACGTTGTGGTATCTGTTGTATTCACGATACCCAAAGCGATATATTCACCGTACTAAAAATGTATTCGGCACGTGGCGGTCATCTTATTGATAAAAATTACAACGCGAGAAATATGTAGTCACAACTGCTAGCCTTTATTATCGTGCTCGTCTCGTGGGTTCGTATCAGAGAGGAGGAAAGGCAGAGAGAAAGAGAGAGAGGACACTGTTAAATTACTGTGACCCCTTACTAGGCACCAGAGGCCCGATCCGTACCCTACGACGGCGGAAAGCAAAAAGAGACCGGGACCTTTCTTCGTTGTTCCACGTCACCACATGACTCCCGGTTCCGGTCAACACCCGAAACTTCCGGTTGACACTCAATTCTCCGTTCGGGGGTCACGCTCCGGTCAAATCATCGTTCATCCTGTTTTGTGCTCATCACTATTTTTCAACCCTTTATCATCTCTTATTTCTTCTTCCTCTTTTTCTAATATAGTAGTTCTAGCTCACAAAAGTCAGGACCTTCATTATCTCGTTACAATCGGTTTCATTCATGAAATTTTAAATAATATTAACAAAAAGCATTATCTGGGTATAACACTAAACAGCCGCCGTTGGAAAGGCTACATTTTGAGGGGTGTAGAGTAACTCCTTCATTGCCATTACTTCCAGGCCCACTTTGACTCAGAGTGTTAAGGTACGATCTGTATGCAATGTGACGTGTGGTACCAGCGTCCCAAATCGGGGAGAAAATCCATTCAAGACAACTTGCTAAGTAGGGGAACTTCCACGGACGTCGATTACATTGATTGGTTGGTTGGTTGGATTTTACGACATATCAACCCTTCTTATTGCCGAAGATGTTTTGTATCATTTATTCTGGATAGTTATTCAAGATTTCTTTATAAACTCAATTTTTAAACACATTTATATTAAAACATCTTCAGAACTATCAGATGCAATTTAATGTGATACGTAGGAAATGGACACGGCGACGTGAGTTCAAATCCTGAACACCGCTGTTTGCATTTTACATAGTGATACTACCCTTGGTAACGGTAAGAATACAGTTATTCTCCCTCCAGCTATGGGTAAACAGTAGGGCATACGGGGTAATTAAATCTTGTTATGGCAAACGGTCTAGGAGAAGGAAAGCTCTGAATTCAAACCGGTTAAACCCCACTTGAAAATTGACATTGTGTCACATTTTGCTCGTGTTGGAGGGGTTGGGTAGATACATGTACCTAGAACGCTCTTTTGTTTGGGGGAGGGTCTTAGCGTTCTACAGGGGATAACTATAGAAGTGACACAAGAAAATACACGATAAAACTTGAACATGCTTAATAAATTGACCGTGTGTCACATCCGGCTCATGTGGAGGGGTTGGTAAGTAGATATTTTTATATATACATATGAAAGAAAAATGGATATAAAATCCGACAATGTAATTAGGTATAACGTTTTTGAAAAAACAAAATAAGTCTTGACTTACATAAAACCGACGCTAAAATCTTTCGGTTAAAATAACTGTATCCATTCTACGCCAGAGATTTTGACATTACACAACAATATATATGGATTTTTGGACCATGTGACTTTTAGGCACCCCTTTTGCGATCTCGATTCATAAGGACATTTTTTTTCATTTACACCGTCAAAATCCGGTTGTTGGTTAGGGTTAGGTGTTAGAGTTAGAGTTAGGAGTTAGTTTTATGATTTAAAAAAACCTCTAAAAATCGTCTATTAACAAACAACCAGATTTTAATGGTATAAATAAAAAAAAATGTCCTTATGAATCGAGATCGCAAAAGGGGTGCCTAAAGGTCATATGGTCCGCATTTTTTTTTGTTATGCATAACAACATTTTTCAAACTTTTTCTACTTTACATGAATTATTTCACCTGACAACACACCATAAAATATTCCTTTTAAAATATCTGAACATTTGTTGAACTTTCCATTTTTATTTTTTATTTTTATAATTTTTCGGATTTTTTCTAAAACCAACGATTTCTGAGATTGGTGTTTCGTCATCAACTTTTTGAATTGGAACGCATCGCGCGACGTTTCGTTTTTACATTTTCTTGCATTTCGTTTGCCGAGTTGAGCTTTTTTTGTCATTGTAAACTCAGGCTCACAAACTTTTGCTTGTTTTCTACCTATTTCTTTTCACATGATTTATAATTATTAACCAAGTTGAGCCCCGTTGATGGTTTGATTAAAACCTAAACGTTTTAGCGTCGGCTTTCTATGAGTTAATCTTTAACTTATATTGTTTTTTCAAAAACTTTATATATACATAGATACATACCTATATATATATATATATACGATATGGATTCGAGGAGACGAAAAGTAGGGAGGCAGGCAAAGAAAACCGAAGAGAGGGAAAAATTAAACAATATAGGAAAGAATTAAAATCTCTCCCGATCATTCCTCTCCTATCATTATTAAAGAAGGGTTGACTTACCTAATCATCTAAACCTCGTAATCCGTACGGAGAAAATTGTTTCTGGCTACGTATCCCATTTAAATATGGGGTACCGCGCATCTGATTGGCTGTTATTAACAACCAATCAGATGCGCGATGCTTTGTATTTAAATAGGTTAGAGTTCTACAACCGTCCAAAAAATTTCTTTTTCTTCATTGTCAAAAGTCTTTTAGCGGCTATTGTTGGTGGTTGTACCAGAGTTTGATCACCTCTCATAGGGTCAGCAGGGCGAGGGAAGTCTGATGTTGGAAGACCCGAAACTTCCCAATGAACCCTGCGGATTACATCACTGACGACAATCACCAGCGCCCCAAATGTAGGAGCGTATATTAAAAAAAAAATATATATACATGTATACATTTTGTATATATATATATGTACGTATGTGTATACGTATGTATATGTATGTATATGTATACACGTATGTATGTGTATGTATGTGTATGTATATATATATATATATATATATATATGTCTATGTATGATTATATGTGGATATGCGTAAATATGGATTATATGTATTTATATATTGTTTTAATCTTATTTTTCTAACATTAATATTCCATATGTAATACGTCATATCTTTGTTAACTTTTCGTTCTCCGCCTATTCATGTTCATGCATGTGTCATCATATGATCTTCACCTTCCATTTTTGCACATGCATTGATCACGTCATTGGCTTTCGTAAACAAACACGCATATAAACATTAACGGTTAATAACATCATATTCACACATTCACTATACACTTAACCTCTTTCATTTTGTCCCTCACATAAACATTACTTAACAGTGTCCTGAAGATGGTACAATATACCGAAATGATTAAGTATTGACACATAAAATTGTTTCCCCTGATCATAACATCCTGTGTTTGTTATATTTCAAAAATATTTTCTGCTCATATATATATATATATATATATATATATATATATATATATATATATATATATGTGTGTGTGTGTGTGTGTGTATGTGTGTGTGTATGTTTGTGTTAAAGTAATTTGATTATTAGCTTTAAGATATACTGGGCTACTTATTGCTAGTGAAAACAGTTAATTGTAATACATCACTCACAAACCACAGGGAAAAAATTTAGAAGTTAAAAAAATGAGTTTGACATGAATTTACGGAAACGAACATCTGTCATAGTTTAAAGACTGGTATTTCTCTTCTTGTAAGACACAGAAAAAATAATTTTCAACAAGATCGTCACTGGTGATGAAAATTTGATTTATTACGAGATCCCACTTTCTCAGAAAAAAAAAAAAGAAAAAAAAGAAAAAAGAAAAAAATCCGGATAGCTTTTAATAAGTTTCACTAGAATTTTCTAACGAAAAAGTTCTCGGTTTCTGTAATATTCAAATGGAATCCTTTATTATGAAGATCTGTTGCATAATCTATGGTTGCATAGATTATTGACAAAACGGTGTAGCGAAAATGGAAAGTTACAGACCGTTGGGGAACTTTTGACCCGAGAGGCAGAAAAACTGCAAACCACGTGAAAGCTAGTTAGATCCTCAGTTCCAGGCAGGATATTGGCGGAGAGAGATGTCTCTTGCCTTAGGTGGAACTCAACTGCGCGCGCAGTGTTAGATAGTAAATAAACTTAGTTAGGAATAAAAGTTTATAAAAAAGTAACATGGAGTTGTTGGTCAATGAATGTTTTAGCTAGAAAATGAATCAACAACAAGAACCCAGACAAGAAGAAGAGATGGAATTCAACATGGCGGCCAGGAGAGAAAGAATAGAAAAAACTAGGCGATCATAAATGGCCGAAGAAAGAAGTAAGTAATGCAAATATGCATTGTCATATATCTCTCTCTAACAAAAGAACATTGCGTATATAACAGATCTTGAGAGTAAATAACATTATATTTCTTAATAAAGTAAGCAACTGGCTCGTTTGAAAGATACACAGGAAAAGAAAATTCTTTTTTTATCTGTAAGGAATTACCCAAATCGCGATTACGACATGAAGGCTGCTGAGTTCGTCGAGAACGTTCCAGAGTTCGACAAGAAACACCTAAAGAGGGCCGGAGCACACATCAGCCGAAACGTTGTGTATATACCAATAATCATCTTTAAAGGTTGTCGAGGTGACCTAAAGTCGGTATCAACCAGACAGCATGGAGTCTATCCGCTCTATCACTAGCGCTAGACCAAAGAGATTGTTTTGGCGTCTGAGGTGTGGCGCCACACCTACCGTCGGCTCCTCACTTTACTACAGAGATTCCCGAGCTACTCATACGCTGAATTGGCGAAATCTAAGTAATACAAGTTATGAAGCCACATCTAAAAAATTTCAGAAAATGAAAAAAAAAAAAAAAAAAAATTTTCAGAAAATTAAAAAAAAAAATTATCAAAAATATGGTGCTTTCAAGAATACATTTAACAAAGATAAAACATTTTTTCTTACGAATTTTACAGCCTTTGTTTATAAGCGTGAAATATTTAATGTTTTAAAATGGTGTCTCTTGGGTATTTTAATTAACATTTAGTCAATATGACATGACACGGTCTGTCTCCTCTCCCACTTGTGATAGATATTTTTACGATTTTATGGGCCATCCTTTAGGTTCCAAAGAAGAGCACTTGTCCAGCGGAAATCTTTTGTAAATAATCCTTTGATTGTTCCTTGATGCTCCTTAGTATTGCAAGTCCTCGTCAAAGATTGTAAATGGACGTCTCCTCAGTATCAGTGATTAACTAGTCAACCAGTCACGCATTAGGGCTATTGATTGACTGAGGTTTAAACCACGTGACCTCGCCTAGTCTATAGATTTAAGTGGTGTATTGTAGCACACCTTATATCACCCAAATATTCCAACAGATATAATGTTTTCTGGTGGCATATGATGTGTTGATGCAAATGTGTTAGCCACAGACTTTGCCTGCAAAGAAAGATCTTTGCTTGAACGTTTTTAGTTATTTCTTCTCTTCAAAGCACAGTGAAACTAAGAATATGCAATGATGCCTCAAAGATTCTGGGATTTCCATTGCATTACATCATTACCAGAACATCAAATAATGCCCTATGTCTGAAGATTTGTTAACACCGAAAAGACAAAATCAGAGACGTCAACGAAAAACTCAGCTTCCTTAGAAAATTAAAAATAAATATGGAGGCGTGGATGGTCTAATGCTGGGGTGGGGAACCTGTGGTCTGAAGGCTGCATGTAGTCTTTCAAAATATCAAGTACGGCCTTTCACAACTTTAATGACAGGCCAATTAAAATTTTTAACTTTCACATCAGAGGTTGATATTCTTTGACTTTGTCTCAAAAAGAAATCTCTACGAACTCATTAAAACGTTTGGAAATATTGTCATTTCTTTTAAGTCATATATTCCGTTTTTATTATAAAGAAAGAAAGGTAAGAAAAAGGACATGCTCCACAGAAAAAATATGAGAAATAAATAAATAAATAAAGTAGGGCATAGAGATAGATAGATAGATAGATAGGATGTGAAGAGATGGAAGTGAATCCGACGGTATGTAGTATATTAAGAAAATTGAAAAAACACAGGTTTAAATAAGTTGAGTGGTAAGTTTATTGGCCGACGCTGCAGAGATCGAAACACTGCAGCGTCGGCCAATAAACTTACCACTCAACTTATTTAAACCAGTGTTTTTTCAATTTTCTTAATATACTACATACCGTCGGATTCACTTCCATCTCTTCACCAACTTATTTAAACCTGGGTTTTTTCAATTTTCTTAATATACTACATAGATAGATAGATAGATAGAGAAAATTTACATAGATATGTAAGTAGGACAGGCAATAGATTTCAAGAATGCCGCATTGTGCATCGGTTTCCTTTATGAAATTTTACATAATATTAATTATGAAATTTTAAATATTATTAACAATAAGTATTCTCTGGGTATAAGCGAGAACGCTAATCTTTTTCAATCGAGCATAATGAAAACATGAACAGAAGGAAAGAAAGAAAAAACCTTTTACATATCAAACTATTTTGCAATAGCTCTTAAGTAAACCTATCAAACGCTGTAACAATTAGATAATTATACTGTGTTATATCTTCAAACTCTTAAGTTTGAAGATAATAGCTGACATGTGGTTCCTACCTAAAGATAAGTTTACTTTTACTTGCTAAGGTATGTGAAAAGCATTGTTTTTATTATATTATTCTTTATTCTTTAGTCATTTTTATTCTTGATACATTTCTTTTCAGTGACTTGTAAAATTATTTATTTTATTTCATGTTTTTCGTTTTAAATAACCAAACACTACCCAAAATTCTAGTCCAATGACTTCCTTGGTCACATACGAGCAAAAGCCCCCCCGCCCCCAAAAAAGAAATATAACCAAGATATGCCGGTTAATTCTAAATTCTAAAGTTTAAAGACGATAAACGCCATGTGGACCTATACTAAGTTAAAACTTATATATCTAACAAGCAACCAAACTGGCACTATAAACAGGTATGTATCGGGTGTCTGGAGAGAGCGAGTAAACACCAGCATCTCAAATAAAAATAACATTACCCCAAATTCTAGTCCAACTTCTCTTCCTGGGTCACGTACTGGCAAAAGCAAAAAAAAAATAAAAAATAAATAAATAAAAAATAAAAAAAAAACCTGGAATTTACTCCATTGTCTCTCGTGGACGGAAGGATGTCAACAACTTTGGTATATCTAGAGCGTTCGGCTAGAAACCGCAAGGTTCCTAGTTCGATACCCGCCCTCACCAATTCAGCGTATGAATAGCACAGGGATTTGTGCGGTAAAGTAAGGAGCAGACGCTAAATAATCTCCTTGGGCTAGCGCTATTGAAAAGGGGATAGACTCCCTCGCTGATTGGCTGATACCGACATTAGGCCGCCTCGATGACTTTACTTACTGTACAAGTCCTGCTAGTTAAGAAGGAAAGGGACTATATTTTAAGTTACTCTGGACTAAAGATTAAAAAAAAGAGCTGCGATTTATTTTTGCTCTCCATGTACCTCTGAGATAGGACATTGATTTATTAAATTTAAGGACTAACCTTATCTCACCGGATTAAAGTCAACGAGATTATCTACCCACCTCAATGCGATAATATGCGACAGATGGTCAGTGTAACAGGATGGCGTGGGGGATCCACATCCGTACACGACAAAAATTCCCGGCCCCGGAAGTTCACCGTTAGGTGTCTGAAAAACGAACGTGCTATTTAAAAATTACAAACTTAAGACCTATGAGCACGTGACCAAAAGCGGAAATCGGTTACGTATTTGCGACGGGGGACAGGCCGATCTCTGCTGAGCGGTACAACTCCGGGTTTCCTTTGTGCGCCTTCTTGTTTGTTTATTCATGTTGGCTCTCGAAATCTTTGCACCTTACTCTCCATTCTGTTCTCGTCAAAATGCTCTGCACATGTGACGACCATTAGAAAAGGCTCATGACGGAGCCTGTTGGCACGGCATGATCATAGAATAAAGGTTTATCGGGTACGGGGTGGGAAAAGTGAAAACAGCCAATTAAAGAAAAATAGAATCAAAATTAATGTTATTTTCATAAATATGTGACCCTAATAGGTAAGTGTCTTGGCGTCAATTTTCCTGGTTTTAATTATTTGATCTTAAAAAAACAACATTTTTAAACGATCTGAATAGGATAAAATGCGTTCAATTTTGTAAAGTAGGGAATAAGGTTGTCAGAAACCACAAGGTTCATAGTTTGAGACCTGGTCTCACCAACCCAGCGTATGAGTAGCACAAGGATCTGTGCAGTAAATTAAGGAGCTGATGGTAGGTGTGACGCTTCACCTCAGACGCAAAAACAATCTTCTAGGTCTAACACCAGTGAAAAGGGGATTGGCTGATACCGACTTTAGGCCACCCCGACAACTTACTTAGAATACACTGACTGTATCATCATCATGTCGTGCAATTTGCACGGATATCCATGACGAAATCTCGCCAACCTTCCCTATCATTCATCGACTCTGGAAGCTCCTCCGCGCAGCAGCAAGTATCCCTACATAGTTGGTCAATGTAGGTCCTGGCTGGGCGGCCCACATTAGCGTGCCATGTGCTGGCTTCCACAGTAGTACGTCTCTTACGATATCGTCCTTTCAAGATACACCGGTTCAAGCCATGGACGTATCTGATCGTATAGCAGCTAAAATATATAATGCCCTTCTTCTTAATCGCATC
Organism: Doryteuthis pealeii; assembly: GCA_023376005.1. Classification (NCBI taxonomy): domain Eukaryota; kingdom Metazoa; phylum Mollusca; class Cephalopoda; order Myopsida; family Loliginidae; genus Doryteuthis; species Doryteuthis pealeii. The sequence goes on from CM042140.1 coordinate 33,984,686, forward strand.
CGACCCGAAATAGAAAAAATCCTTAGGAAAAACCAAAACGGATTCCGCAGAAATCGATCCACAACCTCCCAGATCCTAACCATTCGAAGGATCATAGAAGGGGTCCGAGCAAAGAATCTAGAGGCAATGCTACTATTCGTAGACTTCTCCAAGGCATTTGATTCCATACACAGAGGGAAAATGGAACAAATACTACTAGCATACGGTCTCCCCAAAGAAACGGTTGCCGCTATAATGATGCTCTACAAAAACACTAAAGCAATGGTACGCTCACCTGATGGCGACACAGATTTCTTTGATATTGCTGCTGGAGTCCTACAAGGAGATACATTAGCACCATATATATTTATAATATGCCTAGACTATGCACTTCGAACATCATTAGATACCATAAAAGAAAAAGCCTTTACACTAAGAAAGGCAAGAAGCAGGCGATATCCTTGCACAAACAGTCACAGATGCAGACTACGCTGATGACCTTGCGCTTCTTGCAGACACACCGGTACAGGCTGAGTCCCTGCTGCATAGCCTGGAGAAGGCAGCAAAAAATATCGGCTTCAATAAGACAGCAAGATAGATCTAGCATTATTTGTACTAGCAAATATATGCACCCTCCGGGTGCAAGTATTTAAGTTATAATGTAATAAAATATTATATTAAATTAGAAAGGCTAATGAAACTAAATAAGGATGCAGATAAAAATATTTAAGACAGGTATAATCGAAAAATAGAACTGAAGCTTACTCTTTCATCTCGTCTTTCATTGCTAAATTTTCCTAATTTAACTATTCAGTTAAAATAGGAAGTAAAGAATAAATTACAATTATGACTTCTTGTTAATGGATTTCTTTTAAGATGTATCCCCGAGATTTTGGGTAATATTCATTAAGTTAAAACCAAATAATTAGAAATGTATAATACAAAGCATATATTTATTAAAATAATAATTTTAATATCAATATGCAAATTAGCCTTCCCGTTCACACTGTGAACCGCTATTTTGTTGTATATATATATAAATTCAATTGCATGTTATTCGTATGTAGATATGACCAACAGTAATAATAATGGCAAACAATTTTATTGATAATTGGGGTTTGAATAAAACTAAAACCACGGTGAATGTGACGTAAATAACTAAGGAAATTGCGACATGAGTAGTTATATAGTTTCGGTTACAGATAGAAAAACACTCAATCTCCATTATAATAAGATTAGAGTTACATAGTGTAGTTACATGAAGCTATAATTGTTTACTAAGGATTATTATTAATTATATATTATTATTAACGATATCATTGTGTTAAAATAAATGACTATTGGTGAATAGAATTACTTGAAACCATATAATTATCAACATTAGAACCGACCCGTTATTAGACATATAGTTCTTTATTCTGGTTTTATCTTAAGGATTTTCCAATTTTTAAAAAATAATTATTTTTGCTAACGGAGGGAGTGTATTGTCGATTGTTGTTACGCGTAACAAGATGAGGTTTAGAACTCTTTTGAACGGCTCTCTCTTGATTATATATATATATATATATAATATATATATATATATATATATATATATATATATTATAATCCAAAAATCCGGAGAAGAAATCTTCCTTACGACATAGAATTTTTTTTTAACAGTGTCGCATTTTGTAGAGCTCAATGTGTGCTCTTATTCTCAGATCCACAGAGCAAATATATATATATATATATATATATATATATATATATATATATATATCATCGGAGAGAGTTGTTGGAAATGGACTCGTCGACCCGAGTTCAAATCCTAGTCGAAGCTGTCTACATTTTACATAGCGATAATACCCTTGGGAAAGGTATGCATCCACCTGTTCTCCCTCCAGCTATGTGTAAATAGCAGGGCAGTTATTAGTTATTTTTTATTTTTTCATTTTTCTAAAATTTTCTAAATTTTTTATTTTTGTGTTTTTAAATCTGGAAGAGTTCTCTCCATTATGTGCGTGGCTGTCTGATGAAACTGACGTCTTTCATAAGGAGACCAGCTGAAATAGATTTATTATAGAAAATGTGTATATATATATATATATATATATATATATATATATATATATGTGTGTGTGTGTGTGTGTGGAGTTTAATTTTCAATTTATATTATATTTGTATATATGTGTTATATATATATATATATATATATATATATATATATATATATATATATATATATATATATATATATATCTTTTGGATTTAATGTGAAGCATGGGTAAAGTGTGAAATAAATGAGAAACTGGGTTAGATGGTAGGTGCTAAGATCTATTTTATTTCATCCAATATTTCGAGGAAATGAAATCCTCTTTTACAAGGATTCTTTTTTAGACTGGTCTAAAAAAATCCTTGTAAAAGAGGAATCAGGTCTAAAAAGACTCACCAGTTATACTAACAAAGAAGCATACGTGAGCTCCACAATGGCGATATATATATATATATATATATATATATATATTATATATATCTTATTATAATGGAGATTGTGTGCTTTTTTTATCTGTAACCGAAACTATATCACTACTCAAAGTCCCTTAGTTATTGACATCACATTCCCAAGGATTTTATTTTTATTTTAACCTATAATTAATAAAATTGTTTTACATTATTAATAATGTTAACCATATCTACATACTAACAACATACAATTATATTTATATATACAACAAAATAGCAGTTTACAGTGTGAACGGAAGGCTAATTTGCATATTGATATAAAAAAAATCGAATTTAATAAATATATGCTTAGTATTATTGATTTCTAACTGTTTGGTTTTATTTTAATGAATATAAGCAAAAATCTCTTCAATGAATCTTAAATGAAATCCATTAACAAGATAAAATAACTGTCATTTTATTCTTTACTTCCTCTTTTAACTAAATACTTAAATTAGAAAAATTAACAATGAAAGACGAGAGTGATGGAAGAGTAAGATTCAGTTGTTCTATTTTTCGATTATACCCCCCTCTGTTTCAAATATTTTATCTGCATTCTTATTTAGTTTCGTTAGCCTTTCTAATCTAATATGATATTTTATTACATTAAAACTTATATACTTGCACCCGGAGGGTGCATATATTTGCTAGTATATATATATATATATATATATATATATATATATATATAAGATATTTGGATGTTTGTTTATTTTAGAGACGTTGCTGAATAAAGTATATATTAAATTTTTACTTGAAGGCACTTACAACACATGTATCGCATAAAATTCGATACTTTTTCTCATAGAAAATGAATTTGACAAGTGTAATCCCGGCAAAGGATCGCTCGGTGTGTAGAATATCGTACAGACTGTTTCGACTTTATTAAGTCTCATCAGCGACATATAAAATAAACAAACATCCAAATACACGGTCTGTTTGTTGTTATTATTCTCTCATAAACGCCCCCTTACCTATTATGGTAGAAGTGTGTAGTATCATTTGACAAGCTTAGTTTCGCTAAGGATTGTTAGCTGTGTACTGTGGTCGAGGCGATATAGTGGTTCACTATGCTCGCTGAGGTCCCGGTTTCGATTTCTGTCGGAGGGAAATCGTTAGTATATGTCGCTGATGAGACTTAATAAAGTCGAAACAGTCTGTACGGCATTCTACACACCGAGCGATCCTTTGCCGGGATTACACTTGTCAATTTCCTTTTCTATAAGAAAAAGTATCGAATTTTATGCGATACATGCGTTGTAAGTGCCTTCAAGTAAAAATTTAATATATATATATATATATGTATATATATATATACTAGCAAATATATGCACCCTCCGGGTGCAAGTATTTAAGTTTTAATGTAATGAAATATCGTATTAAATTTGAAAGTCTAATAAGAATGCAGATAAAAAGATTTGAAACAGAGTGGGGTTATAATAGAAAAATAGAAATGAAACTTACTCTTCCATCACTGCCGTCTTTCATTGCTGAATTTTACTTATTTAACTATTTAGTTAAATTAGGAAATAAAGAATAAAATTACACTTATTTTTTCTTTTTAATGGATTTCATTTAAGATTCATTGGAGATATTTTTGCTTATATTCATTAAAATAAAACCAAACAGTAAGAAATCAATAATACTAAGCACACATTTAATAAAATCACATTTTTAATATCAATATGCAAATTAGCCTCCCGTTCACACTGCAAACCGCTATTTTACACACAATCTCCATTATAATAAGATATATATATATATATATATATATATTATATATATATATATATAATGAAAAATCTTGTCGATATCCTAAAACTGCAAGCGTGGTTTCGGAGCTTAACTCAATAACCACTCGTTCTGGGCCCTCCAGCGGCATAGAACGTATTATGCCGCGAGACTAATTGGAAAAAAGTTTGATATATTGGGTGATATTGTTAGTAATTTCTATAATCTAATAGACATCAAAGCGCGAATTTATCTATTTTCATTTTTATTATGAATATACAACGTAATTCTTCACGTACGCGTCGAAATTATTTAGTTAAGATTTAATGAAAATTTTCCCAAAACTTTATCTCAAGGGTAAAAAAGATGTTTTTAAGAGAAATATTTTTATTATAATGGAGATTGTGTGTTTTTCTGTCTGTAACCGAAACTATATTACTACTCAAGTCAAAATTCCCTTCGTAATTTACGTCACATTCTCCATGATTTTATTTTTATTTAAACCTGAATTATTAATAAAATTGCTTCACCTTTTTATTAGTGTTGTCCATATCTGCATACAAATAACATGCAATTGTATTTATATATACAAAAAATAGCGGTTTACAGTGTGAATGGGAAGGCTAATTTGCATATTGATATTAAAAATGTGATTTTGTTAAATATGTGCTTAGTATTATTGATTTCTAATTGTTTGGTTTTATTTTAATGAATATAAGCAAAAATCTCTTCAATGAATCTTAAATGAAATCCATTAACAAGAAAAAATAACTGTAATTTTATTCTTTATTTCCTAAATTTAACTAAATAGTTAAATAAGTAAAATTCAGCAATGAAAGACGGGAGTGATGGAAGAGTAAGTTTCATTTCTATTCTTCTATTATACCCCCACTCTGTTACATATCTTTTTATCTGCCTTCTTTCTAATTTAATACGATATTTCATTACATTAAAAATTAAATACTTGCACCCGGAGGTGCATATATTTGCTAGTTTTATATTAAAAAAGATACTTTTACTGGACTCTTTTGAAGAATTAAATGGATGTGTATGAAGATAATAGGAAGATAATAGGAAATTGAAAACTTAAAAATCAAAACAAACTAGAATTAAACGGATATCTTACTTTTGTAAAATTCTGTAGAGAAATGATTGGAATTTTCATTGTTACCAATTCTGTCTGCTTCATTTCCGGTTTGGATGTAACTTAGGTTATATTTGAATTTGAGATAATAACAGTCAACTGAAATTTAAAAAAAATGTTCAGTTGTAAAATGAAAGATTTTTCATTAATTCTTAACTAAATAATTTAGAAGCATACGCGAAGACTTGCACACACACACACACACACACACACACACACAGATAGATAGATAGATAGAAAGAAGAAGAAGCGCGTGGTGTAATGGTTAAAGTCATGGGAAATGGACTCGTCACCCCGAGTTCAAATCCTGGATGTGGTAATTGCATTTCACTTAGCGCGAATACCCTTGGGAAAGTTATGAATCCTACTCTCCCTCCAGCTATGGATAAATAGTAGGGCAGACTGGGCTCTTTAATCTTGGTTAGGCAACCGGCCTAGGAGAAGGAAAACTCTGAATTCAAACCTGTTTAACTCCGCTTAAGAAATTGACCTTGTGTCACACCCTGCTCGTGCAGGGGTTGGTATATATATATATAGACACACAGGCCCTCACAGAGAAGTATATATATATATATATATATATATATATATATATATATATATATATATATATATATATACTTCTCTGTGCGGGCGTGTGTGTCTCTGTGTATGTATAGAATGAGAAAGACAAGGAAAGAATGCTTGCATAACAGCTCATTAAATGTCTTCATATGTTGAATACTCAAGGAATGTACCTGATGTGTTTATTTAAATTTTTACCAAGTATAAACTTAATTGTTATTTTGTTTATTTTTGTTCATTATTTTTTGTTTATTCCTTTCCCAACGTCTTGAAAACATCTTAAAATATTCTGCTCTTCCAATTGGCTAATAAGTTCAACGCCCATTTCATGGCTGTGTGTTCAAACCGTCCAACCCGACTGATCATAGAAGATGGAGGCTTCCCGCCAAGATGACACTCATTTAAATATAAGAATTTCTTACTTGACTTCCTTTTTCTTTTTGTTGTTGTGATGTTTTGTTGCTGTTTTTTTTTTGTTGTGTTTATATTTTTTCTCTTTCTTTTTTTTTATTCTTTGTTCCTTCTTTTTTCAAATTTTATAATTATTTCTAAAAACGTCTAAAAAAGACTAAAATATAGAAAGAAGGAAATAGCAAAAAAAAAAAATGAAAAAAAAATGAAAAAAAAAAAAAAAAAAAGAATGCGCAGAAGGAATTGATTGGAAGGAAATTGAAAAAGAGAGAAAAAGAAGAAAAAGAATACAGTGTCGCAAAGGATTAAGACTGAAATATAGAAAGAATGAAAAAAAAAAAAAAAAGAAAAAAAAGAACAAAAAAAAAAAAAAAAAGCGAAGAGAGAATTTATTGGAAAGAAAGAGACATTTCTTGCTTTAGTTTTTTTCTTTTCTGTTGTTAATTTTGTTGATTTCTTCTTCTTTCTTTCTTTCTTTATTCTTTGTTCCATCTTTTTTCAAATGTCATAATTATTTCTAAAAACGTCTAAAAAAGATTGAAATATAGAAATAAGGAAAAAGCAAAAAGAAGAAAAAAAAAAATGAAAGAAAGAAAGATTAGATTTATTGGAAAGAAAGAGAAATTTCTTGCTTTACTTTTTTTTCTCTTCCTTGTTGTGATGTTTTTGTTGTTGTTTTGTATTTTTATTCGTTCATTCTGTCTTTATTACTTTCTTCCTTCTTTTTTCAAATTTTATAATTATATCTAAAAACGTCGAAAAATAAAGAGTGAAAAAGAATGAAAAGAATGAAAAAAGAAAGCATATGAAGAATTCATTGGTTGGCTGGTTGGTTTGTTTTTACGGCATGTCAACACTTGTTGTTTTTTTTATGCCGAAGACGTTTTGTTTTATATATTCTTCATGGGTACTCTATTTTGTAACATATTCTTTAAACTCTTTTGATCTATTTAACCCATAGATGGGATCCTAACATGTAATACAACTTCGGCTCAGAGTTGATCTGGGAGTAATGAGAATAAAGGGATACTTTACATTCCCCAGAGCTCCAGAATTGGAACTTCGACATCAGATAGAGCTTAAAGTCAAACCCAAGACACTAAGACCCTCAGTCACGGCCTTCTAGCACATATATAATAAAAAGGGCTGAGGCTTGTCATAAGGGCAATAGGGTTGGGACAATTATATAGGTGCTAGGGCTGGACGTGACAAGCCGATTGATTGGAGGGCGCCTCTCCAACAGCCCTTCTAGCCTATGTAAAGGTCACAGAGGAGTGTTGCATGTCATGGACTGCTCACAAAGGATTAAGATTGAAGTATAGAAAGAATGAAAAAAAGAAAGAAAGCGGAGAGAGAATTTATTGGAAAGAAAGAGAAAATAAAAAAGGGTGAAAGAACACAGTGTCACTATTCTAAGCCCCACCGACAAGACACCAAATGATATATATATATATATATATATATATATATATATATATTATGGGAGTAAAAATAAGGAAATCAATAATCATTAATAGCTATAGAACTACAAACCCTGACATCAGCAACAGCAACACAACATAAACTATATACATATATATACATTAAATAGTCAAACAATTAATACTTCTAGTTTTTTTTAAAACATTGGTATCTAAAGGAATACGTCACATATCTTCAACATCTCCTCGTGGACCAATTATATCTTGGCTTTCGACCTTACGAGTTCCATTCACATCTTGACTTTCGTTTTCGCATGTACTAATCACGTCATTTACATTCAATTAGGAACGCTAATCAACGAACGCTTATGAACGTTTTTTTTACATATTTTCTAAACTCAACTCATTCAAAACATCCATAATCTTTTTAACAACAAACAACTTTTTCCTTTACTTGTTTCATATTGCCCTGAAGAAGGTATTTGTAAACCGAAATGTTCGGACATCGACACTACGACCATTAATAAACTTCCATCCAGTTAAACATCCCGTGTTTGTACACACACACATACACACACACACACTCATATATATATATATATATTTGACATATATATATTTGACATATATATATATATATATATATATATATATATTTGACATATATATATTATATATTTGACATATATATATTTGACATTTGACCATTTACACAATTTCTGTATATATATATATATTTGATATATATACATACGACATATATATATATAGACATATACATGACCATTTACACAATTTCTGCCATTTTTAAAGGAACTTTTCGTATTACCCGATGAATGCTTTAAGCAAGAAACCGCTGGTTGTAATACCGTTCCCGTAATTAAATAAATAAAAGCAAAAACTTTTATTTGTTTTGATTTCTCATTGAACTATATATATGTATATATATATATATATATATATGAGTGGGAGAAGATAACTACGAATCGTGTGGTTTCGACGGTTGTAAGTGGGTTTGAGGTAAGGCGGCTCGAGCACTTCACTCTGAAGCGGGCTCTACGTAAACGACACATGAATAACGTCCTGGACACATTCTCTACATTTGCGCCTGAACACATATGTTATGTATGTGGCAGGGCTTGCCTGTCGAAGGCCGGACTTCTTAGTCACGTACTGTCCCATACGAGAAAAAAAAGCCGGGATCTTAAGAGGCATTCGTGCGGCAGGTCGCGTAAAAGCTGGACTCTGAGCCATCTGCGAGCACACAACCGAATTTGTAGAAATGGCCTTTTTCTGTGAAGAAGTGGCAATTATCACACACACACATACACACACACACACACACTCACACACACACACACACACACACACACACACACACACACAACACACACACATATATATATATATATATAATATATATATATATTATATATATATATATATACAACAGGAAGCAATAAAACCTTAAATTGCAAAGTTTTCCAAAACAGACCTACAATTTTCCAACCATGTAATTGTAACAACTTCTGAAAACTCATTAAATACACCAATTTAATTATAAGTTCTTATAACCAATAATATATTTAAAATGAATCTATCTTTTAAAATGCACATTTTGTTTCCAACTATTTATACAGAAATAATAATGGCCTTTAAATTACAGACTAAACAACTGTAGACAAAATAAGATAACTCAGCCATAATAAATTATTCTCAGTAGAAAAAAAATCCATCTAAAAGACTAACAAAAACGCTGAATTGAATATAGTCGTGAAAATTGAAAAGAAATCTAACATTACATCAATTCCATAAACCAATGGAGATTGATGGATATTACGCCGAGAAACACTAAACCGAAAAAAGACTCAACAAAAAATTAAACCAACACCAAAATACTATATTTTAACCCCAGAACATACAAACTTTGAATAATACGAGGTTCGTTTAATAAATAAATAAAATCTATCTATCTATCAAACAAAGGACTGATATTATTAAATAGGAATGATTATTTGAAACCGTTTATATATTAATACCCGTGTTCCGTTATCATCTTGCAACACCCTCTCGTTAAAAATGAAACCGTCCAAATCGTACAAGATGAAATGGAAAATGTAAAATCTGATTATGGTGTTGTTTATCCTCCGAATTCTTATTTTTATGAGTGTCATCACCCCAGCTAAATAATGGACCATTCCATTTTTATTATAAAGAAAGAAAAGAAAAAGGACATGCTACACAGAAAAATATAATAAGAAAAAAAAGAAAGAAACAGAGTAGGGGAAAGATAGAGAGAGAGGCAAGCGCACGGAAGCGATGAAACTTATCTGTTTCAATCGAACATAATAAAAAGATAAAAAGAAGGAAGGAAATTTAAAAAGAGAGTGTGTCTGTTTGAAAGAGAGAGAGAGAGAGAGAGAGAGAGAGAGAGAGAGAGAGAGAGAGAGAGAGAGAGAGAGAGAGAGAGTTAAATCAAGATTATTATAATTTTTACGTATTGAACTAATTTGTAACAGGTTTTAAGTAAACATATCAAACGTTGTAATAATTTAGATTGTCATACTGTGGTATATCCACAGGTCCTGCTAGTAGTAATAATTGCTTGAACCTATATAATTGTTAGTATTAGATAGGAATACTTGAAACGATACAGTTGTATGAGCATTGTTTGCATTAGCTAAGAAAACTAAAGCAGCTACACAAGTTTAAAGGCTCCAGGATCGAACAGAGGTCACCGAGGTCACAGAGGTCAGAGGTGTTGTACCGGACTGCAACATCGTAGTAAGCGAGTTCGAACTCCAATCGCGCTATACGTTCACTTTCTGACTAATATTCTTGAAAAATGTAAGAAACCCTTCATACCCCAGCAATGGGTTAAATAGTACCACTACCGTTCATCGGCTTTGGTAATTGAATAACCCACGAATGTTGATATGCCACTAAACAAGGAAAATGCACCAAGAATAGATATAATAAGAAATTCAAATCACGTGAAGTATATAGAAGAATGTGTGAAATTAAGTATGCAACATAAAACAGTCAACATTGTTAAGTATAAGTGTAGCATAATGGGCCCAGGAACACCATATTTGTGGCCTTGTGCCAGACACGGAGAAACCTTAGTGGAATTTAGCATGATTCTCAGACCTTACGGGAGTGGGCGAGCAATGTAAAAGTCGTTATCACCTTGAGTTTATTCGTAGCCAAGCAGTCTGGGATTTTGGTATTAAAATTTAGTTTAATCGGTTTGTCAGAAGAAAGGATGGTTGACCCGTTGACACGTGTAATTTGGTAAAACAGTTAGAACGTTCGAAAGGTTCCAGAATATTCTAGAAAGTTCGACATCGATTTCTATATAATGAGGAAACCTTAGATTTTGGATCAGTTGGAGCCCTGGAGACCGAGGGAGCAAGACCAGTTGGGTTGATCTGGGGCCGTGGAGTTGATTAGACGGCCGGGTTACGGATTTTGCGGGAGTTGACAGTTTGGGTGAGTTAGTCATAGGCGAGTGACTGGAAAACATGTGTTAAAGTAAACGCCCCCCCCCTCTCTCTCTCAATAACTTGCATTAAGAAAATAAATTGATGAAAAGCAAGAAGTACTGTCCTCATCTTTATTTCACAACGCCAAAGAAATCGTACGGGAAATCATGAATGAAAGCCATTAAACAAACAAACGTGAACAGATACTTGACTGATGCTAAGGAGAGAATACCTGTCAACAAGTCAAATTGGCCGTAACGAAGAGCACGCGGCCTGTGTAAGTTGATACTCGGTTGATACTCATCCGCTGACCGACCAAAGAACTACTAGATTCTGCGAGTGTGTGGAGTTGTAAACAACCCTAAGAAGTTTCCATACCTTATGAGAAAGATGACGGCCACATAACATATACGAATTAGTGTCGTGAAAGAAAAACCCATAACGTTACATAAGTATAAGTATACAGAATAATTAAGTATAAGTATAAGTATAATAATTAATAATAATAATAAGTATAATTAATAATGAATAATAATGATTATAATAATAATGATAATATAATAATAATAATAATAATAATAATAATATAATAATGCATATAATAATTATAATAATGAATAATAATAAGTATAATTAATTATAAGTATAATAATAATTAAGTATAAGTATACAGAAGAATGAGTGATGTGTACAGAAATTAAATTGTTCCACATTGTTAAAACAAGTTTTAATAGATACAGGCCCGGTATTATTGATTTATATTTATTGTGTTTTATTTTAATATATATTTATATATATAGTTATATAACGTGGAGAAAATTATTTAGAAACAGGAAATAGTCACATAATGTACTTCTACTTTAAATTTGCAGAAGTTTGTGTATTTGACTGTATCTGGTTCAGGTTTGCGCATGTCTGCTGTTCATCCCGAGTTTAAATTTAACGAGAGTTTAATCAATCATGATTACCCCCCTCTGCTTAAATATAAACTTGGTAACAAAAATATACTTAGCTCCTCTAACGACAATTTCATAAATAATACTTTACCTTCTCTGCTTGTTTCAGATTCAATGACACATGGTTTTAAAAACATACAAGGTGTCTTTTAGTTACATTTAAAATTTCAATGACACATGGTTTTAAGAACATACAAGGTGTCTTTTAGTTACATTTAATATTTCAATGACACATGGTTTTAAAAACATACAAGGTGTTTTTTAGTTACATTTAATATTTCAATGACACATGGTTTTAAAAACATACAAGGTGTCTTTTAGTTACATTTAATATTTCAATGACACATGGTTTTATGTTTTTTACTTACATATATTTCAATGACTCATGGTTTTAAAAACATACAAGGGTTACATTTAATATTTCAATGACACATGGTTTTAAAAACATACAAGGTGTCTTTTAGTTACATTTAATATTTCAATGACACATGGTTTTAAAAACATACACGGTGTCTTTTAGTTACATTTAATATTTCAATGACACATGGTTTTAAAAACACACAAGGTGTTTTTTAGTTACATTTAATATTTCAATGACACATGGTTTTAAAAACATACAAGGTGTCTTTTAGTTATATTTAAGATTTTGCTGTAGAATTATTTATTAATATTAATAAGTAAAATAAAGTAAAAAAAGTCGTCGGGGCGGCCCAAAGTCGGTATCAGCCAGTCAGCGAGGGAGTCTATCCCCTTTTCAATAGCGCTAGACCAAGGAGATTGTTTTTCTGAGGTGGAGCGCCACACCTACCATCAGCTCCTTACTTTACCGCACAGAACCTGTGCTACTCATACGCTGAGTTGGCGGGGACCGGTATCGAACTAGGAACCTTGTGGTTTCTAGCCGAATGCTCTACCGACTGAGCTAAGTTTATAAATGAGTTAATTAGTCTTCCTATTGCCAACTCCATAAACAAAATTCGACTTATTCATTGAATGACCCTCGTAATAATAATAAAAATGTATCTCCTTAACTTTTATATTTAAGATGACATTTTTGATTGGTTTGGTTTATTTTGTTTTACGGCATATCAACCTCAGTGGGTCATTTAATGCCGATAAAGTTTTGAAATAAATCAATTCTTAATGGACAATACAATTTTGTTTATGAAAACATTTTTCTATTTAACCCATAGATGGAACCTAACAGGTACTACCACTCCGGGTCGGAGTGGACCAGGGAGCAATGGTGATGAAGGGGGACATTTTTGAAAAAAAAAAATTAAAATTATGATCAGATTTTGAAATCTTAAAAAAAAATGTAATCAAGAGAGGATATCTATAATAGACTATAGTGTATAAAAAGTTTGGAAGACAGACAATAATAAAAACTAGCATTCATTGATCAACAGATAGGGAAAAGAATGATAGGAAGAAATACATGACAAAAGAAAAAATATTTTGTTTACTTAACGAAGTTTTTTTTTAAAACAAATTTGTTCACGGAGTCTACTCTTTTGTATATATTTGCTTTCTAGGCTAATTTCTTCCGCATTTTATCTACAATGGAAAAAAGTCTTTTCATAAACAATCGTCTTTTGAAATACATAATAATGATAAAAAAAACAACAAACAAAAGTCTGAGTGAAAATCCTTTCAGGTTTGTGATAAAAATCATGACAAGAATATTTGAAAGGGGTCAGTTGGTTAAAGTGATGAGGGGCTTGAAAACGGCATTGTTGGGAGGCTGCAATCAAGAAGAACCATTTAAGATGACTAAAAAGCTGTAAAAGGGGGGGATAGGGCTGATATAATGTTGATGAGTTCGTGATGGAAGAATTACGTTAAAACGCATTTAAAGGATTATATATGGAAAGATGGAAAAGATTGTTTGATCTGACGTGACTAGTAATTGCGATAAAGGCTGAAAAAACAAAAAACAAAAAAAAACGAATAAAAAGGACTAAAAAAGAAAGATAGTAAAAAAAAAAATAAAACAAAAACAAAGCAAACAAAAAAACCCCCACCAAATTATCAGTCAATCTATTGCTAAAATTATCACCATTTTTGCTGTAACAAATTACCATCTATATACGAGGGTAACTCGTCGGAAACGTGTGGTGTGATGATTAGAGTCGTAGGAAATGGACTCGTCTACCCGAGTTCAAATCCTGGACGAGACTGTTTGCATTTTACATAGCGCTAATACTCTGGAGAAAGGTGTGCATCCCACTACTCTCTCTCTCTCTCTCTCTCTCTCTCTCTCTCTCCCTCTCTCTCCAGATTTGGCTAAATAGTAGGGCAAACTGGGCTCTTTAACCTTGGCTAGGTAACAAACCTGTTAAACTGTGCTTAAGAAGTTTAACTTGTGTCGCATCAGGTTCAGATGGAAGGGTTAGGTATATATACATATATATACGTGTGTGTATTTGGCGGCGTGTTGTCTAATGGTTATCGTCGTAGAAAATGGACGCGACGAGACGAGTATAAATCCTGGACGAGGCTCTTTGCATTTCCCATAGCGCTAATTACCTTTGGGAAAATATGCATTCAACTACTCTCCTTCACGTTATGGATAAATAACTAGGTCAGACTGGGTCTCTTTAATCTTGGCTAGGTAACCATTCGAGGAGAAGGAAAACCCTGAGTTCAAACCTGTTAAACTCGGCTTAAGGAATTGTGTTACATCCTGCGAAGATGGTAACACCAAAATTAATGCACCAACTCTTATGGCAAACCCTTAACCCTTTTTTATCATATGTGCTAGAAGGCGGTGGCCGAGGGTCCTAGTGACCTGGATATGAAGTTAAACATTATTAGATTAATACGCACTTCTTTGTTAATTTCTTTGTTAATTTTAGGGGTCGAAAAAGGAAATAAATTAAACTGATAAACTTCCCCAAGACGGAAATAAGAAATGAATTTAACTTTTTCGTATGTACAAAACAGTTTTGGATAAAAGAAAAAGAAAAGAAAACAAGAAATTGTAATAGGAACAATTGTACGTATTTAATTCTTAGCATTTTATTATTACATTTTAATACGGTAAAAAAAAGGAATTAAACGAATACATTTCATTTCTACCATTTGAAATCAACAGGCAAGGAAGCTTGCTTAAAAAAATAAAATTGTTTAAAAAATGTAGACAACAAAAAGAGACTATTCTTAAAATAAACGAATATTATAATACACTAATTCTTAGCTGTGTTTATCGTTAAATCATTAATAAAGTTTAGGAATGCATTTTTAAAGATAATATCTTAATGGAAGCCAAAAAAAAATTTCCTAAAATAAACAAACATTCTACTATATAAATTCTCGGCGATTTAAAAAAATTTAATAATTCATTTTCCTCTTATTTTCTCTCTTACTCCTGTTTTCTCCTTACTCACTCTTGTGTTCTTAATTTTTTTTTAGTCCGGCCATGGACCGGGTACTTTTGCTAGTATATATATATATATGAAGGAGTCGCGTCTGTCATGATATGTACGTGTCGACTTATAACTTGAGCACTAAAATCGCGTATACACTTCAGTCTGATGATTGCATAGCCGAGAAACTGTCAGTGACCATGCGTTTACACAGATCTCCATGACGAAATTTAAATTTAATGCTTTTTCGAAAGTTATTTCTTTGTAATTTAGTACTAATAGTACAAAACATTTTCATGACTTTTTGGTAAAACGTCATGAAAATGTTTTAAACCTAGACGTAGTGTTTTTAGATACTGTTTTGAATGTAAAAAAGATTGTTATATGAAAAACTTTACATCTTTAATTTTTAGTTTCTTTTTATTCTTATATTCTTATAGGGTAAAATAAGATAAATTAAACCAATACATCTTTCATCACCCAGCAAGCAATTAATAACTGAATTAAAGTTTTTATAAAAATAGAATTATGTTTCAAAACACTCATGTGTTTAGGGTTACATTTTTATGTTACATTAAATAATGTTTTAAATGTAAATAGAGACGCCGCAGAAAAAAAAACAAACAATTTTTAAAATAAACAAACATTGTAATGACTGAATTATTCGCGAAATTTTTAAAATTTGGAGGAATTTGCTTAACCATTTTCCTCTAACCTCCTCACCTACGCCTCTCTTCCCCATTCTTCTTTCACTTCATGGTGTTCCTAAAAAATTTTTTTAATCCTCTCATTATATACAATATATAAACGTATTAAGTAACGGTTATCAGCACAGTAATGGAACCGAGAGGCCGAGTTCAAATTCTAAAAAAGCTATTTGTATTACCTTAGTACTTTAAAAGTCTCCGATACGTCGGCGGGGCTTACACAGACTGTATCTCATGCAGTTGGTTAAAACTCCCTTAAAAATGGGCCAATTTATGCCCTTTCACTTATGCTAAACCAGGACAAATGTTTTTGTTGACCGTCGGTTCCCAGATGCTTTTGTGCACAGATCAGATTACCCAAGGTGTGCTACACATGCGCTGAGTCGGCGAATACCAGTATCGAACCCGGAACATTGCAATTCCTAGGCTACGCGCATATACGACGCACATACACACAAGCATACATTATATATATATATATATATGTGTGTATGTATGTATGTATATATATATATATATATATATATATATATATATGGGGGCGGGGCGTGTGTGTTCGTACGTGCATGTGTGCCTGTTAGAAAAATACACATATAATCATAAACTATATATATATATATATATATATATATATATATATATATATATATATATATATATATATATATATATAGTCTATGTTAATATGTGTATTGTTCCATTTATTGGCTAAAATTACTGTCTTCCTGAGACCCACATGTTAATTGCTCATACAAATGAGTATAGCTAACACTATTCTTCTGGCCATTCTATCCTCCCACGTTTTCCCTATCTTTGCTCTCCGCCTTACTCTCCAGGTAGCTTCGCTCTTGGCGACAATTTGTCAACAGTGAGTAAACTAGCAAAACCATTAACTAATTACTTCTGTTTCGCGCCTAATAACTTAGATAAGCACAAGATGATTTTATTTAGGATTTAGAATTCGGTCGCCGACCTCCAAAATACAAAAAAAAAAAAAACAAAAAAAAAAACAGAACCCCCCCCAAAAAAAAAATGAAAATAGAAAAATAAAGAAATAAAACAAAACAAAATAAACGTTGTACAAATTTGGTAAAATGGTCGACTGAGTTGGGGCAGATATATTTTGTTAAGGGGAATCTTCATTCTTTTATATTCTTCTTTCTCAGTGCGTATCCTGGCCACCCATTGTTGAATGGAGCCACTTGTATGTTATTGAGAGCAATTATATTCCCAACTATGTTATATCAACGTCGACAGTTGTTGTATTACCCATGTTTGGTACCGCCGGCACTACCTGTTTTCCAATACTCACCCATGATTAAATTTCTCACTAAATTCTTGATAAATCGGACAATCGGCGTCATGGAATAGTTAGTAAGTGTCCTATATCAGTGCTCTCAAACTTTTGGAAGTTGAGGACCGGTTGACATTTTTCAGGACAGACCGGTGAATTACCAATACTTTCTCCCCAAATCTTTTTCTCGGGATTCTGACTATTTGTGAAGCCTTTTGAGAGATAAGTGTTGTATAGTTATTCATATTTAATTATTCATACTGGCATCTTTTTGGACTTTATCAGAATCAAAGCTGGCAGTTTTACATATTAGTTTAATCCAGTGTAAGTTCTCACACTTCTCGAATTTATCAATCTTTTTTACTTTTCTATATACTCAATACTTGATAACTTCTCCTTTTCCTCCCATTTCTTTTTGTAGGTGTTTTTAAAAGCATATTTGCATAGAAACACTTTGGCAATTATTCTGATCACTACCAATACTTTCTCCCCAAATCTTTTTCTCAGGATTCTGACTATTTGTGAAGCCTTTTGAGAGATAAGTGTTGTATAGTTGAAGTACTGTCAGTGCACATTGGTATTTATAAAGTTGCATTTAGAAACAATGAAAATGGAAAAAAATTATTGCTGTCTACTCAATATTAGATTTGATAAAAATGTTTTTGTTATTATGGCATATCAACCCTTTTTTGGGTCATTTAATGCCGAATCTAGTAATTTTGATAAGCAAAAGACTCCAGTTGTTTACTGTACCTGTTGTTGCTTAAGTGATCGCCTAATTAAGTATTGAACAGGCTCATCACTGCTTAATTATAAGTGTTGTATATCATTATTATGGCATATCAACCCTTTTTGAGTCATTTAATGCTGAATCTAGTAATTTTGATAAGCAAAAGACTCCAGTTGTTTACTGTACCTGTTGTTGCTTAAGTGATCACCTAATTAAGTATTGAACAGGCTCATCACTGCTTAATTATAAGTGTTGTATATCAGTGCTTCTCAAACTTTTGGGAGTTGAGGACCGGTTGACATTTTTTAGATCGATGGCAGACCAGTCAATAAAATTAAAGAATTTGTTAAACTTTGAATATTTATGCAGGCATGTTAAAATTAGCTTTGTTTAATAAATAAATATTAACATTTTAATTAATTATTATTAATTTTTAACAATAAAATAAAATAAAATAAAATAAAAATATAAAATAAAATAAATAAAAATCTAATTACAAAAATCTTAATTATAAAAATCTAAAATAAAATAACAATTAACATATTAACATTTTTTAGATCGATGGACATATCAGTGAATAGAATGAAAGAATTTGTTAAACTTTGAATATTTATGCAGGCATGTTAAAATTAGCTTTGTTTAATAAATAAATCTATCATCAATATAAATTACCCTCAATGTACAGTTAATGGGAACAGAGAGATTTGTCAATTTGTCAAGTGTTGGCTCGATGGAAGAGAGTGTCACGTATGTTAGTGTAGCAGTTCCCTGGTAATATTTTTCTGGTGATGTATTGATGACACAAGACGACTGATGTTGAACGTAGAATATTTTATTTACTTCCAAACACCGTGAAATACTGAAATAAAATGGGTATAAAACAATTACTAATTTACAAAAGGGGTCTTTAACAAATGCCAGCAACTTCACGGGAAAATTGGAAAGTACCGAGAACTAACTAAAAGACTAAAGTTCTAATTTTAGGACGATATTTTCCACACAACCTTTTTGCTGCATCAGCCAGGCGGAAGTCCCTATTTTGCCCTAAGGAAACCTGTTGACCTTCCCATAATGCTATTCAGGCCATGTGGGTCACTGACCCTAACAGAGTTGTTTCCCTTACACTGTCCAAATTTAAGGGTATATTTTGAGGGTAAAAAATAAATCTATCTAACATTAGGCGCACTCAAAGGCGACAGCTACAGTTAGGTTTCTTTCAGTAAGTAGTGAGGACTTGCACTCAATAGCTACCCTTTTATTAGGAGTCCAATGGTGGCGACGCTGACATTTACAAAAAAAGGGAAATATTATATATATATATATATATATATATATATATATATATATATATATATATATACTAGAAGCTTTATGCATAAAACAATACAAACCCTTAAACAAATTTAATTTCCAATGCAGTACACACATTTTAAAAATGCCTATAGCACCTTTCCCATCAATTCTCCCCCTTCCAGCCTCCACATCCATTGATATATATATATATATATATATATATATATATATATATATATATATATATATATATAAGTAAAGAAATAACAAAAGACTTAGAGATTTAGCATTATAGTCTATTTCAGGAACTTAGACAAAGTGTTAACTCACCCGACTCATCAGATGTACTATTCACGGAATTAGTAAGTATAAATATATATATATATATATATATATATATATATATATATATATATATATATATATATATAATATGCTTACTAATTCCATGAATAGTACAATTTTTATGAGTACACTGATTATGTTTTTGTGAAACCTACCCCCGAAAGTGAAGCGATAGTAACGAATTTAACCCTTTATCACTCACTTGGGTCAGACACAGTGCTTTGTAGCTAATTACCCGACGCCCTACCACTAAAGCTTTACCTGCTAGTGCTCTGCAATATAATTACTGAAATTTACAGATATAACATGAAACGCTTCGTCACAGTCTCTGCATGCTCAGTTAGGGGTGAGTGACACAGAGACCCCTTTTCATTTGCTTCCTGACCCTTTGAGCTTGTAAGATCGCAGAAGCAGATGGTCTCTTAAGGTTTTCTCGCTTTTGACGGGTTTAAAACTGAAAAGGAAAAAAAAAATGTGGGGGAAACGCCCAACACCGGAAGAAAAATATTTGGTCCATATGCAGCATTTGTCTTTTGGGAAAAACGGAAATTCAGTTCCAATTAAACTAATTCAGTTTTGTTTATCAGCAAAGCGAGGAAACTGCTGAGAATTGAGGAACTATAATGATACACTCAAAATGTTATTAGCAACAGTCTCTCTCTCTTCCCCCCTCTCTGTCTGTCTCTCTCTCTATATATATATACATATCTCTATTAATAATGGAGATTGTCTGTATTTCTGTCTGTAACAAAAACTACGTCATAGCTCTACGTCACAGCTTACATCACAATATTCTTATGCTATATACACCCGAAATTTGAGTAAGCAATTTAAAAAATTGTTTTTTACTTTCGTCCTTTTTTTAATTTTTTTTTTTTTACAGTAACAAGAAGTTAACTAAAAAGTTTACAAATAAATAAATACCTACGATTTTGTGGAAAATTGATGTGGAAAATATTCAAAATAATTGTTTGATTATTACATGCACGCAACATTTTATTTGAGGGGGACGGGGCTCAGTTTTCATTTCAAAATTGTTTTATTATTTTTTTTACTCCTTTAATAAATATGAGGATTTTGCATACTTATGATACAAACCCTCTGACATTGAATTTTTAACTCCCACCTTCTCAGGCAATGTCTTTCAAAAATTATTTTTTCACGACGTCCGGAGGGTGTTTTCTGGTGCTAGTATGTTATAATGAACATTCAGTATCTGTCTGTAACCGAAACTAAATCACTGCTTACGTCACAATACCCTCAGGAATTGTATAAGTTTATCGATGAGTATTTAATTCATAGTCAAAATCATTAATAGATAGAATAAGACGTATTTATTATGTCTCTATGAAAATCTGTGTTAGATTTGCTTCAAAACAACTCATGTTATCAGTCAATTTAAAATCATGCAATGTGTCTTATATATCACTGAGAAATGAACGTCTATATAATATGTCGTGTTGTTAATTTGCATACTGGTTTTAACAAAACTGGGTTAAATAGTGTTATTGATCTCGAATATTATTGTTTTATTCTCCAACGTATTAAAATCAATCATATGAATGTTTATGTAGAAACCAAATTGAATATTATTAAAATAAGTGTAATGTTTATATATGCATACTTATTTAATTTCGTTAGTCTTTCTAATTTGATATATTTCATTACATTAAAACTTAGTTACCCCCGGAGCGCGCATATTTTTCTAATATATATATATATATATATATATATATATATATATATATATAATATATATATAGCCCTGTAAGCCCCGCCTTCATTGAATGAATTCAATGAACGGGGCATTAGGCTTGCAACCAAGATACAGGTATACAGAGCTGTTGTTCTTACCATTCTTTTGTACGGCTCGGAGTCATGGACACTGTATCGAAAACAGATTCGGCAGTTAGACGTTTTCCACAAAGGTTGCCTACGAGCAATCTGTGGACTCACCCTCGAAGACAGAATGTCTAATGCTGACCTTTTCACCATATGTAACATTGACGGAATTGAGAGCTTCCTCATAAAATCACAATTGCGCTAGGCTGGTCATGTTTTGCGAATGCATGATGACAGAATACCAAATATTCTCATGTATAGTCAGCTTGACGGTGGTAAAAGAAACGTGGGTCGACCATCGCTCAGGTTTAAGACAAGTTGAAAAGTAACCTCTCAGCTGCAAATATAGATTACGCTACTTTTGAGATCACAGCACTCAATCGTAGAATGTGGAGGACTTTGTGTTACAATGGTATTAAGAATTTTGCAGCATCAGAGGTCACCAAGCTGCGTCAAGCTAGAGAAAGGACTAGAGTATTGGCTAGTGTCCCAGCAATACATTCTAATAATGCACACACTTGTTCCATCTGTAGTCTTCTTTGCAAGTCATTGGGAGGGCTGAAATGTCACCTGCGATTAACACACAAGGTTAGATGAAAGAGGTTGTCTGAACTTCATACGTCGAAATCGACGGAGAGTCCATCATGTTATATATATATAATATATATATATTATATATATATATATATATAATATATGGTATATGAAACTGGTGTTAAAGTGGAAAAATTGTTTACGTACAAATTTATAAGAAAATCAGGAGAATAGATTTTTAGTTTAAGATATTGGCAACTTAACAGAAATTATTTTTCATTAAGTACAACAAATTTAACACAAACACATATGGACACGGTACACACAAACATAACACAAACACATTCCAAACAAACAGGCACGCACACAAAAGCACACAGGCACAACAAACATATCCAGGTAATAAAAAGAATCGCCAGGCACAGCCGTACCTGGCAATCACACACACACACACACACACACAACACGAACACATCGAGGATATCACTGGGCATACAAAGGAATGGGTAAATCCTAGCAACAAGATAACAGCTCTAGAACTTAGCTTCCAGAAATCTTCTGACGAAGGGATTTTATCCGAAATATTAAGAATAAAATCAAGGTAAACGAATAACATCATAGTTACCTCATTTCTTTACATTTTTCATAGTGAATACTTTCAAAACCAACCATCAAAACCAATATAAACACAATGCTTCAAGCAATTTACAAATGTCTATATATATTATATATATATATATATATATATATATATATAAGTAAAAGTCGTCGGGGCGGCCTAATGTCGGTATCAGCCAATTCAGCGAGGGGAGTCTATCCCCTTTTCATGCGCACTAGACCAAGGAGATTATCTTAGCGTCTGATGTGGAGCGCCACACCAACCATCAGCTCCTTACTTTACCGCACAGTTCCCTGTGCTACTCATACGCTGAGTCGGCGAGGACCGGTATCGAACTAGGAACCTTGTGGTTTCTAGCCGAACGCTCTACCGACTGAGCTAACCCGAGGAATGTCACGGTATGTACTTGTCGTCTTATATCTCCGAAAAGAGATGCCATTTACATTTGAAATCTCGCATACGCCTTAATAAATATAATTATGAGACACACAAAATTAGGCTTTTGATTTTTACTAATTAAGTGATACAATTCAATAATTAAACAAAAAACAATAAATTTCTAGAGCTCTTCAGGGAAAAGAAAAAGATAAGTAAAAATTGTGTCAAAAAGGAAATAGATTAGACTGATACATTTCATTTCTAACTCAAAACTGAAAAAAGGTTGACATGCTGTAATGTTACATAATTTATGAGCAGCTTAAAAAATTATGACGGTACCTGTAGTTAGATATTTTGGATAAGGTTTAGTTAGATTAAAATAACGGGTTCTATGGAAAGTTACTCGACAATGTTTGACGAGTAAATAACCTTGATCCCTAAAAAGCGCGTGATTGGGGCCTGGTGAGAATAAGTTTTTAGTTTAGTTCAAGTATGCGGAGAGACGACAGATTTTAGAAGAGGGTAGACCTGTGGAGAAGTAGGCCAACAAATAAGAAAATCGTGCCAGACGATTAGCTAGAAACAAGTAAAGCAGGAAGTGTAACAAGAAAAAACAATCAT
>CM042140.1:34008691-34033691 GCA_023376005.1 Doryteuthis pealeii
CTTCACAAAGAGAAAGAAAGAAAGAAAAAAATATTATGGACAAATAAAAAAAGAAATAAAGAAACTAAGAATATATGGAAAACATAGAAGAGGAAAGAAGAACATTGTATGGACGAATAAGAAAGAAAGAAAGGAAAGAAATATGATGGAAACATAGAAAGAAAGAAAGAAAGAAAGAAATGTATGGACAAATAAGGAAAGAAGAAATATATGGAAAAATAGAAGTAGGAAAGAAAGAAATGTATGGACAATAAGAAAGAAAGAAAGAAAGAAAGAAAGAAGAAATATATGGAAAAATAGAAAAAAAAGAAAGAAATAAAGAAGAAATATATGGACAAATAAAAAAAGAAAGAAAGAAGAAATATAGAAACATAGAAAGAAAGAAAGAAAAAATATATGGACAAATAAAAAAGAAGAAAGAAGAATATTATAAAATAGAAAGTAGGAAAGAAGAAATGTATGGACGAATAAGAAAGAAAGAAAGAAAGAAAGAAAAAGAAAGAAGATATATGGAAAAATAGGAAAGAAAGAAAGAAAGAAGAAAGAAGAATGTATGGACAAGAAAAAGAAAGAAAGAAAGAAAGAAAGAAAAAAGAAATTATGGACTATAAGAAAGAAAGAAAGAAAAAAAGAAATGTATGGACTAATAAGAAAAAAGAAAGAAAGAAGAAATATATGGAAAAATAGAAAGTAGGAAAGAAAGAAATGTATGGACAAATAAGAAGGAAAAGGAAGAAAGAAAGAAAGAAAGAAAGAAAGAAAGAAGAAATATATGGAAAAATAGAAAGAAAGAAAGAAAGAAAGAAAGAAGAAATATATGGAAAAATAGAAAGAAAGAAAGAAAGAAAGAAAGAAAGAAATGTATGGACAAATAAGAAAGAAAGTAAAAGAAATATATGGAAAAATCGAGAGAATAAAAAATGATGATAAAACGATATATCTAAAATGGTATTTTATGAAAAAGGAACCCAACAAATGTGGGGAAAAAGCTAAAAAGAAAGAAAGAAAAAAAACGAAAGGGAAAATCCCGCTGGAATAAGAGAAACAAACAAGCCGTGTTTGTTTTAGACGTTGGAATCTAATGAGGTGCTTCCTGTTTACACTGGATGCGGGTGCACGAGTCTTGCTGCGTTTGTGTGGGTGCGGTCAAAGGGGATGGGACTATATTGTTAGCATTTTGACTTTTACTCACAGACTTGCCGTCAATGATACGATTAGAGGTCAAATATGCTAAGAGGTCAAATGTGCATCTCCCAAAAGGGGATCGGAATATATGCAAACAATTTTTTTAAATGTTGATATAGAGATTGTAAAATAAAATAGGGAAATGGCAATAAGGTAAAAGACCCTTACTTAGTCTAGACGGGCGGTCGGAGAGGCCCCATCCGATCAATCAGTTAATATGTCTAGCTGATTGATCGGATGGGGCCTTTCCTCCAGACGTATATACATGCACTCAACTGCCCTTTATATATGTATAGATAGATATATATATATAGATAGATTAATATTCGTGTTCCTTAATTGTACAACCGTTAACATCTGGCAACATTCCTTAATTAAAAACTAGACCTCCAAAGTCCACTCAGAGTTACTCCTAAGTCCACTGACCCGGAGTGGTAGTACCTGTTAATGTCCCATCTATGGGTGAAACAGAAAAAGTTTTTAAAACATGTTTAAAAATTAAGTTAAAAAAAGGGTACCCATCAAGAATGAATAAAATAAATCATCTTCGGCATAAAATAACCCAACGAGGGTTACCATGCCGTAAAATCCAACCATCCATTCATTATTTCCTCATTATCCACGACCCTTTTCATCATATGGGCGCTAGAAGGCGGTGGCTGAGTATCTTCATGTCTATCTGATGGTAAGGTTCTAGTTCTGTAGGTTTTGGTAATGTGGAGCACCCCTTCATCATCATTGCTCCCTGGTCCACTCTGACTTGGAGTGGTAGTACCTGTTAGGGTTACATCTATGGGTTAAATAGAAAAATGTGTTTATAAAAAATGAGTATCCGTTAAGAATTAATTTATTTCAAAACTTTATCGGCATTAAATGACCCACTGAGGTCGATATGCCGTAAAACAAAACAAACAAATAAATAAGTTAAAAGAAAGAAAAATGGTTGTTTGGTTGGATTTTACGGCATGTCAACACTTGTTGGGTTATTTTATGCCGAAGACGTTTTGTTTAATTCATTCTTATGGGTATTCAACATTTTTTAAACTCAATTTTTTCGAAAACTCAACTTTTGAAACTTTATTATTTATGTCCAGAAATTATTTTAAGCTTTCATAGGAGATAATGAGGAAATAATGGATGGATGGTTAGATTTTACGGCATAGCAACTCTCGTTGGGTTATTTTATGCCGAAGATGATTTGTTTTATTCATTCTTGATGGGTACCCTTTTTTTAACCTAATTTTTAAACACGTTTTAAAAACTTTTTCTGTTCAACCCATAGATGGGACCTTAACAGGTACTCCCACTCCGGGTCAGAGTGGACTTAGAAGTAACTTTGAGTGGACTTTGGAGGTCTAGTTTTTAATTAGGGAGTGTTGCAAGATGTTAACGGTTGTACAATTAAGGAACACGAATATTAATCTATCTCTATATATATATCTATACATATATAAAGGGCAGTTGTGTGTATGTATGTACGTCTGGAGGAAAGGCCCCATCCGATCAATCAGCTAGACATGTTAGCGGATTGATCGGATGGGGCCTCTCTGACCGCCCGTCTAGACTAAGTAAGGGTCTTTTACCTTATTGCCATTTCCCTATTTCATTTTACAATCTCTATATCAACACATAAAAAAATTGTTTGCATATAGTTTTTAATTAGGGAGTGTTGCAAGATGTTAACGGTTATACAATTAAGGAACACGAATATTAATCTATCTATATCTATCTATATATGCATATGTAAGGGGCAGTTGTGTGTGTGTATGTATGTATGTCCGGAGGAAATTACGAAAATAAAACAATTAACGACAAAGTAAATATATATATATATATATATATACATTCACTATCACCAGATCTTGCTTTTTGAGCAAAAATATTGAAGATTTGATCCAAATTCGTGAAGATAATTAGAAAAATAAAATTTAAATAGTTACAGCATGGAATTTCTTGTTGCATTTAATATTTTAAGTAGGAGACATTAATTTATTTATTTTTACATACGCCCCACCAGACGGGATCAACACAAGGTCTTTTTTTACATAGGGATTTTAATGGGGCATTCTGCGAGGATCCAACTTGTGATTCAGTTATAATGGATCTGCGAGACTAACATTTTTGTCCCCACTCTACCAAGGCGACGCCGGATAGACATTTCGAGTATAATAATAATAATAATAATAATAATAATAATAATAATAATAATAATAAGAAGAAGAAGAAGAAGAAGAAGAAGAAGAAGAAGAAGAAGAAGAAGAAGAAACAGTACTATTGGTTGGAATGATAGCAATGAATTAAAAAAGCAGATTTTGAATTTGTAGCCGGCAAATATGGCAGCTCGATCAATCCCAAAATGCATCATACGCAAAAAATGGAGCCCGGAAATGGCAAGTTGATTGTTTATTTTATTTCAAATCTATTTGTTTTTGTTAAGGTTGTTTTGGTCCCTTTGGGTGTGGTGAGCTTTGGCCGAGATTAGGAGAGGCAGGTAACGAAATTGGTGGGATGTGGGTGTTGCCGTGGTTAGCCAATGAGAGTCATGTCAGAGGTGTGCCGACGAGACGAGGTCGAAAAAAACAACGATCTTTATCATATAATTTTTAAAGAATCGACGTAATATTCAAAATCAAAACGCTGGTCTCTTTATTACATAAGAAAACAAACAAGCAAAAATGCGAAGAACATGAAGTGTGGTCTATCACCAACACCTTTCTTTATTCTTTCTTCGGTGAAAATGCAGAATAGCGCACAAGAGATAATATAATTAGAATCGTATTTTGCATATGAATAGCATTATATGTCAGAAAGTCCCAAAGTAGCCTAATCCAAACACTAACACTAACACTTACCCTAAAACTAACCCTTACCCTAACCCTAACCTTAACCCTAAGGTTTCGGGTATTTCCGTGAAATGTAATGAAATGTAATGCTTTTTATACGTAATCTAAGGATATTATCTCTTGCATGCTATTCTGCATCTCTCCGACCATCAGATGATCACATGTTTTTTCTATTTCTCATTGTTATAATCGTCCTTGCTGTTATCAGTTGTCCATTATTAACTGTCGCCTACGCTACAATGTAAAATATTCGCCTTTATCAGATAAGAAATACCACAGTTCCCTGTCAGCTATGGACAAAATATTTTGTTTGCATTCGAGCCGAAATTTCCATATTTGTCTTTTAATGTATAATCCAGTATTTACACGAAAGAATATTATAGAATTTTATGTTTTAAGTAATAACAAATGTATTTGAGACACTTAGAACATTCATCATCATCATTATCATCATCCTCATGTCGTACTAGTAGCATGGATATCCATGACAATCTCTCACCTACCTTCCCTATCATTCATCGCTGTCGAGAGGTCCTCTGCGCAGCATCCCGTATCCCCGCAGAGTTGGTCAATGTAGATCATTGCTGGGCGGCCCGCACTAGCGTTCCCATGTACTGATTTCCACAGGAGAACGCCACTTATGAGTTCGTCTTTGCTTCTCCAGCAGTGCCCAGCATGTCTTGTTCGCCTCACTCGGGTGGTCTCTGTGATAGGCGGAACGTTGTCGTGTAGCAGCTTTCTTGTAAGGCGTTGTTTCCACGTTTTGTTTAAGATGGCACGCAGCATTTTCTAGGCCCTTTGTTAGGGTCCAAGCGATGAAGCCATACAGTAGAATTGTCGGTCTATCTTGTCAGTGAGATAAGATTTCCATGTGACTGATAACACTGGTTTACAAAAAAATATTTTTTGTCTTAGGCAAGAATGTAAATAGGTGTTTTTTTTACTAATTTGGGTGTGCTGAATTCAAATTTATAAACAGTTTTGCTCTATCACCTCTAGTTTTCTGTCTTTTAAATAGTCTCATTTTAGTATATACAGAGTATATATGTGCTTATTTCAACAGGTGCAGCAGCTTATTACAGATAAAACAGGATAGATAAAGAACATTGACGGATTAAACATACTTGGATGACACAATGTACACAATTCATAGTACCGCATACAGTTAGAAGTGTGTTTTCTTAGATGATCTGCTGTATTTTGCCTCTGGAATGTCATGCAAGAGCATCCAGCAGAAGTCTCCCATCATGCCGGGGTTCCACTTGCCTTGGTAGTTGCTCTCCATCTTCGTAATGTCTTGGTTGAATCTTTCTCCGTGCTCATCACTCACTGCTCCAAGGTTTGGAGGGAAGAAGTTGAGGTGGGAATGGAGAAAATGAATTTTGAGTGACATTCGGCATCCCATATCCTCATAAGTCTTTAGCAACTTCTCAATACATGCTTGGTAATTTGGTACGCGTGTGTTACCAAGGAAGCCACTACAGACTGACTTAAATACTTCCCATGCTCTCAGTTCCTTTAAGGTAAGTAGCTCCTCAAAATCAGTGTCCTTCAGCACTTCTCGGATCTGAGGTCCGACAAAGATGCCCTCTTTGAGCTTAGCAGCACTGAGACATGGGAACACAGTACACAAGTATTGGAAAGCAGCACTATGTTTTGTCCATGGCCTTCACGAAATTCCTCATCAAACCAAGCTTGATGTGAAAAGGAAGAAGAAGCACCTTATTCATGTCAACAAGAGGATTCTCTTTGATGCTGTGTTCGCTGTTGATTGAGACGTGTTGGCTATGCTTAACTGCCAAAATCCGTCTTGATATATAGCTATATATATATATATATATATATATATATATATATATATATATATATATATATATATATATATATAATGTAATGCTATCACTTACATTTATTGCATAATAACTAAAAAAGCAGACATAAGTCACACAATATTAGAAATTAACCCAGAATGCATATACGCCTTCATGTACAGTATGTGTACAAAATGTACAGTATGCATATCTAAAAAAAACTAGAGGTGATGAGTAAAAACGGATTTCCAATCTGAATTCAACACCCCCAAATTAGGTTAAAACAGCTATTTTTGTGCTTGCCTCAATTTCTTTGTAAACCAGTGTAATCTGTCTATGGCAGACCAAGCCTTTCCTATACGAGGATTAACATCGCTTTCCGTGGATGATATCTAGAACCGAAGCCTCACCACCAGAACACCCGTTTTTCCGAGGTTCTTTCCCTTCTGGAGGAGTCACCGTACTACAGTCAGTTTATTCTAAGCCCCGTTAACAGGGCGATGCATGCGCGTGTGTGTTTAAAGAGTTCTTTATGAAAGAACAACAGAAATACAATTGTTAACAACTAGCAGGACCTGTGGATATACTACAGTATGATAATTTAATTATTACAATATTTGATTTATTTACTTACAGGGAGCAATGGTGATGAAGGGGTGCTCCACATTCCCCAAACCTCTAAAACTGGAACATCACCATCAGATAGGGTTTAACCTCATTCCCAGGACATGTAGACCCGCAGCCACCGCCTTCTAGCACCCATATGATAAAAAGGGGTTAGGGCTTGACATAAGGGCAATAGGGTTGGGAAAATCATATAGGTGCTAGGGTTTGACGTGACCAGCCGATTGATCGGAGGGGGCCTCTCCGACCGCCCGTCTAGACCAAGATAAGGCCAAAGTATTAGTGCGTTTAATGTACAATGTGTCTCATATATTACCAAGAAATAAAGGTTTACATAATGTATGGTGTGGTTAATTCGCATACTGGTTTTAACAAAACCGGGTTTAATAAATAATTACTTGGTGTTATTGATCTCTAAATTGTTGTTTTATTCTCCAACGTATTAAAACCAATCCTATGAAAGTTTTTACATAGAAACCAATTAAAATATATGAAAAGATTACACTTATTTTGATTATCAAAATAAGTGTAATATTTATATATGCGCTTATTTGATTTCGTTATCATTTCTAATTTGATATATTTTATTACATTAAAACTCAAATACTTACGTCCGGAGGGTGTATATTCTTGCTAGTAAGAATAAATAAAGAATTACTATAGAAATGAACTGAAAACGAGCAAGGGATTGTCAGTGGTCAGGAATTAATGCAAGTGTTATTGATAGAGCACGGCCATCATATGTATAATAGATAAACATTTACAATATGAATGCATTACAAATGAGGAAGAAAAGGATTGTCAATGGTCAGGAACAAATACAAGAATTGATCACTACTGTATGTACAATCCAAATTCATTGCTGATTGATTTACAATAGAAGTGCCTTGAAAATCAGAGGCGTATATATATATATATATATATATATATAATGGAGAATAAGTGCTTAATTGAGTCGGACCTAATTTTGAAAATTAATTAATTAATAAGAATTAGGGGTATACCTATTAAATGTATGGCTAAACAAATCGAGAAAAATCAATCTCTGTATGTACATTTCGGCCTATTAGGCCTCATCAGCAGAGCTATAGATCGGAAGACCAATTAAGCACTTATTCTCCCAAAAATTATCGGCAAAAAGCCATTCTAAACAAACCTTGTTTACATATATATATATATATATATAATCCCTGGTGACTTTGTGGGTAGAAATTTTTGGGCACAATTATTCTCTCATGTCTATTTCGAAGCAATAAAAATTCTCTCAGCACTTTCATCGCATTTGTTCTCTTTTCATTGTTTTAAAAACAATGTTTTTCTTTGAAGTAATTCAAAAAAGTTTTTTTTCTCTCTGATTAATTGACTTATTCTTTTATTCACTTAAAAAATTCTAATTGTGAATTTTAAACCTCTGCAAGGTGGCAACTGAACAAAATATTTTTCTCGGGAAAAAAGACTTATTAATCTATGTAAAAATGTATGATTAAAAATGTTCAATTTTGCACTTCATATTTTCCGAGATTTTTCATATACTTAACACCTTATTGTTTTTTTATTGCGGAAGACTAGTATGATCTTAATGCAAATGGGTTTTCCCATTTTTTTTCTCCAAATATCCGAATTTTTACCCTGAGAACACAAAAACTATTTCAGTGTGCGTGTCTTCTTATGTTAGTTTTTTACGTTTTTATTGTGTTTTTTTTTGTTTGTTTGTTTTTGTTTTTGTTTTGTTTTTTGTTTTGTTTTTTGTTTTTCGCAGTGTAACTTTGCTATATAACATGCTAAACGTTATAGGCTCCCATATTTTCCCCTATTTTCACTGATATCTTTATACTTTAGAATGTGTAAAAACTGGTTGTCCCTCCTTTGATGCTGGAAAATGGACTTGTTAATAATATGTACGTTATGTTTTCTGTTTTGTAGTGTGTTGGCGTCTTGGTGTATTTGCTAATGTGCGAGAGTGTGACATCTTAGAAAGCCAGTTCAAACTCCAATCATGCTTATATTTCACCTTCGACTAAACCTTAAGAAAGGTACGAACCCCCTCACATCTCCAGCTATGTGTTTAAAACAAGATGGAGATATCTTCACACTGAATGGCAAGACTCTGAAAACAGTAGACAAGTTCACATACCTAGTAGTAATATCTCATCTACAAAAAGTGATGTTAATATACGCATAGGAAATACATGGATCGCTAGAGACAGATTATCAACTGTTATTCTTGACTTTTGGTTAGACTCAGTGTCCTAGCTATGACCTTTTTTTTAAAACTTGCTAACTTAATAGCTTTGTTTTTTGGGGTTTTTTTCTTTTTTCTTTTTTTTTTGCGCTGATTTCATGTGACCGAAATAACTAGACTCATTATTTTTTTCTGCGTGTAACATTGTTATGAACACTGTCAGCAAAATTAATCTAAATCAACATTTTAAGGCCTTAAAAAAAGAAAAAAAAAAAAAAAAACCCCAAAAAACAAAGCTATTAAAGTTAGCAAGTTTTAAAAAAAGGTCATAGCTAGGACACTGAGTCTAACCAAAAGTCAAGAATAAACAGTTGATAATCTGTCTCTAGCGATCCATGTATTTCCTATGCGTATATTAACATCACTTTTTGTAGATGAGATATTACTACCTAGGTATGTGAACTTGTCTACTGTTTTCAGAGTCTTGCCATTCAGTGTGAAGATATCTCCATCTTGTTTAAACACATAGCTGGAGATGTGAGGGGGTTCGTACCTTTCTTAAGGGTTTTAGTCCGAAGGTGAATATAACAGCATGATTGGAGTTTGAACTGGCTTTCTAAGATGTCACACTCTCGCACATTAGCAAATACACCAAGGACCGCCAACACACTACAAAACAAGAAAACATAACGTACATATTATTAACAAGTCCATTTCCAGCATCAAAGGAGGGGACAACCAGTTTTTACACATTCTAAAGTATAAAGATATCAGTGAAAATAGGGGAAAATATGGGAGCCTATAACGTTTAGCATGTTATATAGCAAAGTTACACTGCGAAGCAAAACAAAAAAAACAAAAAAAAAAAAAAACAAAAAAACAAAAAACAAACAAACAAAAACAAAACAAACAAAATAAAAAACCGTAAAAAAATAACATAAGAACGACACGCACACTGAAATAGTTTTTGTTGTTCTCAGGGTAAAAATTCGGATATTTGGAGATAAAAAAATGGGAAAACCCATTTGAATTAAGATCATACTAGTCTTCCGCAATAAAAAAAAAACATCATAAGGTGTTAAGTATATGAAAATCTCGGAAAATATGAAGTGCAAAATTGAACATTTTTAATCATACATTTTTACATAGATTAATAAGTCTTTTTTCCCGAGAAAAATATTTTGTTCAGTTGCCACCTTGCAGAGGTTTAAAATTCACAATTAGAATTTTTAAGTGAATAAAAGATAAGTCAATTAAATCAGAGAGAAAAAAAAAACTTTTTTTGAATTACTTCAAAGAAAAACATTTTTTAAAACAATGAAAGAGAACAAATGCGATGAAAGTGCTGAGGAATTTTTATTGCTTCGAAATAGACATGAGAGAATAATGTGCCCAAAAATTTCTACCCAAGTCACCAGGATTATATATATATATATATATGTAAATAGGTTTGTTTAGAATGGCTTTTTGCCGATAATTTTTGGGAGACAAAGTGCTTCATTGGTCTTCCATTATGCTCTGCTGATTGAGGCCTAATAGGCCGAAATGTACATACAATGATTTTTTTCTCGATTTGTGAGCCATACATTAATAGGTTACCGCTAATTCTTATTAATTAATTAATTTTCAAAATTAGGTCCGACTCCAATTAAGCATTATTCTCCCATAATAATATATATATTATATATATATACGCCTCTGATTTCAAGGCATTTCTATTGTAAATCAATCAGCAATGAATTTGTACATACAGTAGTGATCAATTCTTGTATTTGTTCTGACCATTGACAATCCTTTTCTTCCTCATTTGTAATGCATTCATATTGTAAATTTATCTATTATACATATGATGCCGTGCTCTATCAATAACACTTGCATTAATTCCTGACCACTGACAATCCCTTGCTCGTTTTCAGTTCATTTCTATAGTAATTCTTTATTTATTCTCACTAGCAAGAATACACACCCTCCGGGCGTAAGTATTTGAGTTTTAATGTAATAAAATATATCAAATTAGAAATGATAACGAAATCAAATAAGCGCATATAAAAGATTACACTTATTTTGATTATCAAAATAAGTGTACTCTTTTCATATATTTTAATTGGTTTCTATGTAAAAACTTTCATAGGATTGGTTTTAATACGCTGGAGAATAAAACAATACTTTTAGAGATGAATAGCAGCAAGTAATTATTTATTAAACCCGGTTTTGTTAAAACCAGTATGCGAATTAACCACACCATACATTATGTAAACCTTTATTCTTGTAATATTGAGACACATTGTACATTAAACGCACTAATACTTGGCCTTATCTTGGTCTAGACGGGCGGTCGGAGAGGCCCCTCCGATCAATCGGCTGGTCACGTCAAACCCTAGCACCTATATGATTTTCCCAACCTATTGCCTTATGTCAAGCCTAACCCCTTTTTATCATATGGGTTCTAGAAGGCGGTGGCTGCGGGTCTACATGTCCTGGGAATGAGGTAAACCCTATCTGATGGTGATGTTCCAGTTTAGAGGTTTGGGAATGTGGAGCACCCCTTCATCACCATTGCTCCTGTAAGTAAATAAATCAAATATTGTAATAATTAAATTATCATACTGTAGTATATCCACAGGTCCTGCTAGTTGTTAACAATTGTCTTTCTGATGTTCTTTCATAAGAACTCTTTAAACACACACGCGCATGCATCACCCTGTAACGAGGCTTAGAATAAACTGACTGTAGTACGGTGACTCCTCCAGAAGGGAAAGAACCTCGGAAAAACGGGTGTTCTGGTGATGAGGCTTCGGTTCTAGAGATCATCCACGGAAAGCGATGTTAATCCTCGTATAGGAAAGGCATGGTCTGCCATAGACAGATTACATTGGTTTACAAAGAAATTGAGGCAAGTACAAAAATAGCTGTTTTAACCTAATTTGGGGGTACTGAATTCAGATTTGAAATCTGTTTTTACTCATCACCTCTAGTTTTTTAGATATGCATACTGTAGATTTTGTACACATACTGTAGATTTTGTACACATACTGTACATAAAGGCGTATATGCATTCTGGGTTAATTTCTAATATTGTGTGACTTATGTCTGCTTTTTTAGTTATTATGCCATAAATGTAAGTGATAGCATTACATTATACATATATTTAGCTATATATCAAGATGGATTTTGGCAGTTAAGCATAGCCAACACGTCTCAATCAACAGCGAACACAGCATCAAAGAGAATCCTCTGGTTGACATGAATAAGGTGCTTCTACCTCCTTTTCTCATCAAGCTTGGTTTGATGAAGAATTTCGTGAAGGCCATGGGCAAAAATGGTGCTGCCTTCCAATACTTGTGTACTGTATTTCCAGGTCTCAGTGCTGAAAGAGGGCATCTTTGTCGGACCTCAGATCCGAGAAGTGCTGAAGGATACTGATTTTGAGGAGCTTCTTACCTTAAAGGAACTGAGAGCATGGGAAGCATTTAAGTCAGTCTGTAGTGGCTTCCTTGGTAACACACGCGTACGAAGCCTGTATTGAGAAGTTGCTAAAGTCTTATGAGGATATGGGATGCCTAATGTCACTCAAAATTCATTTTCTCCATTCCCACCTCAACTTCTTCCCTCCAAACCTTGGAGCAGTGAGTGATGAGCACGGAGAAAGATTCAACCAAGACATTACGAAGATGGAGAGCAACTACCAAGGCAAGTGGAACCCCGGCATGATGGGAGACTTCTGCTGGATGCTCTTGCGTGACATCCCGGAGGCAAAATACAGCAGATCATCTAAGAAAACACACTTCTAACTGTATGCGGTACTATGAATTGTGTACATTGTGTCATCCAAGTATATTTAATCCGTCAATGTTCTTTATCTATCCTGTTTTATCTGTAATAAGCTGCTGCACCTGTTGAAATAAGCACATATATACTCTGTATATACTAAAATGAGACTATTTAAAAGACAGAAAACTAGAGGTGATAGAGCAAAACTGTTTATAAATTTGAATTCAGCACACCCAAATTAGTAAAAAAAAAAACACCTATTCACATTCTTGCCTCAGGCAAAAAATATTTTTTTGTAAACCAGTGTTATCAGTCACATGGAAATCTTATCTCACTGACAAGATAGACCGACAATTCTACTGTATGGCTTCATCGCTTGGACCCTAACAAAGGGCCTAGAAAATGCTACGTGCCATCTTAAACAAAATCGTGGAAAACAACCCTACAAGAAAGCAGCTATACGACAACTTTTCCCCTATCACAGAGACCACCCGAGTGAGGCGAACAAGACATGGGGCACTGCTGGAGAAGCAAAGACGAACTCATAAGTGGCGTTCTCCTGTGGAAATCAGTACATGGGAACGCTAGTGCGGGCCGCCCAGCAATGACCTACATTGACCAACTCTGCGGGGATACGGGATGCTGTGCAGAGGACCTCTCGACAGCGATGAATAGTAGGGAACGTAGGTGAGAGATTGTCATGGATATCCGTGCTACTAGTACGACATGAGGATGATGATAATGATGATGATGAATGTTCTAAGTGTCTCAAATACATTTGTTATTACTTCAAACATAACATTCTATAATATTCTTTCGTGTAAATACTGGATTATACATTAAAAGACAAATATGGAAATTTCGGCTCGAATGCAAACAAAATATTTTGTCCATAGCTGACAGGGAACTGTGGTATTTTTTATCTGATAGATAAAGGCGAATTTTTTACATTGTAGCGTAGGCGACAGTTAATAATGGACAACTGATAACAGCAAGGACGATTATAACAATGAGAAACAGAACAAACATGTAATCGTCTGATGGTCGGAGAGAGGTGAATCAGAATATGCAGCAAGAGATATATCATTAGATTACGTATAAAAAGCATTACATTTCATTACCTTTCACGGAAATACCCGAAACCTTAGGGTTAAGGTTAGGGTGAGGGTAAGGGGTAGTTTTAGGGTCAGTGTTAGTGTTAGGCTACTTTGGGAGTTTCTGACATCTAATGCTATTCATACGCAAAATACGATTCTAATTATATTATCTCTTGCGCGCTATTCTGCATTTTTACCGAAGAAAGAATACAGAAAGGTGTTGGTGGTAGACTACACTTCATGTTCTTCGCATTTTTGCTTGTTTGTTTTCTTATGTAATAAAGAGACCAGCGTTTTGATTTTGAATATTACGTCGATTCTTTAAAAATTATATGATAATGATCGTTGTTTTTTCGACCTCGTCTCGTCGGCACACCTCTGACATGACTCTCATTGGCTAACCACGGCAACACCCACATCCCACCAATTTCGTTACCTGCCTCTCCTAATCTCGGCCAAAGCTCACCACACCCAAAGGGACCAAAACAACCTTAACAAAAACAAATAGATTTGAAATAAAATAAACAATCAACTTGCCATTTCCGGGCTCCATTTTTTGCGTATGATGCATTTTGGGATTGATCGAGCTGCCATATTTGCCGGCTACAAATTCAAAATCTGCTTTTTTAATTCATTGCTATCATTCTAACCAATAGTTCTTCTTCTTCTTCTTCTTCTTCTTCTTCTTCTTCTTCTTCTTCTTCTTCTTCTTCTCATTATTATTATTATTATTATTATTATTATTATTATTATTATTATTATTATTATTATAATACTAGAAGTGTCTATCCGGCGTCGCCTGGGTAGAGTGGGGACAAAAATGTTAGTCTCGCAAATCCATTATAACTGAATCACAAGTTGGACCCTCGCAGAATGCCCCATTAAAATCCCTATGCAAAAAAGACTTTGTGTTGATCCGGTCTGGTGGGGCGTCTGTAAAAATAAATAAATTAATGTCTTCTACTTAAAATATTAAATGCAAAAAGAAATTCTATGCTGTTACTATTTAAATTTTATTTTTTTAATTATCTTCACGAATTTGAATCAAATCTTCAATATTTTTGCTCAAAAAGCAAGATCTGGTGATAGTGAATGTATTTACTTCGTCATTAATTGTTTTATTTTCGTAACTTCCTCCGGACATACATACATATACACAACTACTCTTTATAAATGTATAGATAGATAGATATAGATAGATAGATTAATACTCGTGTTCCTTAATTGTACAACCGTTAACATCTTGCAACACTCCCTAATTAAAAACTAGACCTCCATAGTCCACTCAAAGTTACTCCTAAGTCCACTCTGACCCGGAGTGGTAGTACCTGTTAAAGTCCCATCTATGGGTTGAACAGAAAAACTTTTTAAAACGTGTTTAAAAATTAAGTTAAAAAAAGGGGACCCATCAAGAATGAATAAAACAAATCATCTTCGGCATAAAATAACCCAATGAGGGTTGCCATGCCGTAAAATCCAACCATCCATTCATTATTTCCTCATTATCTCCTATGAAAGCTTAAAGCAATTCTGGACATAAATAATAAAGTTTCAAAAGTTGAGTTTTCGAAAAAAATTGAGTTTAAAAGATGTTAATACCCATAAGAATGAATTAAACAAAACGTCTTTGGCATAAAATAACCCAACAAGGGTTGACATGCCGTAAAATCCAACCAAACAACCATTTTTCTTTCTTTTAACTTATTTATTTGTTTGTTTTGTTTTACGGCATATCCCCCTCAGTGGGTCATTTAATGCCGATAAAGTTTTGAAATAAATTAATTCTTAACGGATACTCATTTTTTATAAACACATTTTTCTACTTAACCCATAGATGGGACCCTAACAGGTACTACCACTCCAAGTCAGAGTGGACCAGGGAGCAATGATGATGAAGGGGTGCTCCACATTCCCCAAACCTACAGAACTAGAACCTTACCATCAAATAGACATGAAGATACTCAGCCACCGCCTTCTAGCGCCCATATGATGAAAAGGGTCGTGGATAATGAGGAAATAATGAATGGATGGTTGGATTTTACGGCATGGTAACCCTCGTTGGGTTATTTTATGCCGAAGATGATTTATTTTATTCATTCTTGATGGGTACCCTTTTTTTAACTTAATTTTTAAACATGTTTTAAAAACTTTTTCTGTTTCACCCATAGATGGGACATTAACAGGTACTACCACTCCGGGTCAGTGGACTTAGGAGTAACTCTGAGTGGACTTTGGAGGTCTAGTTTTTAATTAAGGAATGTTGCCAGATGTTAACGGTTGTACAATTAAGGAACACGAATATTAATCTATCTATATATATATATCTATCTATACATATATAAAGGGCAGTTGAGTGCATGTATATACGTCTGGAGGAAAGGCCCCATCCGATCAATCAGCTAGACATATTAACTGATTGATCGGATGGGGCCTCTCCGACCGCCCGTCTAGACTAAGTAAGGGTCTTTTACCTTATTGCCATTTCCCTATTTTATTTTACAATCTCTATATCAACATTTAAAAAAATTGTTTGCATATATTCCGATCCCCTTTTGGGAGATGCACATTTGACCTCTTAGCATATTTAACCTCTAATCGTATCATTGACGGCAAGTCTGTGAGTAAAAGTCAAAATGCTAACAATATAGTCCCATCCCCTTTGACCGCACCCACACAAACGCAGCAAGACCCGTGCACCCGCATCCAGTGTAAACAGGAAGCACCTCATTAGATTCCAACGTCTAAAACAAACACGGCTTGTTTGTTTCTCTTATTCCAGCGGGATTTTCCCTTTCTTTCTTTCTTTTTTTTTGTTTCTTTCTTTTTAGTTTTTTTCCCACATTTGTTGGGTTCCTTTTTCATAAAATACCATTTTATATATATCGTTTTATCATCATTTTTTATTCTCTCGATTTTTCCATATATTTCTTCTTTCTTTCTTCTTATTTGTCCATACATTTCTTTCTTTCTTTCTTTCTTTCTTTCTATTTTTCCATATATTTCTTCTTTCTTTCTTTCTTTCTTTCTTCTATTTTTCCATATATTCTTCTTCTTTCTTTCTTTCTTTCTTTCTTTCCTTCTTATTTGTCCATAAATTCTTTCTTTCCTACTTTCTATTTTTCCATATATTTCTTCTTCCCTTTCTTATTAGTCCATACATTTCTTTTTTTTCTTTCTTTTTTCTTTCTTCTTTTCATTTCTTTTTCTTTCTTTCTTCTTTCTATATATTTCTTTCTTTCTTTCTTTCTTCTTTTCTTTCTATATATTTCTTTCTTTCTTCCTTTCTTTTATTTGTCCATATTTCTTTCTTCTTTCTTTCTTTCTTTCTTTCTTTCTTTCTATTTTTCCATATATTTCTTCTTTCTTTCTTTCTTTCTTTCTTTCTATTTTTCCATATTTCTTCTTTCTTTCTTACTTTCTTCCTTTCCTTCTTATTTGTCCATACATTTCTTTCTTTCCTACTTTCTATTTTCCATATATTTCTTCTTCCTTTCTTTCTTATTAGTCCATACATTTCTTTTTTTTTTCTTTCTTTCTTTCTTCTTTTTCCTACATTTTCTTTCTTTCTTTCTTTCTTTCTTTCTTTCTATATATTTCTTTCTTTCTTCTTTCTTTCTTTCTTCTATATATTTCTTTCTTTCTTCCTTTCTTCTTATTTGTCCATACATTTCTTTCTTCTTTCTTTCTTTCTTTCTTTCTTCCTTTCCTTCTTATTGTCCATACATTTCTTTCTTTCTTTCTTTCTTTCTTTCTTCTTCCTTCCTTCTTATTTGTCCATACATTTATTTCTTTCCTACTTTCTATTTTCCATATATTTCTTCTTCCTTTCTTTCTTATTAGTCCTACATTCTTTTTTTTTTCTTTCTTTCTTTCTTTCTTTTCCATACATTTCTTTCTTTCTTTTTCTTTCTTTCTATATATTTCTTTCTTTCTTTCTTTTCTTTCTTCTTTCTTTCTTTCTTTCTTTCTATATATTTCTTTCTTTCTTCCTTTCTTTCTTATTTTAATCATTCTTTCTTTCTTCTTCTTCTTCTTTCTTCCTTTCCTTCTTATTTGTCCATACATTTCTTTCTTTCCTACTTTCTATTTTTCCATATATTTCTTCTTCTTTCTTCTTATTAGTCCATACATTTCTTTTTTTTTTCTTTCTTTTTTCTTTCTTTCTTTCTTTCTTTCTTTCTTTTTTCTTTCTTTCTTTCTTTCTTTCTTTCTTTCTTTCTTCTTTCTTTCTTTCTTCTTTCTTTCTATATATTTCTTTCTTTTTCCTTCTTCTTATTTGTCCATATTTCTTTCTTTCTTTCTTTCTTCTTTCTTTCAATGTTTCCATATTTTCTTCTTCTTTCTTTCTTTCTTATTTGTCTATACATTTTTTCATTCCTACTTTCTATTTTTCCATATATTTCTTCTTTCTTTCTTTCTTTTCTTTCTTTCTTCTTTCTTTCTTTCTTTCTTCCTTTCTTCTTATTTGTCCATACATTTCTTTCTTTCCTACTTTCTATTTTTCCATATATTTCTTCTTCCTTTCTTTCTTATTAGTCCATACATTTCTTTTTTTTCCTTTCTTTCTTTCTTTCTTTCTTTCTTTCTTTCTATATATTTCTTTCTTTCTTTCTTTCTTTCTTTCTTATTCGTCCATACATTTCTTTCTTTCTTTCTTTCTTTCTTTCTTTCTATGTTTCCATATATTTCTTCTTTCTTTCTTTATTTCTTATTTGTCCATACATTTCTTTCTTTCTTTCTATTTGTCCGTATATTTCTTCTTTCTTTATTTCTTGTTTATTTTTCCATATATTTCTTTCTTTCAGTTTCTCACTTGTTTTATTTTTGTCCTTCATTCTATCTTCTCTTTTTCTGTTATCCCCTTCTCTTTCTTTCTCTCTATTTTTATTTTTGTTTCATTTCCTTTTCATTTCTTCCTTTCTGCTATCTCTTTGCCTATTCTTTTCTCTTTGCCTATTCCCTTTCTTTCTTTCTTTCTTTCTTTCTTTTTTTCTTTGCTAATATCTATCTATTAACTTTCATATCTCTGTAAGTATCTATCTTTTTTACCCGTTTTTTCATTTTTCTTTTTTTCTTTATTTCACTCATGGTTTGTTTCCATTCTTATTTCCAGACTATCTTCTATCTGTTTCTGTTTCTGTTTCTGTTTCTGTTTCTTCTTCTTCTTCTTCTTCTTCTTCTTCTTCTTCTTCTTCTTCTTCTTCTTCTCTTCTTCTTCTTCTTCTTCTATGTCTTTTTAAAAA
The DNA here is from genome assembly GCA_023376005.1 of Doryteuthis pealeii. Taxonomy (NCBI): domain Eukaryota; kingdom Metazoa; phylum Mollusca; class Cephalopoda; order Myopsida; family Loliginidae; genus Doryteuthis; species Doryteuthis pealeii. The sequence continues at coordinate 34,027,448 of CM042140.1, forward strand.
CTTTCTTTTAACTTCCCTCCTTCTTTAAAAAAATGTATTCTTAAACCTTTTTTTATTTTTATTTATTCTCTTTCCCTTATATTTAAAAATGTCTCGCTCGTTTTAATTATTCAAATCTTTAATTAGTTCTTCTACAAGTATGGCTTTTGTGGAGGTACGTGGTGTATTTGTTATCGGCGTAGGAAATGTACAAATCCTGGACAAGTGCGTTTGCATTTCACACTAATACTCTTGGGAAAGGTATGCATCTATTTACCCTACAACCACGGGTAAATAGTAGGGAAGACTGGGCTTTTAATCTTGGTTAGGCAACTAGTCTAGGAGAAGGAAAACTTAATTCAAAGCTGTTAAGAAATTGACCATGTGTCACATCCTGCCCATGCGAAGTGGTTGGGTAAATAAAGTGTGATGCAAAATGATCTGATACATTTGTTGTGGGTGGGCTGTGGCATCGTCGTAAGTGAGTTCGAACTCCAGTCTCGCTATTACGTTCACTTTCGGACTAATACCTATAGGAAATTATGAACCCCCTATCCTCCCAGCTATTCGTTAAATAGTACCATTACCCCCTTACCCATCCACAAGAGCAGTTAATACAACAAAGATGATTTTTTCACCTTTTACATACAAGGATGGCTTTGGATTTAAATAACCCATGAAGGTTGATATACCATTAAACTAAGAAACCGAATAAAACCATCTTATTCCCATACCTATCATACTTATTAATATTACTAGCAAAAATATGTGCCCCCCGGACGCAAGTATTTAAGTTTTAATATAACAACATATCATACTGAATTAGAAAGACTAACGAAACTAAATAAGAACGAATATAAAAATAGTACAGATATTTTAATGTTATTTTAATTTATTTCTATATACAATTATAGGATTGCTTTGAATACTTTTGAAAATAACAGGATTTTATTAGAAATCAATAACAACAAATAATTATTTATTAAACCAGTTTGTTAAAATTCTTATGCAAATTATTCCCTAATATACTATATAATTTTTATACAATAAATTTTTATTACCTAGAAATATATAACACATATTTCAGGATTTTAAATGCATAGATAATATGGGCAGTTTTGCGTCAAATCTGGCTCAGGTAGACTTTAATGGAGATATCGTTAATAAATAAGATGCTAATCAAGACTAAATAACCACTATTTCATAATCGTTGAGAATATTTTAAATAACTATGGGAATCATGACGTTAGTGATGATTTAGTTTTGGTTACAGTGAGACAGTTACATAATCTCCATTATAATAAGATTTACATCTACCAAAGAACTCAGCCAACCACTGGGAATATGCAAATTCGGTAATCTTAGCTTATCTAATATTCAAATAAGCCGATGCATGACTGACAAAAAACGAAAATCTTTCGAGTTTAGAAGTTTTAAGTTTTATATTACATATATAAATCTCCTGGGCACTGAAAGTACTTTAATGCTCATGTGACTACAAAGAAACTTAGAAAAAAGAATAAATTTACAAAGATATGCAACAGAAAGTTGGTCGTAAATAGTCAGTAATCTTTTTTTCGTGTTTCTTTCTAAAAAGGATCTTTTCTTTTTGTGCCACCCGCAAGGAATAATCTCCAACCCCTCCTCTCCCGAGCGCAGTGTATTGCGCATCTTTGGAAAACAAGGTAATCGAAAAATTATAACACCAATATAGAACAACATTTTGTTTTGGTTGATTGGTTGGTTGGTTGGATTTACGGCATGACAACCCCTGCTGGATTATTTTATGCCGAAGACATTTTATTTTATTCAATCTTGTTGGGTATTCATAGATGGGACTCTAACAGGTACCACCGCTCGAGGTCAGAGTGGACCAGGGAGTAATGGGGATGAAGGGGTACTCCACATTCCTCAGAGCTCTAGAATTGGAATTTCACAATCAGATAGAGTTTAACGTCATACCCATAATATTAATACTCTCAGCCACCGCCTTCTAGCACGTATATAATAAGGAATAGGGTTTTGCCGTAAAGATAATGGAATTGGGACAATCATATAGTTACTAGGGCTTGACGTGCCTAGCCGAGTAATTGGAGAGGACCCCCCAACCGTCCGTCTAGCCTATGCGAGGGCCAAATGTAGAGTGCTGCATGTCAGGGACTACTCAACAAGCAGGCATTTTGTCTTGAGCAGTGGCGGTCCGGCGTTTGACTACAACATCTGCGACATTCAAATGTGCATCCACTCATTGGTCCTGTAACTTGAGTTGATTGTGAGGGCGCGGTGAGGTCTACTCATATAGCATATACCTCTTCAGGTCTACAACTGATTTAAAACTCTTCCCTGATTATCCCGAGTATTCACAGGAAAGGCATTCGGAACTTTTTTTTTACAATCCCGAGTATTTGTGTTCTATCACTGAAACTAACTTTACTAGTCCGAGACGCTTCATTTGCCGATAATTTCCCGTTTTCTATGAGTCTCGATTACTCTGTGAGTGTTTTTTTTTTAGCAATTGTGGTATATTTTAGTTACTATTTTCAAAATATAAAAGAATAATTTTTCACTATTTATTTCTGTATTGTGTTAAAAATTCCAAATTGAAACGGATACTGAGAAAAATATAACTTTTTTTCCTAATGAATGTAAATTTGATTTCATTTGAAAGTAAAATTTCACTTTACAAAGCTATGAGAAATGTAAATGAAACAGTTTTAGGCATAATTACATATAAAACAAATAAACTTAGATTTTTATTTTTAATTTTTTCTTCAATTTTGTATACATATATATGTGTGTATATGTGTGTGTAATGCCTATACCGAGAATATTCGGTATAAAAATAACAGGATAAATTTCAAACCCATATAACTTCAAAGATATTGATAATTTTATAAGAAATATTCTTAAATTCACTTAATCAAATATAAAAGGGATAATTAAGTAAATACAATAAAAAAAAACAGCAACAGAAAAACGCTTTGTTTTGGACGTGTAATTAAAAAAAGTGAAAGGGAAGAGGTTAAATTGAGATTTAAATCTTTTATTCTTGTACCATCCACAAAGAATAATACCCAACCCTTCCTCTCACGAGCCCCCTAATTTTTGCATCTCTGGCAAACAAGATAATCAAAAGATTATAGCACCAATGAAATCAGTTCACCAGTTCCCATACCTAGGTAACAAAATCTCATCTACACATAGTGATGTCAATGTACTCATAGGAAAGGCATGGACTGTTATTGACACATTATCTATAATATGGAAATGTGATCTCACTGATTGGATAAAGAAATAATTATTCGAAACTGTGGCCGTATCAGTGCTGCTGCACGGCTACACCATTTAGATGGGACCCTAACAGGTACTATCACTTCGGGTCAGAGTGGACCCGGGCGTAATGGTAACGAAGTGCTACTACGCACTCTCCAAAGCTCCAAAATTAGAACCACTCCATTAGATGCGGTTCAGCTTAATCCCTAGGCCATTAAAACTCTATTTGACCCATTGATGTTACCCTAACGGGTACTACCACTCTGTTATATTGTTTCAAATACTCCTGTCTAATCCTAATTTTTAAATTGATCTATTTTACTCAGAGATGGGATCCGAAACGAGGATACATCTCCGGGTCAGAATGGACGTGGCAGTAATGGCAACGATGTGGTAATCAACAATACACAGACCTTCAAGACATGAGCCTCACCATCCAATGGGGCACTATCTACTGATTTAACAAACTTTATTTGGCTTTTTATAACTTCTGTCATATACTGTACATTAGCGTAGGTCGATTTTGGAACTGTAACGTCTTCCGTGTGGCGAAAGTTGCAAAAGAATTACCACAGAAAATATTTTTCTTTAAAATTTTGCCTTTGTTTGAGGAAATAGATTTCAATCCTTTAAAATGTTATCACTGTTACAGCTTAATTAATGATGTAAAAAGCAGCGAATCGGATGTGTCGGTGATGATGGAGGGGATATTTTAAATTTGAATTTTACTTATAATATCTTATTCGGTTCGTTCAAACTGACAAGCTATTCTGTTTTAAATATTAGAATTGCTAAATTTTATAACTAATTTCTAGTCTAAATGTTGCGAAAACGGGGGAATTTTGGTGCATTTTAGCAGACGATCTTTGATGCTATTTCCTCAAACAATCATGCAATTACAAGATCTAGTTTTTGGTATCAGTATTTATCATACCAACATACAACTTGTGCTATTTGAGAGAATTTGATATTTTCATCATCATCATCATCATCATCATCATCATGAATTATTCTATTGACTTAAGAGGCTTACCGTCGAATGTGATGTCTCCTTTCTTTTTGAAACTCATGAACATCATCATCATCATGTCGGGCAATTAGCACAGATATCCATGACTATCTCTCGCCAACCTTCTCTATCATTTATTGTACCGGGGAGGTCCTCCGTGCCGTATCCAGTATCCTCGCAGAGTTGGTCAATGTAGGTCCTTGGTGGGTGGCCCACACTAGCACGTCCATGTGTTAGCTTCGACAGGAGAACGTCGCTTATGAGCTCGTCCTTGCTTCTCCAGTAGTGTCCTGCATGTCTTGTCCGTCTCACGCGGATAGTTTGTAAAGTGAGGGGCAGGTGACCATACAGCTGTTTTCTTCGGGGGTGCTTTTTCCACGACTTGTTCAAGACTGCACGCAGCATTCCATCTAGCTTATTCCCAAGGTGCTTCGTTAGGGTCCAAGTGGTGCAGCCATACAGCATTACTGATATAACCACAGCCTGGAAGAATTGTTGCTTTAACCTGTAAGTGAGATCGGATTTCCATATGAGTGATAATTTGTTTGTAGCCGACCATGCCTTTCCTATTCGTGTATTAACATCGCCTTCTATGGATGAGATATTACTACCTAGGTATGTGAATTGTTCTACTGACTTAAGAGGCTTACCGTCGAGTGTGGAGATGTCTCCTTTTTTTTGAAACTCATGAACTCAGTTTTATCGGAGTTCACATAGAGGCCGATATTCTTTGCTACCTTCTCCAAGCTATGTAGTAGTGTCTCAGCCTGTGCCGCTGTATCTGCAAGTCGTGCGAGATCATCAGCGTAGTCTGCATCTGTGACTGTTTGTGCGGGATATCGCCTGCTTCTTGCCTTTCTTAGTCTGAGGCCTTTTTCTCTTATGGTATCTAATGATGTTCAGATTACATAGTCTAGGCATATTATAAATATATATGGTGCTAATGTATCTCCTTGTAGGACTCCAGCGGTGATGTCAAAGAAATCTGTGTCGCCATCAGGTGAGCGCAGTGTCTTGGTAGAGCATCATTATAGCGGCAACCGTTTCTTTGGGGAGACCGTATGCTAGTAGTATTTGTTCCATTTTTCCTCTGTGCATGGAATAAAATGCGTTGGAGAAATCTACCAATAGCAGCGTTGCCTCTAGATTCTTTGCTCGAACCCATTCTATGATCCGTCGTATAGTCAGGATCTGAGAGGTTGTGGATCGACTTCTGCGGAATTTGTTTTTGTTTTTCCCAAGGGTTTTCTCTATTTCGGGTCGGATGCGATTAAGAAGAAGGGCATTATATATCTTGGCTGCAATAGCTTTAAGAGTTATGCCTCTGTAGTTTTTAGCGATTCCGAGGTCTCCCTTTTTTGGGAATGGGAGGATGCAGCCTTTCGTCCATTTATCTATTCTATTTTGTCTATATACTGCATTGCATAGCCTAAGCAGTGTCATTGAGCTTTTCCATACCTCAGGAGTATTTCGTCAAGACCTGCAGTTTAGTTTCTTTAAGACTTCGTTGAGTTCTTCTGTTGTGAAATCCCCTGTTTGATGTCTAGTTGTCTATCTACAATATTTTGGGTATTATTTTCTATGATTTTAGGAGGGTTCACCAGAAGTTTCTGGAAGTGGTCTTTCCATTTCTGAAGTCTATCTTTCTGGCTGGTTGCCTTTAGTTTTGTTCTAGAGGTACTTTTCCTGCCACTAATTTCATTTACTGTTTGTCATGCTAATCGCGACTGTCTGTCTTCTACCGATTGTCTGATATTATTGTCTGTACTTGGATGTATTCTATTTGTTCTTTTTCGTCTTTTTGGTTAGTTCTATCTTGGTTTCTCAACGTTGAGTAATTAGTGTTAGTTGGGTTTGTTTTATTACATTGGGCTGCTTTTTTGATATTGTTTTCTCTAACTGCTTCTGTCTCCCAGGTGACAGAGTATTTGGTTCTTAGTTTGGTCGGTACGCACTCAGCTGCTGCTTCTAGGTGGGCACTGA
>CM042140.1:34036191-34043691 GCA_023376005.1 Doryteuthis pealeii
GCCAGCTGTCTTTATGGGATATTGTTATGTTTTTTTTGTATGGTGATACAATTTCTTGCGGGGGAAGTCCTATTGGCTTTGTGGCTAACATGTTGAACTGCAACATCATAGTATGCGAGTTCGAACTCCACTATTACGTTAACTTTCGGACTAATACCCTTGGGAAAAGTATGAACACTCTCACCCCAGCAGTTGGTTAAATAGTACCACTACTGTTCTTCTACAGGATGGGTTTTACATTTTAATCGAAGTATAAATGACAGCAAGTTTCCTCAGCTCTCCACGAGTCTAACTGAACTCAAGAGGGGAATCTCCGTGGCGTAGTGGCTAACGTGCTAGACTGCGACATCGTAGTAAGTGAGTTCGAACTCCAGTCGCACTAATACGTTGACTTTTGGAAGAATATGTTTGGCACAGGTATGGACCTCCTTATTCTCCCAGCTATTGGTTAAATAGTAGCACTACTGTTCTTCTACAAGGATGGCTTTGATATTAAATAACCCACAAAGGTTGCCATGTATAAATAAGAAATAAACAATTCCCTATCCTGTATGCAGAATATATATATTTACCAACCCCTCCACATGAGCAGAATGTGACACAAGGTCAATTTCTTAAGCCGAGTTCAACAGGTTTGAATTCAGAGTTTTCCTTCTCCTAGACTGGTTGCCTAACCAAGGTTAAAGAGCCCAGTCTGCCCTACTATTTATCCATAGCTGGAGGGATAGTAGGATTCATACCTTTCCCAAGTGTATTAGCGCAAAGTGAAATGCAATTATCACATCCAGGATTTGAACTCGGGACGACTAGTCCATTTCCCATGACTTTAACCATCGCACCACGCGCTTCTGTATGCAGAATATAACCTGTGACGGGATGTTGTGGGTATGAAATTAAACTCTATCTGATAGTGAAGTTCCAGTTCTGGCAGCTCTGTGTAATGTGGAGTACACCTTCATCACCACTACTCCCAGGTCCACTCTGATCTGGAATGGTAATACCTGTTAGGGTCCCATCTATGGATTAAATAGAAAAAATGAGTATACAAATTTCTTTAAAAAATTGAATTTAAAAAAAAAAACCAACCAGGGTTGACATGCCGTAAAATCCAACAAACCAACTTTCATATCTGTCGGGGTTTGCGGAAGCACTTAGTCATGCAAATTCTACTTTAGTTCCTAGAGTGTACAAGAAGGCGCTGGCAATGGCGCGTAAATAACAGGGCAATTCATCTTTTCAGAATAATATTATGTCTTGCGCTTCTCTGCTTGTCTTATTTCTGCTCATCTCGGCATTTGTGTTCACAACGCGTTACACCTTGCTGACACTAGGGTATATATTTTGGGGGGAATTAATACCTCATTACTCAGACCGCAGTAGTTATTGGACGGGGTGGAGGTAGCGGAAGTATCTTAGTCGTTACCATGAAATATGAAAAACTCACATCTTTTTTTCGACTGCCATTTTGACAGTTTAAAAAAAAAAACGAAAAACAAAATGGTGGAAGTTTATTTTTTGAGGGAATAGTTAACGACCGATGCTTCGCCGATTGGGTAATGTTTGTCAGATACTGTACCAAAGATGGAGAGTTAGTAAAACTGATAAGAATAAGCGCCCCCCGGGAGAAAGTATTTAAGTTTCAATGCAATGAATTACATTAAATTAGAAAGACTAACGAAATTAAATAAGAACGCATATAAAAAGATTACACTTATTTTAATTATATTTTAATTGGCTTCTATATAAAAATCATTCGTACGGTTGATTTTAATACTTTGGAGAATAAAACAATAATATTATAGATCAATAACACCAAGTCATTATGCATTAAATCTGGTTTTGTTAAAACCAGTATGCAAATTAACCACACCATATATCACGTAAGCCTTCATTTCTTAGTGATATGTAAAACAAATTGCATTATTTTAAACGCACTAATGCCATGTGCTGTTTGGGGTAAATCTATCTCATATTTTCATAGATACATCATTAATAAATAAGATTTATTCTATGTATTAAAGATTTTGACTATAATCTAAATACTCATTGATAAACTTACGCAATTCCTGAGGATATTGTGACTTAAACAGTAACATAGTTTTCGTTACAGACAGATAGGCACCAAATATCCTTTATAATTAGATAGGGAGTTTAAAAAATATTGACGTGCATTTTTTTCTTTATTGTTTTAACCGGTGAGAATGTTGAAAAAATGTCACAAAAATAAATTTGTCCTCTCCTCCTCTTTCTTCCACTCTTTCTCCAGATCATCATTATCGACTTCATTATCCCGCTTTAAAATTGACCTTGTGCCACATTCTGCTCGTGTCGGAGGGTTTGGTTAAATACATATTTGCGGATTATGTAGAAAAGAAAAATACGAAGTATTTCAAAAGATCAATTTATTCTTGATGGTGAAGTCGATGTTATAACGTTTCGGTTTCTTCAACCTTCATCAGGACAGGTGATATACCGAAATTTTATAACGTCAATTTCACCGTCAAGAATAAAGTCGTCTTTTGGAATTCTTCGTGTTTTTCTATTTTTTTTATACATACTGTTGGATTTAATTCCCTATTTTGAGGATTATATAAAAAGAACAGCAGAGTTTTGATGTGTAATATCATTGTATAATATGCATCCTTAACTTATACTGTGTTAAAGATGTAAAATATTTAAAAAAAAAATCACAATGCAGTTTTTTTCTTTATTGTTTTACTCGGCGAGAATTTTGAAAGATATTGATAAAAAAACAAAAACAAAAAAATTCTTCTCTTCTTGTTCTAGATCAGTGTTTTTCAAATTAGTCTACATACTCCCCCTGGGGTTTATACAACAACTCAGGGGGTCTGTAAGTATTTAGGGGTCTAAAAGGAGTATATGGAAACTACTAAGCCTTCTTAGTAATTAGAAGAAATTAATTCCGCAAGAATCCTGGAGAACATGCTCATGTTGATATATTTTCAAAAGTTTAAGCCCAATATTCATGAACTTATCAAAAGTCATCAGCTTCACCCATCACATTAGGAAATGTATGTTCTCGGTAAGTTAGTAAATTAGTATTAAATATTTGTAGCTCTTTTTTTTACATGTTATGCTTACTTTACTGTTTATTTTACGGTTATTTTACAATTAACAGATTTACATAAACGATTGTGCAGAATTTATTAATTACTTAATTGGTTGCAACAAAACAACTGCAAGGTGGACTGGGGTATATAAGAAGAGGGTCCATGATAGGTCAATCAAATTTTTGTAGGGGTGTATAGACTTAAAAGTTTGAGAACCCCTGCTTTTTAACTTCTTCATCAGTAATATTCCATTTCAGACACATTGTGTGTGTGAGTGAGTGAGAGAGAGAGAGAGAGAGAGAGAGAGAGAGAGAGAGAGAGAGAGAGAGAGAGAGAGAGAGAGAGAAGCCTTTTTTTGCTTACTTACTTTTACTGTACTTACGAAAGTACTTACAATATTGTACATACTCTCTTTAAAATAATGTTTTTCTTTTCTTTTTACAATTTACCGCGATAGTATTTTATAGAAAATAGCAAATATATTTAGATATATAAATTTTAAAATCAAATTTTAATGTAATGAAATATTATACTAAATTACAAAGGCTAATGAAACTAAATAAGAATGCAGATGAAAAATATTTGAAACATAGTGGGGTATAATCGAAAAATAGAACAACTGAAACTTACTCTTCCATCATTCCCGTATTTCATTGCTAAATTTTACTAATTTAAGTATTTAGTTAAAATAAGAAGTACAGAATAAAATTAGTTATTTCTTCTTGTTAATGGATTACTTTTAAGATTTATCCCCAAGACTTTTGCTCATATTCATTGAAATAAAACCAAATAATTAGAAATCATTAATACTAAGCACATATTTATTAAAATCGATTTTTAAATATCAATATGTAAATTAGCCTTCCGGTTCACACTGTAACCGCTATTTTGTTGTATATATAATTATATATATATGTAGATATGGCCAACAGTATTTATAAAAAAAAATTTTTCTTACTAATTGAGGTTTAAATAAGAATAAAATAAGAATAAAATCATGGAGAATCTGACGTAAATAACTAAGGGAATTGTGACTTGAGTAGTGATATAGTTTCGAATACAGACAGACAAACACACAATCTCCATTATAATAAGATACTAAATTTAAAAAAATATCCCTTTTAATGACAGGAGATTATAATGAAATTTCTTTTTTTAAAAAAAGAGGATTATTTAATAAGACTAAACATAGATTTCCGCCCTGTTGGCTGGGGCGTTAGAATGCACCTCTGCAGAGGAGTAATACTCCTCCAATGGGGCCACCTGTGATGCTTAAGGATAGAGCCCAGGTGGATGAGCAGTTCATGACATGCAATACTCCACTTTAGCCCTATCTTGGGCTAGACGGACGGTCAGAGAGGTCTCCTCCGATCAATCGGCTGGTCACGTCAAGCCCTAGCACCTATATGATTTTCCCAAAACAGGTAGTGTAAGAAACCGAACATATGAAAGCCCCAACCCCTTTTTATCATATGGGTGCTAGAAGGCGGTGGCTGCGGGTCTACATGTCCTGGAAATGACGTTAAACTCTATCTGATGGTGAGGTTCCACTTTTGGAGGTTTGGGGAATGTGGAGCACCCCTTCATCACCATTGCTCCCTGGTCCACGCTGACCCGGAGTGGTAGTACCTGTTAGGGTCCCATCTATGGGTTAAATAGAAAAATGTATTTATAAAAAAATTGTATTATCCATTAAGAATTGATTTATTTCAAAACTTTATCGGCATTAAATGACCCACTGAGGTTGATATGCCGTAAAACAAAACAAACCAAAACCTAAACATAGATTTAAAACTAAAAGAAAAAGAAACGAAAAAGAATTGAAATGCAATGCTGAAAATTTTAATTCTCATTCAAAGTAAAAGATCTCTAATGAATAAAATCAAAATGAGATTATTATTAACGAAAAAGCCTGCTCTGACCAAAGAGATTCGGATCTTTACTTGTTAAGTCAGTTTTAGTATTGCTAGACATTTGTTAGTGTAGGTGTTATTATATGATCTAATAACTTTAGAACGTAGTGAATTTCGGCTCTCGAGTCTGCCAATTAGTATTCGGGATCTCCTCAATAACCGTAACCCAATCCTTTCCATCTATATATTAATAAGCTCGTTCCTAAATCTTCAGTTCAATATCATCCTGTAATACCCTCTGGTTAAAAATAAAAGCGTCCAAATTGTTTAAGATGCAATGCAAAATGTAAATCCAGATTATCTTGGGTTGCTTAATTGTAGATTTCTTATTTGTCCCAATTTCACCCAATTTTAAAAATGAAACATTCCAAATGGTCTTGCGTCGCTTAAATACCCAACATAAAATTAAAATAAAATAAAAAAGTTACATGTTTGTTTTATTTGTAGTATTGAAATTGTGAATTTCGGAATATATTTTGGTAATTTTGGTCTTATGCCGTCCTGGCCTCCCGCTTTAATTTTGACTATGTTTTAGTGAACCAGTGTCAAGCGAATTTCCGGGTTTTATTAAATAGGAATAAAAATAGTTACTTGAAAACATATATTTATTAATATTAGATAGTAATGATTTACATCATATGAATGTATGCACGGACTGCCCTACTATTTAGTAACAGCTAGGGGAGAATAGTTAGATTCATACCTTTCCCAAGGATATTAGTGCTATATGAAATTAGATTTTGCTGGACGGCCCACACTAGCGTGATGATGTGCTGGCTTCCACAGGAGAAGTCAGATGAGTTCTTCCTTGCTTCGCCAGCAGTGTCCAGCATGTCATGTTCGTCTTACTCGGAGGGTTTGTGTGATAGAGGACAAGTGGCTGCTTTCTTCTGGAGTGTTATTTCCACGACTTGTTTAAGATCGTACGTAGCATTCTTGTGCAGCTTCCATCTAGCTTATTCTCTAGGTGCTTCGTTATGGTTCAAATGGCGCAGCCGTACAAGAGTACTACAGCTTGGAAGAATTGTCGTTTTAACTTGTCAATGAGATCGGATTTCCATATGACTGATAATCTGTTTATAGCAGACAAAATCGCCCCTAATACTGCGCAAAAGTTGTCGCTGGGGAATTCATAAGCAATATTCAATTAGTTACATTATTTTATTAGTGCATTAATATCAATTTTTAAAACTTCTTCGTCAACTGCCATTTTCTTAGCAAGTTGAGAAGCAGGTTTTTTTTTACATGTACTATGTATAATCGTACTGACATATAAGCCCTTCAGTTGGCAATTAAGCTCCTCGGTGAGTGCACAAGTATGCTAAGTGTGTATTGTACACATACAATCTCCACCAGTCTTTCAGGGGAGATACCTGCTTAAACACCTTGGTCATCAGAGGTAATGCCTAATTTCTCAGGTCAAAATCTCATTTATTTATAGTTTCTCATACCCGTTAATTCTATAGAATTCAAACGCATCATGAAAAATGTTTATTGAATTTCATTTTTCATTAAAAACTAGATAAAAATGAAATAAAAAATTCTACCCTTCAAAAATTGTTATTGAGTAGACTGGTTAAAGCTAGACAAATGAACCCATATTCACCCCCTTTATATTTTCTTGTAAAAATAAGCAAAACATGCGATATGTTAAGAATATTCTGACACTGATAATTTTGATGAAAACGCAAGATTCCGATCATCGTATGAAGTAAGCAGATCTTGCTCAACGTGTGCCTCAGACAAGTCACGTGTTTCCGTAAAGCACTCCTGTGGATCTAATGACGTCAGAACCATCAATCGGGTATATGTTGCGAATGCTTCTATTCGTTCGCGGTAGAAGCTTACGCAACACATGTCCAGATTTTGTTGACAGACTCACCCAGATAAAAAAAAAAAAAAAAGGAAAATAAAGAAATGAAAAAAGGAAATAGAACGAATAAAAAAGGGAATCAAAATCAAATTGAAAAAAAATTAACAAATACAAAGTCGGAAAAAGAAAAGTGAAATTAACTCGCTCGTTTTCTTAAAACTGACAAGTTTAAATAATGAAATGCCATGAAGATATCGGAAAGTAAGCGAAACAAAAATAAATTGAAAGTTTTTATGGAGTTCTTTCTTTTCCTTGATTTCGAAAAAAGAGAATTCTTTATTATTTTTTGAAAAGAAAGAAAGAAAGAAACAAACAAACAAAGAAACAAAAAAAAAAACAAAACAAAAAAAACAACAAATAACCGATGTGGGGGTAAATTTTAACCGAGACAGAATTAAAATCTCCCACTGTGACGGCCATTTTGTCCAAAAATATAAAGGCGAAAAAAGCAAAGTGAAATTAATTCGCCTCTCTTCTTAAAACTGGCATGTTTAAATAATGAAATACCATTAAGGTATGGAAAAATAAGGGAGACAAAAAATAAGTTAATTTTTTTTCTCTAAAAGATCGTTCTTTTACTCGATTTAGAAAAGGGTGAATTTTTTTGAAATTTAAAAAAAAAAATAACAACAAAAAACAAACA
>CM042140.1:34048691-34086191 GCA_023376005.1 Doryteuthis pealeii
AGGTGACGTCACTCATAAGAAATAAGAATACGGCAGATAAACGACACAAGATGATCAGGATTTACATTTTCGTATTTCATTTTGGAGGATTTGAGCGGTCTCATTTTTACCTCGAGGGTTTTGCAAGATGATAACGGTATGAAGATTAAGGAACAAGCGTAATAATATATAGATTGAATTCAGTCCAAAATGTGTTACTTTAGACATTGGTGGTAATTTCTTTTTATAAATTGTCATTAGATATTGAATGAGCTTAAAACTCTAACATCTCAAGTTGTAGGTACATAAAAAGATCCTGTTGCTTTGGTTTTGGTTTGGTTTGATTTGTTTTACGGCATATCAACCTCAGTGAGTCATTTAATGCCGATAAAGTTTTGAAATAAATCAATTCTTAATGGATAATACAATTTTTTTATAAGTCCATTTTTTCTATTTAACCCATAGATGGGACCCTAACAGGTACTACCACTCCGGGTCAGAGTGGACCAGGGAGCAATGGTGATGAAGGGGTACTCCACATTCCCCAAACCTCAAGAACTGGAACCTCACCATCAGATAGAGTTTAACGTCATTCCCAGGACATGTAGGCCCGTAGCCACCGCCTTCTAGCACCCATATGATAAAAAGGGGTTGGGGCTTGCCATAAGGGCAATAGGGTTGGGAAAATCATATAGGTGCTAGGGCTTGACGTGACCAGCCGATTGATCGGAGAGGGCCTCTCCGACCGCCCGTCTAGCCCAAGATAGGGCCAAAGTGGAGTATTGCATGTCATGAACTGCTCATCCACCTGGGCTCTATCCTTAAGCATCACGGGTCGCCACCCACGGCTAACAGGTGGCCCCATTGGGGGAGTTTACCCCTCTGCAGAGGTGCAGTTGGTGCATTCTAACGCCCCAGCCGACAGGGCGGGATCCTGTTGCATCAAGTACGGTGATTATACTTACTTAGAAATGTAAGTATCTATCTCAATCACTTCATATCTATCTCAATCACTTCATATCTATCTATCCCTCTAATCAGTGTGTGTGTGTGTGTGTGTGTGGGTGTGTGTGGGTCACAGTCAAGTCTGACGCAATGTTTTTCCAACTATATCACGCTCGTTTCACCAACAATATCCAAAATTATTTCTCTATCCCGCTTGTCTTGACAACAAATTGCTACTGCAGTTGTTCTCCCTGGTCTGGGAGGGTAAGTCCTTAAAATATACCTCAATCTCACCACATCCGGGCTCCTCACTCAGAATTGTCCGTGCAGCACGTGCGACACTCGTCAGCACTGCAAGTACGCGTCAATCCTTACGGCGAGACCACCTACATCCGGGCCACTCTGCTATTTCCTATTTCACTGCTCGTCCACAGCGCTCTCACATTCTGAAGGACGCGGGTTCGACTCTAGGTCAGTCCTACATGCCAGGCAAAACCTGGCCCGCTTCCTTCGAGAATACGGCAAGTCTTCACACCCGCCACTCTCTCTTTCACACCGTGTTGCACGAGGTAGGTCTCCTCCCTCACTACAATCCCAATTACTGTATCTACATCTGTATATCCATCTATCTATCTGTCGGTCTATCTATCAAAGCACTTATGTTACTATGGTGAATTAACGGTTTTTTATTTGAACTTGAACAAAGTGACAAGGTGACCACTCAAATTCAGTCTTTTAGTCTGTCTATCTATCTATCCAATTTTGTTCATATCTATCTATCTCAGTTTGTTTCTCTCCATTTATCCATCTATCTATCCTAAGATATACCTATCCAATATACGAAATATATCATATTCCACCAATACTTTACAGTGCTGGAGTAAACGGTCTATCTTATAGATCTATCGGCATATCATTTTTCATCTCACTCTGTTCCTATATCCCCGCCTTAGAATTTTCCTATTTATCTCTATATATATCAGCATAGATTTTTAAACTTCAGTCTATTCATATCTACTTGTCTCAGTCTTTTCATATCTATCTATCAGTATTTTACAATCTAATTTTATTCATATCTGCTTTTCATATATATCTATCTATTCATCTGCCTATCTGCATATATTTTTAAAGATCAGCCTATTCATATCTGCTTGTCTCAGCATCTTCATATCTATCTATCTATCTATCTATCCATCTATCTATCTATCTACGAAGTATATAATAATTTACCGACTTTTAGAGTTCATATTACTTACTCGTCTGAATCCTAAATTATAATGATGACAATATTATTGACAGAAAACTTGACTTTCATTACACACACACTTTATATATATATATATATATATATATATATATATATATATATACTTCTCATACTGTCGTGTAGAAGTCACTATAAGAGGAATAGGAACCTACTTCTAAACAAAACGAAAAATCTAAGAAAGTCCGGATGCTCGCCTGTCAGCTTGACAGTCGGGTTTCGAATCACGCACGAGGCGGTTTTCCTATCTATAGCTCTGCTGATGAGGCCTAATAGGCCGAAATGTACATACAGAGATTGATTTTTTCTCGATTTGTTTAGCCTTACATCTAAATGGGTATGCCCGCCTAATTAATTAATTATTAATTAATTAACTTTCAAAATTAGGTACGACTTCAATTAAGCACATATTCTCTCAAAAATTGTCGGCTAAAAAAAGCCATATCATAAACACATCGCTGTTTATTTACTTCTCATATATATATATATATATATATATATATATATATATATATATATATATATGTCACCAGAACAACGATTAGATGATTCAATAAGTGGTATGCCTTAAATAATTTATAGCAGAAATTAAAAACAAATAAACAGTAATTCAATTTGTTACAACGACGATTTAAAAAGATAGAAACAATATATGCCATCTTTTGTTGGGAAGCTAAATATGTTAAATCAGATAATTCTTTTTTGAGATTATTCAAATTGTGGAAGGAGAGAAAAGTAATTCAGAACATCACTCCAATACATTATTCATTTTCTCACCCCATCTTATTGTTGCCTTTTAGCAATCTCCAGAAGTAGAGCCTCACGATCAGATGCTATTTAGTGCTATACCCAGGACGCCAATTTTGGGGGCTTTTTCACCCCTCTGCTGCGGATATAATCTGCGTATTCTAAGCCCCATCGACGCAGCGGGAAAAGGATATTAGGAATATCGGTCTCGTCTGCACAATTTAAAAAACTTGGTTGTAATTCTGCCCTGTCGACTGGGACTTTAGAGTACACCGACTGAACCTCTGTAGAGGGGTCAGACCCCACAATAAGGACTGCCTGTTGGCTGCGGGTGGTGATCCATGATGCTTAAGGATGTAATCCTGTGGCTAAGCAGTCCATGACATGCAATACTCCACTCTGGTCCTTACTTAGGCTAAACGAGCGGTTGGAGAAGCTTCCTCCAATTAATCGGCTGGTCATTTCAAGTCCTATGATTGTACCAACCCTATTGCCCTTATGGCAAGCCACATCCCTTTTTATCATATATGTGCTAGAAGGCCGTGTTTGAGGGTCTTAGTGTCCTGGGTATGACGTTAAACTGCATCTAAGGTTAAAGTTCCAATTTTGGAGCTCTGGGGAATGTAAAGT
Organism: Doryteuthis pealeii; assembly: GCA_023376005.1. NCBI lineage: Eukaryota > Metazoa > Mollusca > Cephalopoda > Myopsida > Loliginidae > Doryteuthis > Doryteuthis pealeii. The sequence continues at coordinate 34,052,257 of CM042140.1, forward strand.
ACCTCTTCATCACCATTACTCCCAGGTCCACTCTGACACGGAGTGATAGTACCTGATAGGGCCACATTTATGAGATAAATAGAAAAAAATGAGTTTAGAAAATGTGCTTAAAAAATTGAGTTTGAAAAAAATAGGTCCAATACCAATCAAAAATGAATAAAACAAAAACATCTTTGGCATAAAATAACCCAACCACGGTTGGCATGACGTAAAATCGAACCAATCAATCAACATGTAAAGTGGACCTGGGAGTAATAGGAATGCAAGAGTACTCCACATTCAGAAGTAGAGTGGGTGGCGACCCGTGATGCTTAAGGACAGAGCCCAGGTGGATGAGCAGTTCATGACACGCAATACTCCACTTTGGCCCTATCTTGGGCTAGACGGTCGGTCGGAGAGGCCCCCTCTGATCAATCGGCTGGTCACGTCAAGCCCTAGCACTTATATGATTTTCCCAACCCTATTGCCCTTATGGCAAGCCCCAATCCCTTTTTATCATATGGGTGCTAGAAGGCGGTGGCTGCGGGTCTACATGTCCTGTGAATGACGTTAAACTCTATCTGATGGTGAGGTTCCAGTTTTGGAGGTTTGGGGAATATGGAGCACCCCTTCATTACCATTGCTCCCTGGTCCACTCTGGTCCGGAGTGGTAGTACCTGTTAGGGTCCCATCAATGGGTTAAATAGAAAAATGTATTTATAAAAAAATTGTATTATCTATTAAGAATTGATTTATTTCAAAACTTTATCGGCATTAAATGACCCACTGAGGTTGATATGCCGTAAAACAAAACAAAACAAATACAAATCAGAAGTAGAGCCTCACGATCAGATGGAATTTAGTGTCATAGCAAGGACGCCCCTTTTTGAGGCTTTCTCATTCCTCTGCTGAAAATACATTCAGTATATTCTAAACCGTAACGACGGAGCGAGAAAAAAATATATTAGGAAGATCGGTTTTGTCTGCATAATTTAGAAAGCTCGGTTGTAATTCAGTCGTAAATGTTTTTGATACGTCCCATTTCAAACCGTTCACCTTTCTAGCTATCTTTCTACAAACTTCAAATTTTGAACAGACTGATAAACTAGGACTATTGCAGTTTTTCTCGTTATTCTGTGATAATTTTTTTTAATTACCTTTCCGTATATCAACAAATGCCCTGAAGAAGATCTATTTAATAGAACGAAACACTGCAGCGTCGGCTAATTTACTTACCACTCAACTTATTTAAATCTGTGTTTTTTCAATTTTCTTAATATACTACATACTGTCTGATTCACTTCCATCTCTTCAGACACACACAGACACACACAGACACACATAAGTCGAGGCTAATGGCTCCAATTTAGGGATTAACGTTACTTTCTTGGAATTTTTTTCGATTATATAAACAAAGCGACGAGTGTTCAGTGGAATTTATATAACTTTTCTATCACTGGAATCAGAGTGTAAAGTTAAGTCTTTGAGCGAACGCTCCTTTTTTTTGGCGGCATCAGATCATCTATCTATAAAGGGAGGAAAAAGAAAACAAAATGTCACCCATGCGGAAACAGATCCGTTGCATCGGAAACAACTGGCCAACATTGCTTAATGTGAATTCTTCAGAGACGATGCCATCATCAAAGATTCTTTGGAATTGGTAATAAATGTAACTTTAAACAGCGATGCTATCTATAAAAGACTCGCGCAGAAATTGTCAGTGTTTTAAAAGATATATGAACCCCGAAACCGTTTAAGAATATTTGCGTTCAATTAGAGCCAGTCGAAAAAATAAATAAGTAAATTAAGAATATAGTATGTAAATTAAAAAAAAAATACATGTAAATCGCAAAACAACTTGTTATCTTTTGATAAAGTACTCGATAAAAAAAGATAGAGCCACTCATACAAGGTAGTTTGGTTGTTTGTTTGTTTTGTTTTACGGCATATCAACCTCAGTGGGTCATTTAATGCCGATAAAGTTTTGAAATAAATCAATTCTTAATGGATAATACAATTTTTTTATAAATACATTTTTCTATTTAACCCATAGATGGGACCCTAACAGGTACTACCACTCTGGGTCGGAGTGGACCAGGGAGCAATGGTAATGAAGGGGTGCTCCACATTCCCCAAACCTCCAGAACTGGAACCTCACCATCAGATAGAGTTTAACGTCATTCCCAGGACATGTAAACCCGCAGCCACCGCCTTCTAGCACCCATATGATAAAAAGAGGTTGGGGCTTGCCATAAGGTCATACAAGGTAGGAATTTACCGAACACGGATCTGAGAGACTAGCTTGATAACCATTACACCACGATGGGACTCCCTGGAACAAATGTAGTAGGTATTTATCCAGCCCGATAGGGTAGGATGTGAAACAAGTACAGGGAATCCAGCGAGGATCGAACTCACTTTTCAATAGTAATGGATCTGTGAGAGTAGCTTGATAACCATTACACCACGATGGGACTCCCTGGAACAAAGGTAGTAGGCATTTACCCAACACGATCGCCACGGGTAGAAGGTATCATAAGATCGCAAGTATGAAGTATCCAGCGAGGATCGAACACACTTTTCAGTAGTAGTGTATCTGCGAGAGTAATTTGCTAACCATTACACGACAATGGGATGCTTAATCCGCTCATGCAGTGAATGTTATCTACTAAGGCAAGGATATGACACAAGGTAAATTTTTAAGAGGTGTAAAACTGGTCTGACTTCAGAATTTTCCTTCTTTCGGATTGGTTGCCTAACCAAGACTAAAAAGAAAAAAAAACAGTATGTCCTATTATTTTGATGTTTCGGACTGTTGTCTTCATCTTTATTGTGGTATGTATAAACACAATGTTCAGACCACTGTTCAATGAATAGTTTAATTCAAATTTTCAAATCTATTTACTTTAGATCTTTTAACATCTAGGGTTCATAGAATATTCTCAACATGAAATTGTAAGATACAATTAATACATTTTTAAGACCTTCTCATTTCAAATTCCAAATCAGATCAGTTAGAGACGTAATAGTGTTCATTATGACTTATTTTGAAATTTTATTAATATCAGAATTATAAAAACTTATTAATGTTAAAACTTATTAATATAATTAATCTAATTTATTATTAACTTATTAATTTATATATAATATTTCTATTATATATGTATATATTTAGGGCCAGTGAGCACAGTTGGGTGGAGGGAGAACATATGGATCGATGTCATTCTCAAAGGCATTAACACGAAGCAAAAGGCAAACAGCATCGTCCGATTATATTTTCTACGACGATAATCGGTAGACGACTGCGCCTTGACTCGTTGAGTCATGTTCAGGTCCTTTCATATTCAATCCCCCCAACTTGTCGCTTGAAGTATTCATATACTTGTTTTTCCCATTTCTGTTTTCTTGTCTTTGTTGTTTTTCTGCTTGACAATGTACATATGTTGCAACTGCTGTTATTGACTGTTGTAATTAAACTTGGCTAGCTTTTTTTGTGTATTCTTCGAGTCCTTGTATTGTGGTATCTACGCAATCCTCAATGTTGGCCAGTCATCTTTTACCTTCTTTTCTTGATACAGATAGCTTGTCATCTCGGGTGTAATGACTTGTGCATCGTCATTAATTTCCTTGTCTTTTGGTCCATCTGTCGGAGTTCCTCCCTTGGCCATTTTAAGAATGGTCCAGAGTTTCTTATAATGGAGACCGTCCAGGTATTTATTACCTTGATGAGATTTCTGCTGCAGAGCTTTTTTTTAAAAAATAGCTTTCTTGTTCTTGTGATATTTCTTGTTCTTTTTTTTTTTTTTTACCTTTTCTTTCATCTCTGTTTGTTTGATGGTGATCGCTTCCAAAATTCACAAGTATTTGTAATTCTCCTTTTCTGCAAGTTTTCTTATATTTTCCTGGTTTTGTAGTTGTATTTCGTTTATAGTTTCTATTTTGGCACATTTTTCGATTCCGAATTCCATTCATTATTATTATTTTTTAAGCGCGATTAAAGATATATTTAAACACGAACTAAAGATAGGTTTTTCAAAACAAACACGCTTTCTGCAAGGCTGTGATGATCGAGAATATTCGTGAAACAAACTTTCTTTCTTTCTGTCAGTATGCATGTCTGTCTGTCTGCCTGTATATACATCTTTCTTTCTTTGTCTCAGCTTTCTTTATCTATCTATCATTTTCTTTCTTTGTTTCTACTTGAACATCTTTCTTTCTGCCCGTCTGGCTGTATGTATGTATCATGTATGTATGTATGCCTGTTTATTTTCTTTGTCATGGTTTCTTTCTTTATCATTTTTTTTTCTTTTCTTTCTTTCTTATCATTTTCTGTCTCTTCTTTCTTTATCATTTCTTTTTTTCTTTCTTTCTTTATCATTTTCTTTTTCTTTTTCTTTTCTTTCTCTCTCTTTCTTTCTTTATCATTTTCTTTTTCTGTCTTTCTTTCTTTTATCTTTCTTTTTCTTCTTTCTTTTCTTATCATTTTCTTTTTCTTTCTTTCTTTCTTTCTTTATCATTTTCTGTCTTTCTTTCTTTATCATTTTCTTTTTTTTTTCTTTACCATTTTTTTTCTTTCTTTCTTCTTTCTTTATATTTTCTTTTTCTTCTTTCTTTCTTTTCATTTTCTTTTTTCTTTTCTTTCTTTATCATTTCTGTCTTTCTTTCTTTATCATTTTCCTTTTCTTTTCTTTATCATTTTCTTTTTCTTTTTTATCATTTTCTTTTCTTTCTTTCTTTTCTGTATCATTTTTTTTTTTTTTTTTTCTTTATCATTTTCTTTTTCTTCTTTATCATTTCCTTTTCCTTCTTTCTTTCTTTCTTTTCTTTTCTCTTTCTTTCTTTATCATTTTCTTTTTCTTTCTTTCTTTTTTTCATTTTCTGTCTTTCTTTCTTTATCATTTTTTTTTTCTTTCTTTCTTTATCATTTTCTTTTTCTTCTTTCTTTCTTTATCATTTTTGTCTTTCTTTCTTTATCATTTTCCTTTCTTTCTTTATCATCTTTCTTTTCATTTTTTCTTTCTGTCATTTTCTTTTTTTTTTTTTTTCATTTTCTTTTTCTTTCTTTATCATTTCTTTTCCTTCTTTCTTTCTTTATCATTTTCTTTTTTTTCTTTATCATTTTCTGTCTTTCTTTCTTTATCATTTTCTTTTTCTTTATTTCTTTCTTTATCATTTTCTTTTTCTTTTTTTATCATTTTCTGTCTTTCTTTCTTTATCATTTTCTTTTTCTTTCTTTATTTCATTTTCTTTTTTTCTTTATTATTTTTCTGTTTCTTTCTTCATCATTTTTCATTTTCTTTTTTTTCTTTTCTTTCTTTATCATTTTTCTTTTTTCTTTCTTTCTTCATCATCATTTTTCTTTCTTTCTTTTCTTTTCTTTTTTCTTATCATCTTTTTTTATCATTTTGTTTTTTCTTTTTTTTCTGTATGTTTGTCTGTTTGACTCCCTGACTGTATGTATGTATGTCTTTCTTTCTTTCTTTCTTCTGGCTTTCTTTCTTTATCATTTTCTTTCTTTCTTTCTTTCTTTTCCACTTATCTTACAACCCTCCACATTCTTATTATATATTATATTTCCCATATAAGAATTCTCTCATCGTTACTTCCCACAAATGCGTGATTATAAAATCAGATGGTTGAATCTTAGCTTTAACGTTAAAATAAAAATCTACATTAAAAATACAATTTAAAAAAAATTTTAATGTGTGATTTTTTTTGGTACTGGTCTTTTCTGTTTATACAGTCGTTTTTGTCGTGTGTGTGTGTTTCTTTCCTCTGGTAAAACGCTTAAAGTTTTTCTCCCTTGGACAAATACCATGTCACCACACAAATACCATGTCACCCTTGTGACAGGAGCACAGGTAATAAACAACCTCTTGGTTTGGCATAGCTACAATATACTACCCATGTCTTATATTAATACAAATAAGCGTGGAACTCAATGACAGATTTGATTGTCCTGATCGGCAGGTGCTCCCTTCATAGACAACATGGGTACCCGGTCGTCATCCTGTGAATGCTGGCTGTTATACTTCCAGGCACACCTACAAGGACCACACACGCAATGATATTTCTAGAGACTAGAAAAAGAAATGGGGCAGAGAAGACAAATTCATAATCAATTTGGAGGCGTTGGATACCGTTACAGAAAATGAACACGGCGAGACGGGTTCAAATCCTAGATGAGGCTTTTTTTGCATTTCCCATAGCGCTAATACCCCTGTGAAAAGTATGCATCCAATTACTCTCCCTCCAGCTATGTGTAAATAGTAGGACAGACTGGGATATTTAAACTTAGTTAGGCAACCAGTCTAAGAGAAAGAAAAACTGAATTAAAAGTTGTTAAACGCCGCTTAAGAAAGTGACCACGTGTCGCATCCTGCTTGTGTGGAAGGATTGGGTAAATACATATAATCCACTCTGAAAGTATCCTGGGTATGACGTTAAACTGCATCTAGTTGTGAAGTTCAAATTCTGGGGATCTAAGGAATATGGAGTATCTCAGATCCACCCTGACCCGGAGTGGTAGTACCTGTTAGTGTCCAATCTATGGAATTTTTCTGGAGCTCGCTCTTTCTTTGTCTTAGTTTGCTCATATCTATCTATCCATCTATCTATCTATCTATCTTTATTTCTTTCCCCATTCTTCTCTCACTAGAACAATTCCAAGACAGAGAATTTATTAGATAAACACAACCCCTCTCACGCCACCAAAAAAAAAAACCCAAAAAAAACAGAAAAAATAAAAAGATTTTATAACTGCTGCAATCATAAAATTAAATTCCACAAAACCCAGCCCGTAGATAAAAAAATGAGTATTGAAAATATGTTTAAAAAATTGAGTTTGAAAAAATATTGAATACCCAATATTTATACTGGATAAGGAATTATTGGTTTGGTTTGGGTCGATTTTACGGTATGTCAATCCTTGGGGTTATTTTATACTGAAGATGATTTTGTCTTATTCATTTTTGTTGGGTTTTCAATTCTTTTAACTCCTCTTTTAACTCATAGATGGGACTCTAACAGCTACTATCACACCGAGTTCCATTTATGAATTAAATAGAAAAAATGAGTTTGAAAAAAATTGAGTTTAAAAAATTGAGAACCCATCAAAAAAGAATAAATTTATGTTTTCGGCATAAAATAATCTAACAAGGGTTGACATGCCATACAATCCTACCAACCAACCAACCAAGATATTTAGGAAGAAGAAGAAATTGGGGAAGCAGATTTGGGAGGGAAAAGTAGCCAAGAAGACTTCGAGAAGTTGGAACAGGAGGAGACAGTAAAAAATAAATAAATAAAAATAAAAATAAAATAAAATAAAAATAAAAATAAAATAGAATAAAATAAAAATAAAATAAATAAAAAGATAAATAAATTCGTTGGAAACGGAACAGAGAATGGAATGGAAAATGGAAGATATTAGATACGTTTGTTGAGTCAAAACAAAAAATTCTTTCACGATCTTTATTTTTTAAATTTTTTCTTTCTTTTTCTTCTTTCTGTTTGTTGGTTTCTTTTTCTTTTCATTCTTTTCTTTCTCTTCTTCGTTTTCTTTTTCATCAACTCTCTATTTTACTTTCATTTTCATTCTTTCCAATTGTCTTTCTGTCATCTTTTTTCTTTTGCTACAAAAAATCGTTCCTGATCTTTCTTTCTTTCTTTCTTTCTTTCTTTCTTTCTTTCTGTCTTTCATTTTTAAAAATCTTTTTCATTGTCTTTTTTTCATGTTTTTTTTTATCCAAATTTTCTTATCTCCTTTACTAGTTTTTCTTTTGTCTTTTCTTTCTTTCTTTCTTTCTTTCTTTCTTTCTTTCTTTCAGTTTTTCCAGTTCTTTCTTTCAGTTTTTCCAGTTCTTTATTTCTTTCTTTCTTTCTTTCTTTGTCTCATGGTTTTTTTTTATCTTCTTTCTATCTTCATTTCTTCCGTTCTTATCTTTCTTTTTATCTTCGTTCTTTCTGACTCATCTTTCTTTTTATCTTTCTAATATATTTTCCTGTACTTTCTTTCTTAATTGTCATTATACATTTTTGTCCTTCCTTTTCTTTTCTTATATTCTTCTTCCTTCTGTTCCTTTTCTTCGTCTTCTTTCCATTCCTCTACTTTTCTTCTTTTATTTTTACTTTTATGTTTTTTTCCTATTCTGATCTTTTTTTTATCTTTTAGTTTTTAGTATTCACTCTTTTCTTCTTTTTAACGTTTTCTTTCTTTCTTTCTTTCTTTCTTTCTTTTCTGTCTTTCTTTCTGTCTTTCTTTCTTTCTTTCAGTAGCTCTTTCTTTCTTCCTTTTTTCTGGAGCTCGCTCTTTCTTTGTCTTAGTTTGCTCATATATATCTATCTATCCATCTATCTTTCAGTAGGTCCCTCTTTCTTTATTTCTTTCCCCGTTCTTCTCTCACTAGAACAATTCCATGACAGAGAATTTATTAGATAAACACAACCCCTCTCACCCCACCCCACCCCCCAAAAACCCCAGAAAAAATAAAAAGATTTTATAACTGCTGCAATCATAAAATTAAATTCCACAAAACCCAGCCCATCCACCTCCACGCCTTTCCCTATTAAATGACATAAAATTAAGAAACAAAACATAAACCCCAAAACAAAACAACAACAAATTAATAAGAAAAAGAAAAAGACACAGTTGACGAAATAAAACGAGAGTTGGGATAGCATAAAAATACAAGTGAGAAAATCCATAAAAAAGTCCCCTAAATAAATAAGTGTTGGTAGCCGAGTTCAAACAGCAGAGTCGGAATTACAAGACGAAATTAGAAGAAAGTAATCAACTTCTTTTTCTAATCTGAGACAGACGCTCTTGAGGGTTTGTCGTGGGGTGAGGGGGGGGCATGGCGAATTGAGAAGCAAGTTGTTGAGAGCGGCAGCTGTGGGGAGGAAGCGAGCGGACGCCCGCTGAGCTCCGCAGCCGGGTTAAGAAATACAGCAGAATAAAGGTGATAGGACAGAAAGGAATAGGATAGAAGTATATAGAAAGGAATAGGGTATATTAGGTTAGTTGATAAACAAGAGAAAACGTCGAGGCCGAGAAAAATGTTTATGGCGCAATTAGAGAAAGAAATAAGGAGGAAAGAAAGACAGACACTTTAAAAAAGTTAAGGTGAGAAAGAAAGTAAGAAACAAAAAGGAAGTGAACTTAAAGTAATAAGATAAATAAGAAAAGTAGCTACTGGAAAAGGGCTAATAGAAAAGAAAGAAAGAAAGGAGCAGAGTGGGAAAAGCCTAAAAAGAAAGAAAGAAAGAAAAGAAAGAAAGAAGGAAAAACACAGAAAGAATAGAAAGAAAGAACTAAAAAGCTAATAGAAGAGAAAGAAAAGAAAGGAAACAGAGTAAGGAAAGAACAGAATGTAAAAAGTAAATAGAAGCAGAAAGAAAGAACATAAAAAAGCTAAATAGAAAGAAAGAAAGAAAAAGAGAAGAAAAACGTAAAGGTAATAGAGAAAGAAAGAAGAAAGAAATAGAGAAAGAAAGAAAGAAAGAAAGCGAATGTAAATGGTAAGAAACGAAGACGAAATAAAAAGCTAAATGAGAAAAGAAAGAAGAAAGAAAGAAAAAGAAACGTTAAAAGGTAAATAGAAAAGAAAAGAAAGAAAGAAAATAGGAGGAAAAGAAAGAAGAAAGAAAGAAATGTAAAAAGATAATAGAACGAAAGAAAAGAACATAAAAAAGCGTAAGAGACAAGAAAGAGAAAGAAAGAAAAAACGTAAAAGGTAATGAAAGAAAGAAAGAAAAGAAATAGAGAAAGAAAGAAAGAAGAAAGAATGTAAAAGGTATAGAACAGAAAGAAAGAACATAAAAAGCTAAATAGAAAAGAAGAAAGAAAGAAAGAAGAGAGAAAGAAAGAAAGAAAGAAAAGAAAGAAGAGAGAGAAAGAAGCGTAAACAGGTTAATAGAAGCAGAAAGAAAGAACAGTAAAAGCTAATCGAGAAGAAAGAGAAAGAAAGAAAGAACGAAAAAGGTAATAGAACAGAAAGAAAGAAAGAAAGAAAGAAAGAAAAAACAAAAAGCTAATAGAAAATAAATAAATAAATAAAGAAAGAATATAAAAAGGATGTAGGAAAAAAGGAAAGAACATAAAGGCTACAATAGAAAAGAAAGAGAAAGAAGGAAAGAACGTAAGGTAATAGAAAAGAAGAGAAAGAAAGAAATAGAGAAGAAAGAAAGAAAGAATGTAAAGAGCAGGTAAATAGAACAGAAAGAAAGAACATAAAAAGCTAATAGAAAAGAAAGAAAGAAAGAAAGAGAGAAAGAAAGAAAGAAAGAGAGAAATGAACGTAAAGGTATAGAACAGAAGAACATAAAAAGCTAATGAGAAAAGAAAGAGAAAGAAGAAAAGAAGCGTCAAAGGTAATAGAAGCAGACAGGAAAGAAGAACATAAAAAGCTAATAGAAAAGAAAGAAAGAAAGAAGAGAGAAAGAAGAAAGAAAGAGAGAAAGAAGCTTCAAAGGTAATAGACAGAAAGAACATAAAAAGCTAATAGAAAAGAAAAGAGGAAAGAAAGAAAGAACGTAAAAGGGTATAGAGAAAGAAGAAAGAAGAAAGAACGTAAAAGGTAATAGAAAATAAAGAAATAAAGAAAGAATATAAAAAGGATGTAGGAAAAAAGAAAGAACATAAAAAGCTAATAGAAAAGAAAGAGAAAGAAGGAAGAACGTAAAAGGTAAAAGAACAGAGAAAGAAAGAAAGAACGTAAAAGTAATAGAAAAGAAAGAAAGAAAGAAAGAAAAAACATAAAAAGCTAATAGAAAAGAAAGAAAGAAAGAAACAAACAAAAAGAAAAGAAAATAAGAAAAAAACCCAAAAAACTATCAATAAAAAAGGCAAAGCTGCTTCAATTTTCCCATCTGAATCTGAAGAATTAAACATTTTTATTTATTTACAAAGTTTTCCTTAATTTGCTACAAAAGCCTGGGGCCTTTTAGAGTACCCATCGTTAATTAATAGCCACCCATAAGTAGTTACCAGACTTACCATTGCTTATTCGGTGATTCGGTGGGAAGCAGTGTTTTCACACCATAACTACCAAACATAAGGAACCGAACCACGTTTAGGCTATGTAGTGAGAGAAATGAGCCGTTTAATCACCTAAAAAGTGAATGTAGCTACCTGGCACCAAAGGAAAGCAAGAATATATCTGACTGGGTAGGAAAGGTGAGCTACTGGGAACTGTAGATGAGATTAAACTTTGAACATGCTATTATTTGCACAAACCAGAATCTGTCTTAGAAAATGAAACGCATAACATTCTCTGTGATTGTGAAATACAAATGTAACATTGAACATTTACCAGAAGGGTAGACTTAATTTTAATTAACAAGAAGATATAAAAACTTCTCATATAGTGGATATTACATTTCGGGTGAATTAAAGAAAACGAAAAGAGATGCCTGAGAGATGAAAAAGATGTGGAAAATGAAGGTGACGGTGATACCAGTTGTAGTTGGAACACTTGGAACGGTCACCAAGGCCTGGAAAATAGACTGGATGAACTGGAAATCAAAGGGAGAATCGGGACCATCCAAATCACAGCACTGTTAAAATCGACTAGAATACTTAGAATAATATTGGGGCCATGAGGAAACTTGCTGTCACTTAGAATTTTAAACTGGTATTAAAAAAAAGTCACTCAAAAGGAGTGAAATAATAGAAATAGTCTTTAGTGTGTGATACATAGATTTAAAGGTTTAAAATATGTTTAATATATAGGTAGAGCCAAATTTTCACGTGTTTTTACCCACCATGATTTAAAATTTGATAAAATTCGGAGGAAATGATGAAATTTAACGTAACTTTTACAGTATTATGAAGATAAAGAAAATTTAGACTGTATGACTTTTAGGCACCCCTTCTGAGATCTCGATTCGTAGGGACACTTTTCTGATTTACACCATCAAAATCCGGATGTTTGTTAGGGGTTAGAGTTAAAGATTAGGGTTAGGGGTTAGGGTTATAATGAAAAAAGAAACTCTAAAAATCGTCTTAAACAGTATTTTTGTCGGTGTAAATCAGTAAAGTGTTCCCACGAATCGAGATCTCGGAAGCGAAAATTAAAAAAAAACTTACATGTTAAAAATGATATGTATTACAGAACTTTATAAACTAAAATCTGTATATAACAAAATGGTGCATTTTTGTCTTTTTTTCTTGAAAATGTGTTCTATTTAACTTGTTCAATTCCATAATAATACTTAAGAAATTCATTATATGTAAGTTTAGGCTCTGTTTAAAGTAAAAAATAAAAGTGACAATTTACAATTAAAAACTTTTTTTTTTTTATAAAAGTTTAAACAAAGAGGGAGGAGCTATGGTGCCGAAACTTTGGGCATACCTATTAATATATATCTTATTATAATGAGATTATGTAACTGTCTGTCTGTAACCGAAACTACGTCACCATTGACGTTGCGATTTCCTTAGTTATTTAAGTTATATTCTCAATGATAATAAATTAGTCATTATTTAATCTTAATTAGCATCTTATTATTAACAGTGTCTATTAAAGCCTAGCTGAATTAGATTTGCCACAAAACTGCCCATATTATTAATGCATTTAAACTCAAGAAATATGTGTTATATATCTCTAAGAAATAAAAATTTATGTAGTATATGGTTGGAATAATTTGCATAATGATTTTAACAAAACGGGTTTAATAATTAATTATTTGCCGTTACTGATTTCTAATATTATCATGTTATTCTCAGATGTATTAAAAGCAATCCGATATATAATTTTCTATAGAAATAAATTAAATAACGTTAAAATAAGTATAATATTTTTATATTCGTTCTTATTTAGTTTCGTTTCACAGACAAGTTAAAGAGTTCTTCCAGGCCGTTGTCGTGTCAGTGCTGCTGTATGGTTGCACCACCTGGACTCTAACTAAGCGACTAGAGAATAACTAGACGGGAGCTGCACAAGAATGCTGCGGGTGATCCTGAACAAGACGTGGAAACAACATCCTACGAGAAAACAGCTGTACGGTCACCTGTCACATATCACCCAAACCATCCGAGTAAGACGGACAAGACACGCGGGACACTGCTGGAGAAGCAAGGACGAACTCATAAGCGACGTCCTCCAGTGGAAGTCAGCACATGGACACGCCAGTGTGGACCGACCGGCAAAGATGTACATTGATCAGTTCTGTGTGGATACAGGATGCTGCATAGAGGACATCGCGAGAATGACGAGTGATAGGGACGGATGGAGAGAGATTGTCATGGATATCTGCGCTGACAGCGAGACATGATGATGATGAGTCTTTCTAATTTGATAATATTTTATTATATTAAAACTTGAACCCAAGAGGGGTCATACTTTTGCTAGTATTTTTTATTTATAAAAGGTCATCAAAAAGTCTGTTGTCTGACGCTAGTTATTAAGGTATCTTTTTATCTGAAATATTCACTGAATAATATTCGACCTATGGAATTTATAGACATGATATGGATAAAGTGCATTGACAATGAGAAAGATTATGTTGAATAATGAGTATCTGTTTTATCATGGCACCAAATTAAGAAACCAATTAAAATATATTTAAAATAAGTAATCTTTTTATTTGCATTCTTATTTAATTTCGTCAGTCTTTCTAATATATTTTTCATTACATTAAAACTTAAATACTTATGCCCTGAGGGTGCATATTTTGCTTGTAGTATTAAATAAAAATAACCTTTGGATTAGATTCAAACTTGTGATATATATTATTATAACTCTGATGACATTTTGAATGTTATTTGATATTTAAAATTTCTTCTTTTTTCTTCAGGTTAATACAAAAACAAAGAAAAATGGATGTGATTTAATTGCTGAAGTTTTGAAGGTAATTTTTTTATTTCTATTGTGGCATTGTTAGGAATCCCAAAGTTCCTAGTTCAATACCAGCCCTCGCCAACTCAGCATATGAGTAGCACAGGAATCTGTGTGGTAAAGTGAGGAGCTGATGGTTAAGGAAACATCTAGATTAGATTAGGTTTGGTTAATTTATTTAATAGCATATCAACCTACATGGGTTATTTAATGCCAAAGCCATCCTTTTAGAGGAACAGTAATGGTACAGTTTAACCATAATGGTAGTATTGTTGTGCCTATATTTTCATATTGTTTCATTCCTTTTATTCAAAGGTTGTTTTATTTTTTTCTTATTTTAACTTTAAGGATAGTATTTCAAATGTTTTCTGATAATGAAATTATTTGGAAGTTTCTCTGTATCGATTAGTTTCCTGATTGTTTTCCTGTTCTTCAAATGACATTATCCTTCCTTCCTTCCTTCCTTCCCTCCTTCTTTCCTCACACACACCACCACACCCACACACACACACACAACACACACACACTGGAAAAGCCTTACAGAGAGATTGTGGATATCATAATAATGGAATTATACGTTTGTTCCAATTAATTTGCACATTGGAGTATGTTGTTATACTAAAAGGTACACTAGTGAAGTGTCTATAAAATTAGACAATTTTTGTCCCCATCCTTCTGTGCACAGCAAGGGCCTGACATAAAATCTTGACTTTGGGTTGAATCTGCTTAGTGTTACATCTCCGATCAATTGGCAGGCCATGTCAAGCCCTAGAACTTATATGATTTTCCCATTTATTTTCATTATAACAGTTTTTAATGATCAGTGTCCAAATTACTTATGAAATCTTACACTGATATCAATTGAAGAAAGATTTGTACAAAAAAAATTCTGTTATATACATGAACTTATCTTTTCATTTAACCATAACCTATTTAAAATTTCTTTTTTTTTTCAGGTTAATACAAAAACAAAGAAAAAAGAAGGTGATTTAGTTGCTGAAGTTTTGAAGGTAATTTTTTTATTTCTATTGTGGCATTGTTAGGAATCCCAAAGTTCCTGGTTCAATACCGGCCCTCGCCAACTCAGCATATGAGTAGCACAGGATCTGTGTGGTAAAGTGAGGAGCTGATGGTTAAGGAAAAATCTATATTAGATTAGGTTTGGTTAATTTTTTTAATAGCATATCAACCTACATGGGTTATTTAATGCCAAAGCCATCCTTGTAGAAGAACAGTAGTGGTACTATTTAACCATAACCTATTTAACCATAACAAGGAAGGATCTAGGTAAATAGGTGAATACTCGAGCTGAGTGGAGGTGTCTAGTGCAAAAGTCTTGCCCCAACAATTGATATTCTAGTTGCTGAAATGAACAAGGTTAGCGCTAACTTTGCAAGACGAAGAATGCAACGAAGGCATTTTTCATTTTATGAACATGCCAAATATTCCGATTCTGTGAAAACAAGGAAAAACTGTCGACAGGGAGGTGCGTTTCCCAGTTTAAATTCCGGTATTTTTTTTTTTATCTTTCCAGCACTTCGCGTATGAGGAGGAAAAAGAAAGGAACAAAAAGACAAAAAAAAAAAAATGGCTAACAAACAAATGAAAAAAATGAGAGGAAAGTCATTTCGGAAATTGTTGTGATGAAAAGGCAAAAAGAAAAAGTTATCTGAGGCATTTGGATATGTACAAGTTTTCGTGAATTTTCTTTCATAATTGTGTTGAGAAAAATTAGAAACACGTACACAAGAGAAGAGAGAGAGGAGAGAGAGAGACAGAGAGAGAGAGAGAGAGAGAGAGAGAGAGAGAGAGAGAAGTTAAATAAACGGGGAAGTGATAGCGATATAAATGAATTCTATAACATTATTCTCAATTAGAGAGGAGAGAGAGAGAGAGAGAGTAAAAGAACACATTCTATATTATGAGAGATACAGAGATAAAGAAATAGAGAAGGGGAAAAAGACAGAAAACACACACATTATATATATATATATATATATATGAGAGAGAGAGAGAGGAGATGAAGAGCGAGAGAGAGAGTTAAAGAAAAGGGAAGTGATAGCGATATAAATGAATTCTATAACATATTATCATTATTAGAGAGAGAGAGAGAGAGAGAGAGAGAGAGAGAGAGAGAGAGAGAGAGAGAGAGAGAGAGAGAGAGAGAGGGTAAAGACACATTCTATATTATGAGAGAGACAGAGAGAAAGAAATAGAGAAGTGAAAGAGACAGAGAAACACATACACATTATATATATATATATATATATATATATATATATATATATAGAGAGAGAGGGAGAGAGAGAGAGAGAGAGAGAGAGAGAGAGAGATTAAAGAAAACGGGGAAGTGATAGCGATATAAATTAATTCTATAACATTATTATCATTATTAGAGAGAGAGAGAGAGAGAGAGAGAGAGAGAGAGAGAGAGAGAGAGAGAGAGAGAGAGAGAGAGAGAGAGAGAGAATAAATTTGACTTAATGAAAAAATAAAAACTAATTTGGTCGAACACCCAGTCGAGAGATTTTTTCCGGATTTATTTTTTTATTTTTTTATTTTTGAAAAAGGCAAAATACTTATCTCTACTTTTAATTAACTCTAAGCCGCTTTGTAACCCGGGGGAATCTTACAAGACGATATAGACTCACCTGCAAAATTAATTTAATTCTTAATAGCTTGTCTCATCCAATTGCAAACAGTTAGCAAAAGACCGTAAAAAAAGACACCCATGAACATCCTCAGAAATCCGGCTCCCTTCTTTTCCAGACCTTGTTGTGGTTTGGTATGTGTAGATTACAGTGGTGGGAGAGCCGCTGTGAGTGGTTAAAAGTTGCCAAAGTGTTAAATTACAATTTTTCCAGTTCAAATTCAAATGTGACAGGAGGGCCAAGAAAATTACCCCCACATGTCTTTGTGTATCAAATACACCTGAAATCTAATTATTTTAATCTGATAATAACAGAGGTAGGTCTCTTCAGCAGGTGAAATGATAATTAACAAGCTATCGGTATATGGTGGCGCGTGGCATAATGGTTAAAGTCGTAGGAATTTGACTCGTCGATCCGAGTTCAAATCCTAGACAAGGCTATTTGCATTTCACATAGCGCTAATACTCTTGGGAAAGGTATGAATCCATATATTCCCCCTCCAGCTATGGGTAAAATAGTAAGGCGGATTGGGTTCTTTAACCATAGCTAGGTAACTGTCTAGGAGAGGGAAAACTCTGAATCTGAACAAAAAAAAAAACAAAACAAACACATTGAGGTCAGTCGATGATTGGGTTTTTGGCATTCCTTGTGCGCCAATTCTTTCCTATCGAGATGTGCCAAAAAGTGCGGATGGTCCAACACAAGTCTTCAACACTATAAACTAAAGGAATGATATAATAAGGAGAAAAAGAATAAAAATATGAAAGAAAGAAAAAAGAAAGAGAGAGAGAGAGAGAGAGAGAGAGAGAGAGAGAGAGAGAGAGAGAGAGAGAAATGTTATGAGAAGAAAAGGAAAAAACATTTGACATAAAGAAAGAATGAATGAAAAAAGGAAAAAGAAAAAAGAAAGAAAAAATAAGAAAAAATGTTATAATAAAGAGAAAAAGAATAAAAATCGAAAAGAAAAAAATAAAGAAAGAAAGAATGTTATGATGAAAAGAAAAAAGAATAAAAATTCGAAATGAATAAATAAAGAAAGACTATCTCTCACTATCCGTCCCTATCGGACTTCATTCCTCGTCTGATGAATATAGGTTTTTGCTAGTCGGCTAACATTGGTGTGTCCGTGTGTCCATTGGAGGGCATCGTTTATGAGTTCGTCCTTACTTCTCCAGCAGTGCCCAGCATTTCTTGCTCACCTTTCTTGTATCTTTTATGAGATGGTGGTGGTGATGGTGGGGTTAAGTGAACGTACAACTGCTGTTTTATCGGGTGCTTAGCCACCTGGGTTCCAACCTTAAGCATCACGGGTCGCCACCCACGGCCAACAGATGGCCCGATTTAGAGGTGGATCTTACCCCTCTGTAGAGGTGCAATCGATGTAGGCTATTGCTGACAGACCACACTGATGTGTCCATGTTTCTATGTGCACATGCCCTAGGATAACGTCACTTAATGTTCGTCCTTGCTTCATAATTTGTTACCAAACCGAATTGATCCATAGTACAGCTGGTTTAAATTAAGAGTTTATCTTCTATATTAGTTGCTGTAACAAGGCCAAAGAGCCTAATCTTCTCTACTATTTACTTGGGAGAAAAGATGGATTCGTGTCTTTTCCAAGGGAATTTGCAAACAGCCTAGTTCAGGATTTGGACTTGCTTCATCAAGTCAATTTCTTACAACAATAACCATTAAGCTATAATTTGCTGTGTACTTCCAGAAGGAAAGAGTGTACCTATCTTTCCACAATCCACACCAACTAGTTTTTTAGAAAAGTTTTAAAAATGATTTTATACATACATGCTGCTGTATGGGCTTTAGTAGCGATGCATCCTCACCACTGTAAGATTCAAAGGTTATGACAAAGTCATAACTCGTTGCAACGCAAACAAACTCCGACAAAAGTTGAGGGACAAAACATTTAATAGGTATACAGCACATGGATATGACGAGATACATAAAGTACATAGATACATATACAAGAGTAGAGATAATGACACATTCATGAATGGTAAAATACAAGATATTTAGGTATCAGAGTGATACCTAAATGTACATAAAAACGTAGTTACGGATACATGACTAAAGGATAGTCATATATCGTATAAGAGACTTACTAGCAGTGAGTGGCCAGTGTTAAGGCCTGAAGCCCCAACAAGAAAGGGGTAGTCATAAGACTACCTCATTGTGTCTCGTAGGTCGAGCAGCAGGCAAAGAGGAAGACAAGTTCAAATCAGCCGCTTAAATACACGAGGCCCCTAGCAGGAACCAGTGACATTAAACGGGCAGAAAACTCCCCAGGCAAATACGAAAATAACCCCACACCACTAACCCAGAGTGCCACACTAAACCTTATTGCTTTTTCATCACATTCTAGGAATGCCCGATTAAAATACAACTTCTTTATATAATCCGTTTTTAGTCATAACTTTTTAGCAACAAAGCATTAATTCACTGATTTAAAATTTGGACCAAATGACTTGATAACACGCCATTACAATAAAGGAATATATAATACATTGGAGTCCATTGGTAAGACATCCTCTATGCAGAGGTTTTGTCTGGTAAGAGACAGATTGGTCACCCCCAGCTGCGTTTCAAGGATGTCTCCAAGAATAATCTCAGGTGCTTTGGCATTGCTCCTTCCAGTTGGGAAAATTTGGCTCAGGACCGTCCTTGGTGGCGGCAGGCTCTCAGTAGAGGACTGTTCATGTCAGAAGTCACCTTGACACAGCATCATGAAGCTAAGAGATCCAGAATAAAGCAGCGGCAACAAAGCACCGACACGTAAACATCTTCAGGGACAGCCTTTAAATGCGACATCTGTGGTCGAGAATGTTTTTCAAACATTGGACTTCACAGTCTCAGGAGGCGCTGTAACTTCAGGGGAACAAAAACTATATTATAGTCTTCCGAGACTGAAATGCCATTGGGAACAAGCAAACAAACAAAAAGAATTATATATACAGATTATTAGCTTTACTCTATCTTATTATTCTTTTTTCATCATTATCTTATTATTATAAGTTATCAATAGAATAATAATAAAATAAGTATATTCTAAAAATATATTCTTAGAAAAAAGTTCTCTCAGTAGTCATAATTAATAATTTGGACTAATTTTATAATTCAGCTGTCCAATTGTAGTTACTTCGCATTTCAACACATTTATATCATCATTAATATTGTTGCATAGCGCCTTCTTTACCGGCACTAAATCGTATATGTTATATACTGGCATCAAATTCTATATATGTTATATAGCGGCTTCTTCAAACTCAGGCTGCTAAATCGGCGTACGTATCGTAGCAGGTATAGTCACAAACCCTAGACGATATATGTAGTGGTCGCTTAATGAAATCACAACACATGTTATATAGTAAAAACTTGCGTTTATTTCTTCTCCTGTCTGGTGGGTGGCGAGCGGTGACAATGACTACTACTGTTGCTGGGATGACTAGCGTTGGTGACTTGGAAGGGGTGGACGACCTCACTGCCCGCTGGCAGCGATGGTCCGTGACGACGGTCGTTCCTTGTACTCTGTTCGCCGTCTCCTATCTGACCGTCTAACTGGTCTGCCCTCTGGCTTTTTTATTGACGATACGCCTACGAATCTTTATCTTTTGATCTGATAATGGGCAAATCTATTTTCGAAATTATTGTACCCATCCTTCTTTTGTTCGCTTTACCCGGAAAAAAGTCCTTTGTCATTTTTGTCGTCTTTTCTTTGCTTTGCTTATTTTAACCGGAAATTTATATTTCCGTTTGTACAATATACAACACTGTGACAACAGAGAACAGAATTCATCACAAACAGAATGGAATTATGAGTAATGTCAGAAATCCAGAAGTGGAAACTTATCATCAGATGCAGTATAGTGTGCTACCGAGGATTGCCCGTTTTTTGCGGAAGTGTCTTACCCTCGGTAGGAGATACAGTTGACATATTTTAAGCCCTGACGAAGGGTGGACATAATCAAGTCTTATAAATGGAAATAACAGTTTTTTTTATTAAACCAACAGAGCTAACCGGCGTTGCTCAGGGTTTAAAAAGTTAGAAATAAATCTCTTATCTATGTTTACATATAGATTGGTAAAAATGTTTTTCTATTTATTTGTTTTATTATCTTTTATTCTTTATATACTCTTATTTTTAAGTTGTTTACGTTTATTATGTTACACATTAAAATCAACCACAATATCTGAAAATACAGCCATAGAACCCAAACCCAATACGAACCTACTCAGATGTAAAAAAAACCCAAAAAAACCTTAACTTAGCAACATTCAACATTAGAACACTAAAAATAATAACCCAGCTACCCGAACTAACGGCGTCTGCAGACGAACATAATATAGACATTATATGCGTGCAAGAACACAGATTGGACCGTAGTGATCTAGAACTAAAATACCATGAAACTGGAAATGGCTGGATGTTTGTGCCTGCATCCGCATGGGAAAACTTCGTCAATGCCACTATAGGGGATGCAGGAAAGATTCTTAGCCCACGGGTCCTAAAATCGCTTAATAGCATAGAAAAAATCCAACCGAGAATCATGAGGGCTACGTTTAATGGCAACCCCTGCATGAATGCACAGATAGGAAGAAACGAAAACAATAGATTCAGCCTACACAACACCCCAAATAGGAACGGCGAACTCCTAGCCAAGTTCTTGAAAACAGGCTTGTTTGCCTAAACACCAAATTCCAAAAGCGAAAGGGCAAATTATGGACCTACACATACCCAAATAACATTAAAGCGCAACTAGATTACATCCTAATAAACAAAAAATGGATAAATAGTGCAATGAACTGCGAAGCATATTCCTCCTTCGAAGGAGAATCCTCCGATCACAGAATAGTCACAGCAAAATTACGACTAAGCTTATATAGAAACACAAAGCAAACCAATAGATCTGTACGATATGACTGGTCGACACTTGCCAACAGCGATATATGCAATCGCTACGCTGTGATGGTAAGAAATAAATTCGATAACCCCCAGGAGACATCTGAAAACTTCCCACCAAACGAGGAATACGAAAACTTTGTCAGCAGCTGAGTGCGTACCGGCAAAACTAAGAGCCAAACACTCTGTCCCCTGGGAGACAGAAGCAGTTCGAGAAAAGAGAAATGATATTAAAAAAAAAAGCAGCCAAACATAATAAAACAAACCCAACCAACACCAATCTACACAACCTTAAGAATGCCCAGATAGAACTAACCAAAACATACAAAAAAGAACAAATAGAATACATCCAAGAACAAATAGATAAAATCAGACAATCAGTGGAAGACAGACAGTCGCGATTAGCATGGCAAACAGTAAATGAAATTAGTGGTAGGAAAATTACCTCTAGATTAAAGCTAAAAGCAACCAGCCAAAAAGATAGACTTCAGAAATGGAAATACCACTTTCAGAAACTTCTGGGGAACCCCCCTAAAATCAAAGAAAATAACACCCCAAAGATCGTAGATAGACAATTAGACATCAAACTGGGGATTTTACAACAGAAGAACACAACCAAGTCTTAAAGAAACTAAAAGGTAGAAAAGTTGCAGCTCTCGATGAAATACCCCCCCCCCCGAGGTATAGAAGATGGGAAAGTTCAACGACATACTGCTTAGACTATGCAATGCAGTATATAGACAAAATAGAATAGATATATGGACGAAAAGCTGCATCCTCTTATTCCCCCAAAAGAGAGACGTCGGAATCTCTAAAAACTACAGAGGAATAACTCTTACTGCTATTGCAACCAAGATATATAATGCCCTTCTTCTTAATCGCATCCGACCCGAAATAGAGAAAATCCTTAGGAAAAACCAAAACGGATTCCGCAGAAATCGATCCACAACCTCTCAGATCCTGACTATACGACTTATCATAGAAAGGGTTCGAGCAAAGAATCTAGAGGCAACGCCGCTATTCGTAGATTTCTCCAAGGCATTTGATTCCATACACGGAGGGAAAATGAAACAAATACTACTAGCATATGGTCTCCCTAAAGAAACGGTTGCCGCTATAATGATGCTCTACAAAGACACTAAAGCAATAGTGCACTCACCTGATGGCGACACAGATTTCTTTGACATCGCCGCTGGAGTCCTACAAGGTGATACATTAGCACCATATATATTTATAATATGCCTAGACTATGTACTCCGAACATCACTAGATACCATAAAAGAAAAAGGTTTCACGCTAAAAAAGGCAAGAAGCAGGCAATATCCTGCGCAGACTCACAGATGCAGACTACGCTGATGACCTTGCAATTCTTTCAGATATACCGGCACAGGCCGAGTCACTACTGCATAGCACGGAGAAGGCAGCACAGAATATCGGCCTCTACATGAACTCTGATAAAACTGAGTTTATGAGTTTCAAAAAGAAAGAGGATATCACTCGACGGTAAGCCTCTTAAGCAAGTAGAACAATTCACATACCTAGGTAGTAATATCTCATCCAAAGAAAGCGATGTTAATACACGAATAGGAAAGGCATGGTTGGCCACAAACAAATTATCAGTCATATGGAAATCCGATCTCACTGACAAGTTAAAGCGACAATTCTTTCAGGCTGTGGTTATATCAGTAATACTGTATGGCTGCACCACTTGGACCCTAACGAAACGCCTTGAGAATAAGCTAGATGGGACCTGCACAAGAATGCTGCGTGCGGTCTTGAACAAGTCGTGGAAACAGGACCCCACAAGGAAGCAGCTGTATGGCCATCTGCCCCCCATCTCACAAACCATCCTAGTGAGACGGACACGGCATGATGGACACTACTGGAGAAGCAAGAACGAGCTCATAAGCGACGTTCTCCTGTGGAAGCCAACAAATGGACATGCTAGTGTTGGCCAGCCACTAAGGACCTATATTGGCCACCTATGCAAGGACACTGGATGCTGTGCAGAGGACCTGACTGTCACAATGAATGATAGGGAGGGTTGGCGAGAGATTGTCATGGATATACATGCTAATTGCGCGACATGATGATGATGAGGACGTTTATAATTGTTCTTATTTGTATTTTTTCTTTTATTTATCTTTTATTTGCATTTTATTCTGTTTTAAATCCTTTTTTAATTAATCTTTTAATATATCAGTGATTTATAGCCTTATTATATTTTTAATATGAGGGGTAAAAGGTTTTTAATTCTCTCTTGGACAAAAGAGGATGTGTGATTTTATTGCTGGTCTCCACCAATATTCCTTTATAAAAGGACGTACGGGCTTCTTCGCACCCCCACACACATTGATATATATTCTGAGTAGTTGACATTGTGTCGCATCCTGCTCATGTGGAGAGGTCGGGATATATATATATATATATATATATATATATATATATATATATGCTCCCATGAATTTGGTATGAGCTCTCTAATTGGTAATTTGAATTAACTCTCACTACTAAGCATATAAACAATGGTCGTTTACCCGGAAATTTGATCTCTCAGTGACCGTAAAATACACAAACAAACCTATGTACTTAATAGTTTAAAAACACCAGTCCCGCTACAGCTGTCATTGGCCGAGGGGTCAGTCTGAGTTCGACCCTAGCCAAAGATAGTTGTGTCTAGCCACACTGAAGAGGCGTGAAACGCCGAAACACGTGTCTGTGGATGGCTTATATATATATATATATATATATATATATATATATAAGAGTAGGAGGATTTGAATAAAGACGAATGGCGTTTCCCGATGAGCTGTTTCTATGGATTGTTTTTTTTAACGGCATATAAACCCTTTCGGGTTATTCAATGCTGAAACAAATGATCTTGATAAAAGTTTCTATGTTTCAAGTTCTTAATATCTTCAAATTGGTCTAATTAATTTTCATTAACTTCATGTGGTTTAGTTTGGTTTAGTTTCGTTCGGTTTGGTTTGTTTAATGGTATATCAACCCTGTGGGTTATTTAATGCCAAAAAGTGTTAGAGGGTGAGATAAAAGTTGCTAATCAAGGTTCCTTTACTGGTGGAATTTTTGTAGATGTATTTCCTGGATATATTTTTATATAGGATTCGTAATTTTAGGTATATTTTTATTTCTCTTAACAAGGATAAAATGTTATCCATTTTAAAAGTGTTTTATAATTTGCTTGAAACATTGTGTTTATATTGGTTTGGTGGCTGGTTTTGAAGGCTATCACAATGCAAGTGTAAGGAAAAATAAGGTAACTGCGATGTTTTTTTGTTTACCTTTGATTTATTCTTAATATTTCGAGATAAAGATCTGTTCATCAGAAGATTTCTGAAAGTCTGGATCTCTTGCTAGGAATTGTCCATTCTGTTTTATCCACTTTAGTATTCTCAAACAGTTCCCTCATTATTTGCGTTGAAATGTTTCTTTTTGATTGGAGCGATTCAAATGTCAAGAGTCGAATTGCAAATGATCGCATCCACGGTTCTATTTATCCTCTCCTGGTAAAGGGCAGATCCCACTGTTCAACCTAGACACAAGAGCAGATCACGCTATTGTACTTATGCATATATGAGGAAATTCGACACATATATATATATATATATATATATATATATATATATATATATAAGTTAAGAGAAAGAAAATGAATCCGACGGTATGAGTATAGATAAAAGGATATGAAAACAACAAAATTTGAAAAAGAGAATTTGTCTATTGTCGAATTTAAATATGTCTTCTTTTTTCAAAAACTGTTACAATAAGATATACATGACTGTCGCTGACCGAGAAACGCGTGGTGGATGTGCTTATATTTGAAACTACCGCATAACCTTTTTGCAACATCAATGTTTTCCTTTTGAATTCATATTATTTTCGTCTCCTCTCTCGATGCGCCCGGAGTAAAAGACAAGCTCTGGAGATGATTCTTATAAATCGAAATATTGTTCAATATTAGCTATGAATATGATATAAAATGTTTTCACTTTAACAGCATATTGTGTTGTTTTCATATCCTTTTATCTATACTCATATATATATATATATATATATATATATGGAGAGAGAGAGAGAGAGAGAGAGAGAGAGAGAGAGAGAGAGAGAGAGAGAGAGAGAGAGAGAAATATTGAGTACTTTAAATTCGTTATAACACTGACTTATTCGGTTACGACTTATATCGACCGTCAATATTGCGATTAACTCGATATTTTATTCCCGGTAAGTCATCTTCTTTATATATATATGTCATCCATAGACCCGGGTTTCGACTTATCATGTCTATTCAGTGGCTAGATATTTGGTGAGCTACCTACAGCCGGGATAGAACTCCGACCGATTCAGCAGCAGTCGGACAGCTTAACTGCTCGGCCATCGTCACCCACAGAATGCGAAGGGGATTTTTAACTGTTTTAATACACACATCTGTATGTATATAAAGGCCGCCATAGATTACTCCATCCCTTTTATATATATATATATATATATATAGATGCATGAATGAATGATATAATAAATCTAAATATATTTACAAATAGTTGTCGAGCAGTCATCATCGCTCCCCCACCACGACTTACCAACTACTCATCGTGTAAGGTTTATTCTAAAATGGCCGCTTTGTTTCCAAAGAAACCACAATAACGACCCTATCACAAATATCCTGTTTATCTTCAATTTACTTATTTTGGAACGAGTGAGCTGTCCAAACAATCTTTTAGCAAAACATCAACTTTTTGCCGTTGTATTCTCCTGTTATTATGCATTTCAACATTATGTTTGGCCCAAACGAAGAACACAAGAAACTTAGGAAAAATACCAACACGAAGATAACGGAATCCCGAAGATATTATCTTTTGTTATCATTCCTCTTTTTAAGAAAATTTTGTTGAATAAGATTCAACAGCACAGTTGAAAAGCAACAACAGTTGTGAAAATAAGGAAGATAGAGAAAAATTCAAACTGTCTTTTTATAACTGGATGACGTTGTTTTTGTTGAACTGGGTTTTTGGAGAGAGAAGGAAAAAAAAAGAGAGGAGAGTTCGTTCGCTTGATTACTCAGTAACTGAACACAAAACAATGCGCCCATTTTACATATGTCTGTGACGCTTGATATTTACGAAGTTTTGCTTATTCTGGCAATCAGACCCACTTAACTTTTTCCAAACTTAATTTATTTCGGGATTTTAAAAGTTTTAACTCTTTTACTTTCGATGTCTCTAAGTACCGCGTATTTTAGCAAAAAAAAAAAAATAAATAAATAAAAAAAAAAAATTAAAAATTAAAATAGTTCTATGGTTTCTACACGAGGATAATGCATTGTGTTTTTATCAAATCACTAGAAGTGGCCACCCAGAGTTGCCTGGGTAGAAGAGGGATTATAAAAAGTTAGTCTAGCAGGTCTAATAATTGTTTTTGTCTAACATAATTGATTTATTGAGTCATGAACACAACCAATGACTTTCCCTTTTTTACTGCTCAAATCCTAATTATTAGATATTTTCCCAGATAAGAATAAAATCTTAATTATTTTTGCACAGAAAGCAAGCTCTGATGATATATATATATATATATATATATATATTTACTGTCGTTAATTGTTTGATTTTCATTGTTTCCCTGGATCATACATACACACCAACTGTCCTTTATATATGTATAGGTGGAAGCAGCAACCCGCAGAAACAGCTATACGGCCATTTTATTGCTATCCTATTTTATAACTGAAATATTGTACAAAACACACACAGTCAGACAGACAGACAGACAGAATCTTTCTTTTTTATATATGATCTATTAATAATGGAGATTGTCTGTATTTCTGTCTTTAACAAAAACTAAGTCATAGCTCTTCGTCACAGTTTACGTCATAATATTCTTATGCTATATACACCCAAAATTTGTTTTTTACTCTCGTCCTTTTTTTTGTTTACAGTAACAAGAAGTTAACTAAAAAGTTTACAAATAAATAAATACCTACGATTTTGTGAAAAATTTATGTGTAAAATATTCAAAATAATTGTTAATTAATAATTAGTAGATGCACACAACATTTTATTTGAGGGGGACGAAACTAAGGTTTCATTTCGAATTGTTTTATTTTTTACCCCTTTAATAAATTTGATAATTTTACTTACTTAGGATAGAAATCCTCTTTTTAACTCCAACCCCCAGGCACTATCTTTCAAACATTTACTTTTACACCACCCGAAGGGCGTTTTTTCTACTTCATTTAAAGTATTTTCTTAAACACAGAAAATACGTCAAATCTTGAATGAAATTATTTATTGTTAGATTACACGTGTTTTAGTGTATGCTAAAATAAATTGTCCCATTATTGTTAAAAAGTAAAAAAAAAAAAGAAAAAAGAAAACAAATAAAAAATTGATTTCTCAATTATAATAATCAGTTTATAAATAAAAACAAAAATAAAGCCATCACGGAACTTTATTCATTCCCGCTTTTTCAGTTGACTTCACCCATGCTCAGGTCACTCGTGCTGACCAAACTGATTTGTTTAATTTCACTATTCTCAACAAGGTTAGTTTTGGGCATAATTCAATTCGTTTTAATGCACTTAATTCTTGGAACACTGTTCAGTCGGTATTGTTTGATGAAGAAAAGGAGGAAAAGGTGAAGCTTGTTTCGGTAAATTATTTTGTCCTTAAAAAACTTTTGAAAAAGCATTTTATTGCCTCTTATAAACAACAGATTTGCATTTAGATTCTCACACGGCTAATTTGTCTCATGATATATATCTATATGTTTGTTGTCTGGTGTGTCTTGTATCGTTTCCTGCGAGCGACCAAGGGTGGTCATGTCCATGGGCTTAGCTTCACGCTATTAGGCATGGCCTCCCTTCAATAGTAGTTGAACAAAAATAAAGTTTTTTCTTTTATTGATTCTTTATAACTTGTACCTACTATTGAAAAATAGATTTCTTATTTCTATTTCTTATTTCCTCGGGGGTATCCTGTTCTCATTCCGCTAACCATAGCTGGGGTAGGAGTTGTGTTAATTATTTTTCTATGTTACTGCCTCTACTCAGGATTGAACCCGGAATCCAGAGATAAATGTCACTATATCTATATCTATCTATATTTATATATATACACATATATATTTCATATTACGTTAATGCTATTGGGAAAGGTATGCATCGAAAGTTCCCGAGTTCGAAAAGAAGGTTCCCAAATCCGAGAAGAAATACCTGAAGAAGGCCGGAGGGCATATCGGCCGAAACGTTGTACAAATAACAATGAAGATGGGGACAATAGTCCGAATAACGCAGATAATACTAATCATCAAGTCTCATCTCAAACATTCAGAGAAACAGCAACAAATAAAGTTAAACAAAAAGACGTAAATAATGTAAAGAATCTCAAAACTATTAAATTTTCCTGACCTAAACAAAAACGATTGGAATAATATTTGAAATCTAACAAGGTAGCACATTGTTATGTATTAGAAATACATTAACGAGAAGATTTTGAGTGGTTGTAATAAGGGTTTATTATTACAATAAATACAAATAACAAAAACAGCTCCCGGCCGGCAAGGTAAAAAAGTCTCTGCGCGTAAAAGAAGGATCTGTAAAGATTACTTATCTTCTTGAGAGTGTAGCACGTGTGTTTACATCCGAGAATACGAAACAATGTTCTTGGTTGGAGATCAACTCACATCACAATGAGCTAATCTTCTGTTGTTCTTTTATACGTATCTCATTTGCATACGTGAGGGATTATCCGGTTACTTCCCTTTATAACACACATTAAAACTAAATTTTGTTGGTTTTATAATAGAAATTTAATGCCAAATGAAATGATAGTCGTAATTGCAACTAAAAGATACCACATCGTCTGAACTGGACATAATTTCAAGGAAATATAAGAGAACAAAAATAACAATCAGAAATATTAATACTGTTTGTTTTTGTGGTGTTAGATGTTTATATATAATGTTTTTGTCATCTGCTTACCTTCATTAGTATAACAGATGTCTGTATCAAATTTTATACAAAGACTCAACACAAAATGTCAGTCATTCTTTCTTTCTTTCCATTTTGCGTCCGATGTTTAATTGATCTAAAACTGAAATGAATTTCACTCGGAAGTAAGGAACTAAGCATTCAAGTTTCAGCTAAAAGTTGGATTTTCTCAGCCAGGTTGAGGAGAATGATGGTTAAAAATCATTTTACAAATAAAACTGAGAATCAAAAATATAATTAAAGAAATAATCTTATTTCACAATAACTGAATTTTATGGACAAAAATACGTGAAATTTTATTTTTGCTTTATTTCGTTTTTCAGCAAGCCACTATTATGCTTTTTTGTAGTAGCTTCCGTTGCACAAATAGAATATGGCGATCACGAAAGGTGCAAATACTTCCAACAGACAGTGTTGTATACCCTTTCTTTCCTTTCTTACTTCTATTATTCTTCTGCTTATCTTTGGTATCTTACGTTCTTCTTCCAGAGTCTGGACCTAGTCTTGGGGACTTCGTGTCTGGTCTTCTAGGTCAGTCTTGTTGCCAAGACATTCATCAACCACAAAACCATATTATTCATTTAAACTTTTATTTCTTAACAAAACATATTTCTCTAACTAATCACAGCGCGTGTGTGCAGTGAGTCTCAGCTAAAGCAGATACATCTTATCTGCCTGACGTCCAAGCTGAAACTGAGAGCCAACCAGGTCCCACGTGACTTCACGTATTTCGCGGGCTTTCTGTAATATTCCATGGAAAGTCCCGCCTGTGATATGAAAAGGGGCCATGCCTTCAGAAATACACGGGGTTGACAATAATCTATGCATGGATTATGTAACAACAGAAGTGGGAAAATTCAGTAAGTTTAATTCTTAAATTTAATTATCCTGTAAATATTATTATAATGGAGATTATGTAACTGTCTGTAACCAAGACTACCTCAGCACTCACGTTACCATATCCTTAGTTATTTAAGGTATATTCCCAGCTATTATGAAATACTCATTATTTAATCTTAATTAGTATCTTATTTATTAACGAAGATCTCTATTAAAGTCCAGCTGAGTTAGGTTTGCCGTAAAACTGCCCATATTATTAATGCATTTAAAATCCGAAAATATGTGTTATGTATGTCTAAGAAATAAAGATTTTTATAGTATATGGTGAGATAATTTGCACATACTGTTGTATATATATATATATATATATATATATATATATATATATATATCAGTATGTATACTGTCTATACCTATAATATATATATATATATATATATATATATATATATATATCAGTATGTTTATCTATCTATACCTGTATCTATCTATATTTATATATATACACATATATATTTCACATTGCGTTAATGCTCTTGGGAAAGGTATGCATCTAACTTCTCTCCCTCCAGCTATGGGTAAATAGTAGCGCAGACTGTCTAAGTAACCAATCTAGGAGAAGGAAAACTATGAATCTAAACCTGTTAAACCCCGCTTAAAAAATTGACCTTGAATCACATCCTGCTGGTTTCGAGGGGTTACTATATATATATATATATATATATATATATATATATATATATATAATATGATAATGGTGACTTACCGGTGAAATTGGCCATAATGGTTAGTTGATACAAGTTTCACAATGATAAGACAGCGATATAACAAATATAAAGTGCTCAATACGTAAGTAGAGCAAATTTATAACTATCATGGTATACACAGGAATAACCTACGTGAGTTTCACCATAAGGATCTACAGGGTTAAATCCACTGAATTAATCAAGATATTGATTAATTCCAGCCGATTGTACGCTTGATTAATTCAATGGATTTAACCCTGAAGATCCTTATGGTGAAACTCGAGTAGCTTATTCCTGTGTATGCCATTATAATATATATATATATATATATATATATATATCACTTAACAAACCCTCTATTATTGGGTATTTAATAAAGGTCGCTGGGTCTGGCACAAGGTGTCGATGTAGAATTTTGAGAATGATTATGAAGAAGAAGAAGAAGAAGAAGAAGAAGAAGAAGAAGAAGAAGTGTGGAGGGAGGAGGAAGAAGAAGTGAGTTTTAGCACAAGAAGAAGACTATGAATTGTAGTAGATGGAGAAGAAGAAGAAGAAGA
The DNA here is from genome assembly GCA_023376005.1 of Doryteuthis pealeii. NCBI lineage: Eukaryota > Metazoa > Mollusca > Cephalopoda > Myopsida > Loliginidae > Doryteuthis > Doryteuthis pealeii. Next base: position 34,083,785 of record CM042140.1, read on the forward strand.
AGAAGAAGAAGAAGAAGAAGAAGAAGAAGAAAGGAGTATTAGTATGACAATATATATATATATATATATATATATATATATATATATTCATTTATTTATTTATACATATTAGTATGTTTATCTATCTATCTATCATATACATCATAAAAAGAGCAGACAATATCCGATTTAATTAATTGTTCAAAGGAACTTATATTTAGAGTCGATATCATAACGACAAAACTTAGATAAAAAAAAACTGACTCGAATTAGTCGATTTGCCAGTCCATTTACAACAAAGGATTTGGCCCTCCATTAAAAGTGCCATGAAGTGGGTCACCCAACGATGATCAAACACAAAGGCATTGCTTGCTCGTCGCCGCTGACGGCATGCGCGCCCCCTACCGGCGTCAACCAAGTGTACGGCTGTTACAGCAATCGAGTAGATTCCTAAACAAATACATTAGCCTCTAAGTGAAATGTTAATTTGTTATGTGCATTTTAAGATACCTTTCGTCTAAGTGAAGGCCTTTTCGAGATTTAAAATCTAAGCTCAGTAATTTTGTAATAAGGTGAATCAGGCGCAAAGTTAGTGCAGTTGGGCTCTGACGAAGACAAAATAGTCTGTCATCCATCACGCTAGAGTAGACACTTAACAAACCCTCCATTATTGGGTATTTATTAAAGGTAGCTGTGACTGGCACAAGGTGTCGATGTAGAATTTTGAGATAACAGAAATAAATCTGTCATGAGAAAGGAATGAAAATATTTTGTGAAGGAGGGGGTAATGTTTTATTATGTTCGGTGCAAGTGTTTGCTAAAGACTTTATAGTTTTAGCGGCCTTTGAGTCACATGCAGTATATTGCAACAAGTAATGTACTTATTTTGTTGAGTTGCTTGGGTGAAGTATTTTGGTTGTAGGCTCTTCGTTGTCTGTCTTTTTTTTTTTGTTCTAGTGGACAGCGCTGGTTCTCGGTACGTCCTGCTACTCCGAGTAGCTAAACTGTTCTAAGGATTTCTAGGGTCTCCGTCCCCACCCTTCCGGTCCGTTACTTCCGGTCCCGATTAAGGGGAAGTTAACCCATTTTTCTAAGAAGAAGAAGAAGTGGATGGGGAGAAAGAAGAAGAAGAAATAAGTTTTTGTACAAGAAGAAAAAGACAAAAGAAATTGTGGTAGATAGAGAAAAGGAAGAAGGTGGAAAAAGAAGAAAAAGAATGTGGAATAATTAATAATAATAATAATAATAAAATGGTGGAGATGAAGAAGAAGAAGAATGGAGTATTAGTATGAGAAGAAAAAGAAGTTGTAGTAGTGTGAGATAGAAGTAGAAAAAAGAATAAAGAGAGAATATGAGAGTAAAAGGATGCAGAGTACTAGTAGCAACAGAAGAAGAACAAATAGAGGAGGAAGAAGAAGAGAAATAAGTGAAAAAAGACGAGTATAATAGAAAATGGAGAAGGAGAAAAAGATAACGTACAGGGAATGAGAGGTGGAGTAGAAAAGAAGAATAAAAATGAAAGAGTAAAATGATGCAGTGAAGAGGAAAAAGAAGAAAAGGAACTGTATTAGCACAAGAAGAAAAAGAAATTGTAGAAGAAAGAGAGATAGATAGATAGGTAGATAAGAAGAAAGAAGAAGAAGAAGAAGAAGAAGAAGAAGAAGAAGAAGAAGAAGAAACAGACAGACGATAGATAGATAGACAGTCTGGAAATAAAAATGGAAACAAACCGTGAGTGAAATAAATAAATAAAGAAAAAAATGAAAGAAACGGGTAAAAAGATAGATACTTACAGAGATATGAAAGTTAATTGATAGAAAGGAAGAATGAAATGCATGGACGAATAAGAAAGAAAGAAATGTATGGACAAATAAGAAAGAACGAAAGAAATGTATGGACAGATAAGAAAGAAAGAAAGAAATGTATGGACAAATAAGAAAGAAAGAAATGTATGGACAGATAAGAAAGAAAGAAAGAAATGTATGGACAAATAAGGAAGAAAGAAAAAAGAAATGTATGGACAGATAAGAAAGAAAGAAAGAAATACATGGACAAATAAGAAAGAAAGAAAAAGAAATGTATGGACAAATAAGAAAGAAGAAAGAAGAAAGAAAGAAATGTATGGACAGATAAGAAGAAAGAAAGAAAATGTATGGACAGATAAGAAAGAAAGAAAGAAAGAAGAAATGTATGGACAAATAAGAAAGAAAGAAAGAAAGAAAATGTATGGACAATAAGAAAGAAAGAAAGAAGAAATATATGGAAAACTAGAAAGTAGGAATGAAAGAAATGTATGGACAAATAAGAAAGAAAGAAAGAAAGAAATGTATGAACAAATAAGAAAGAAAGAAAGAAAGAAATGTATGGACAAATAAGAAAGAAAGAAAGAAGAAATATATGGAAAAATAGAAAGTATGAATGAAAGAAA
>CM042140.1:34091191-34096191 GCA_023376005.1 Doryteuthis pealeii
GGGAGATGCTTGTTACTTTTACTCTGACATCCCTTCTTCCGCCGGAGGGCCGGTTTCGCTCAGTCGGTAGAGCTTTCGGTTAGGAATCGCAAGGTTCCTGGTTCGATACCGGCCTCCGCCTACTCAGCGTATGAGTTAGCATAGGAAGCTGTGCGATAATGTTCGTAGGTGTGGCGCCCCCACCCAGACGCTAAAATAATCTCCTTGGTCTAGCGCTAGTGAAAAGGGATTATACTCCCTCGCTGTTTGGCTGATACCGACATTGGGCCAACCCGACGACACCTGCTGTAAATACAGGGTCGCTTTTTTTGTTTTTTTTTTAGATCTAACTAGTGGGGCATATCCCTATGTCACACGACCCGTTTTGCCGACGGTCTCAGAGTGCAGTTTACGAGATCACACACATTTTTTTTACTTTAATGATAAGTAATTCGTTTTCTTTTTTTCTTTATCTTTTTTTTTCTTCTTTTTTGTTCGTTCCGCTATTTAGTTTTTCAAATGAAGGTTTGGCTTCATATTTTTCCTGTTTTGCTTTCATTTCTATTTCTCTCTTTACAAGTTCCATTTATCTTTTGATCGATTTGTAATACAACTTCTTCGTTTGGTTGAACCATTCGACGCGCTTAACATTCGGCACCCGGACGGTGAGGTCAAGCGAACCAAAACTCTTTTAAGCTTTAATATGCATATCTCTCTCTCGCTCGCTCGCTCCTCTCTGTCTGTCTGTCTGTCTGTCTGTCTCTCCTCTCTATATATATAGTGTTCTCAGATGCTCGGCGAATTTAGAGTGCGAATATCTTTCTCATAACCTATATATAATATATATATATATATATATATATAATATATATATATATATATATATATATATATAATATATAGTGTTCTAAGACGCTCGGCGAATTTAGAGTGCGAATATCTTTCTCATAAAAAGAAGAAAAGGATTGAAATGAGGTACTTTATTTCCTGGTGTACTGCTTTTAAGAATTTTAAATTGTGTAACGATATATATATATATATATATATATATATATATATATATATATATGTGTGTGTGTGTGTGTGTGTGTGTGTGTGTGTGTGTGTGTTTGTTTACCAAACTTGTCCGCAACTTCTTGGGAAGATATAAAAAATCTTTTTAAGAGTACAGGTGATTTGAACTCACAGTTTTCCTTATCCTAAAAAAACTGACATACGATGGCTAATGAACCAAATCTGCCATACTATTTTACCCACATATTGGGGGAGGGGAGAAGAGAATGCTAATTCCATAATATATATATATATATATATATATATATATATAATATATATATATATATGATGAAAATGGCATGGCCTATATATTTAACTAATGTTAATAACTAAAAGAAAATATTAAAATATTATCTTCCTACAATAAATCGCCGTTGGAAATGATACATTACAAAAATACGTGTTATATTTCGGGAAATCCTACCCCTTTCATCTGGCGATAATATATATATATATATATATATATATATATATTAGAAAGGAAGGGAAAACTCAACACCGTAATTCCATAATAAATTTATTTCGACCAAAATTGGGGCCTTTATAAATCTAAGTTGATTTAATATAGCTCCCCAAAATTTCGTCTCATCAGATGGTATATCAAGATAATTTGAATTGCATAACTGAAAAATTTACTTCTAAAAAAAATAATAAAATAATTTTTTTTTTTACATTGTAAGACTGTCACCATGGCGACAGGAAGTCAAATGAAAAAAAAAAAGATAACCTTCAAGGTCTGGTTTCTTAGGGGGATGGTAGTCAGACAAAATTAAACTATGAATTAAACTATTGAATGTGTCTGAAAAAGTATAGAGTAAGAATAAAACAAAAAAATAATATAAAATATAAATATATATTAAAAAATATATATATAAAAAAATTTAATATATAAAAAAAATATATAAAAAAAATATACATAAAAATGTATTATACATTGAGCTCTTTTTAGTGATTTAAAGATTCACTATATTTATACATACTGGATCATACAATAATAATACAATGTATCTTAGAAATCACATATAGAATCATCCCTTACTACCAAGTTTTGGATACCTCTCATATATATATAATATATATATATAATATATATATATATATATATATATATATATATATATAACGCAATAGTAAAATAGCCCCCTACTTTAAAAAATCTTGCAATTTATGTCTGAATCATTATTTTTACAAAAATTGAATATGCGAAGAACACATAACATGGAGTTTTATTTAAAATTCTATATGGGCACCAGCATTTGCCTCCAGTCTCTCAAGAAGACACGTATTTTGAGTTAAACATCTAGACATCTTTATAGGGCTTCAAATTTTGAAACAAATTAAACAATCTGAACCCCCCCCCCAAAAAAAAAACAACACATAAAACGCGATCATTAAAACACTTGATGAGCTTGCTCGGTATTTGTAGGGTGACTTCTTAGTAATACCAGGTTCCTGACGAAATAAAAATAAATGAATGACAGCCGTGAAGATATCTATTTAAAATGGCAAATTTTAAGTTAAAGGTAGATGCTACCCTTTTTTTGTGAGACTGTTCGATTTATTTTTTTGACACCCACTGTATATAAGTTTTAAATCATTAATATACCAATTGGTTTTTAAGTGAAAGATTCTTGAACATCTTCGTGAAAAGCAGAAGAGTTCGCGTCTAAAAGTTTACAAAGAAAATTCGATGTTTAATTTTAAATGAAATTTTCTTTCATATGCTGCAAATGTTGAGAAAGAAAGCATTAAACATTCATAAGGGGATAAATTGCGGTTAGATTTATGTTCATAAGAAGGTTTTCCTATGAATATATTAATGTTTTTTTATGGTGATAGAGTATTGCAGCTTAAACTCGGATAGACAGTTCAAAATCTCATTGTGAAAATCAAGGCGGGCAAAACCTATGAGATAACAGATACTTTAGGATCACACACATTTGAAAGAAAAATAATAAAATTTGTGTGAATTTTTTTTAGGTGAGGCTTGATAATTTGTTAGTTTGGTTGGTTGGGTTTTACGGCATGTCAACTCATTAAGGACCAGTTAGGCTCAGTCGGTAGAGCATTTGCGTAGGAATCGCATGGTTCCCGGTTCGATACCGGCCCTCGCCGACTCAGCGTATGAGAAGCACAGAGATGTGTACGGTAAAGTGAGGAGCTGATGGTTGGTGTGGCGCTCAATCCCAGACGCAAAAACAATCTCCGGGATCTAGCGCTGGTGAAAAGGGGATAGACTCCCTCGCTGTTTGGCTACTACTGACATTAAGCCACCTCGTCGACTTTACTTCATGCCGAAGACGTTTTCGTTTTTATTCATTGTTGATGTGTACTCAATTTAAAAAAAATTCCAATTTCAATTTTTTTAAACACATTCTTTCTATTTTACCCATAGATGGGACCCCAACAGGTACTACCACTTCGAGCTCAGGATAAACCTGGAAGTAATGGTGATTAAGGGGTACTCCACATTCCCCAGAGCTCCAGAACTGTAACTTCATCATCAGATAGTTTAGCGTCATACCCAGGACAGGAAAACCCTCACCCACCGCCTTCTTGCACATATTTGATAAAAAAAGGTTGGGGCTTGCCATAACGGCAATAGGGTTGGAATAATCATATAGATGCTAGGGCTTGACATGATCAGCAGATTGATTGGAGGGGGCCTCCTCGCCCGCCTGTCTAGCCCAAGTAAGGGCCAAAGTGATGTGTTGCATGTTATCGACTGCTGAGCCCCCCCCCAGGGTTCTATCCTTAAGCATCACGAGTAGGCATCCACGGCCAACAGATAGCCCCATTTGGTGGGGGGCTCTTACCCAATCTTCAGAGGTGCCGTATTCTAAAGCCTCAGTCGACAGGGATGTTGATAATTTGTATTATTTGGATTTTTCGGAGTATTGTGCTCTTCTTTATTCTTATATACACAACGTTTCGGCCGATGTTCAAGTTTTTTTGTTAATCTCGGGAACTTTGTTATCAAACTAGGGATCCTTCATGTTGCTCTCGGGATTATTCATGGAACTTCGAACTGAACCCTTTATTCAATCCACGGGGTTAGACTGTTCTCATTCCGTTAACCATGACAGGGTACAAGTGTTAAGCTATGTTAAGTATTCTATATTATTATCGCCCTTGGCCAGGATTGAACCTGCAACCTACAGATGATTGTCACTTAGAACTGTATTAACTCAACACTTATATCCGTTGCGCCATGTGTCCAACTGCCGGAGCGCACATCGGCTGAAACGTTGTGTATATAACAACAAAGACGAGGACAACAGCCCGAAAATCCAAATAATACAAATTATCAAGCCTCATCTAAAAAATTCAGACCAATAACAACTTGAATAATTTTGATATTTTGGACATTTGTCCTCATCTTTATTGTATATAAATACAATGTTCAGGCCACTGTAACCTTGGGCTCTGTTTAGGCTTGTTTTTTAATTACCTTAAAATAAGTCATCTTCAGACGATTACCAATGGATTCAAACGTGGTCTCGGAGCTGAAATCGTTACCACTAGTTCCAGGAAGTCCAAGCAACATAAATGACTTATTGACATAAATGAGATTAGATATTAAAAACATAAATAAATAAAAGAAGTTACTTATTCTAAAACGTAAATTTTAAAATGTCGTAACGAACGCTATCCTTTACCCAACCGTCTTAATCTGAAACATGAAATGAGAAGGTCCCAAAATGCAGCATTCCATCTTACTACCTCCTGTTAAAATCATTCCATATCAATAATTGACGAAAACGGAAGAAGACCTGACCCGGAAAGGGTCGAAGCTATTAAAAATATGCCACCACCAAACAGCGTCACTTATCTTCAGGCGTTTTTAGGCTTGGCCAACTATTTTAGTATCTACATTCCAAAAATGGGCTGACTTCTGAAGACGGTCGGAAAATTAAAACGGAAAGTTTTTAGATGGTCCCCCAATGTTTAACTACAGTCTACGA
>CM042140.1:34101191-34118691 GCA_023376005.1 Doryteuthis pealeii
GGTGCAACCATACAATAGTACTAACATGGCTAGAGCTTGGAAGAATTTCCATTTTATTTTATTAGATGTCAGATTTCCATGTGACTGTCAATAACAATCGATACTTTACATATGCATGTTGACCTCGCTTTCAGTAGATGAGATATTGATACCGAGGTATGTGAACTAGTCTTCTAATTTCAGAGTCTAGCAATTTAACAAGGAGCTGAAAACAATCATATATTAAAAAAACAAACAATATTTAGCTTTAGATAACCCACAAGAGTTGATTATGCCATTAGAACCAAACAATCAATCTTGTTACATAAATCTATGTGGTTTGCATAAGATTATTGTCATCGCCCTGTATTTCTAAAGGTTGACCCTTTTCATCTCACGGGCGGGAACTTTCTGGAATATTACAGAAGCCGCGAAATACGCTGAAGTCCGTGGGACCTGTTGGGTCTTTCAGTTTCAGTTGGACGTCAGGCAGAGAAGATGTAACTGCCCTAATGAACTCAACTGCATACGCGCGCTAATGTTTATTACATGATGTTAAGATAAGTAAATAAAAGCTTACGAAAATACACGGTTTGTGGTTGGTGAATGTCTTGGTAATGTAACGTAGGTTCAAAGTTATATATACTTTGAATACCAAAACTCCGACGAAGGTTAACAGAACAAGCATTTAATATAATCACGCACAATGGATATGAAGCGATACAACGTACATAGGTAAAAAAGTACAATTAACAAAGAGTACATAAATAAAGATAAGAACCTTCATGAATGGTAAGTAGATAACATAATACAGAGTACAGACATGAGAACTAGAGATAGTCTAAATGCTGTGAGGATTTACAGTAATGTAAGGGGGGCGGAGCCCAACGAGAGGGTCTAGATAAATCTACCCCATGTGGCTCGTGTTGCTGAATAACGGAAAAGAGCCGAAAGGGTTTGAACCCGGCGCTTAAATTCCTATAGCACCTAGCGGGCACCAGCAAAACTAAATCGGGCAGACAACTCCACCAGGCAAATACAAACTAACGCAACAGTACACAGACTGATCTAGAAAGAAGATGAGTTAAGGCGACCGACCACCAAGACGAAGTCCAGAGACGCTAGAAGAGACGCCTAGAAGAAGACGTAAGATAGAAAAGATGAACAACAGAAGAATAGAAGAGAGTAAAGAAGGGTATACACACAAATCAACAACCCAGCCCGATTAAATTAGATAAGCAGGATTTATCCCAGCTTACTGTTGACTGGATTTAAAACCAGCGAACCAAGTTCGGTTCGTACAAAAATGCCGAAAGTAAAGTAAAAAAAAAAAAGAAAAAAAAAGATAAAAAGCGTTGAAAAGGAAGGGTTAATGCTTCATTACATTATTTAAAATCATTGTTTTCATCACCATCAATGAATTGTCACATAGGCAAAGAAATTCTTGTCAGCACCTAAGGGAACAAAGACATTTCTAGAGAGATACATTGTCAGTCATTTTTAGAATAAAAGAATTTCGCCAAGTCATCATTTTAGCTACTCTCAAGTGTTAAAAGATCTACATAAGTTGGACAGCAACAAGACTTGTAACTGTCCACATCTTTCACACCCATATCTTTCTATATATATAAAAGAGTCTCAAGGAATCCCATGGTATGAGCGTGTCGACGTATAACTCCGAAAATAATGTCATTCAGATTTAAAATCTTGCATATACTTTAATATGCTTATAACTAAGAAACACAAAATTTGATTATTAATGTTTGCTTATTGAGATAATTAATTAATTAATCAAAAATGAAAAGATTTGTGGAACTCTTCATGATTTTTCATAAGTAAGTAAATACAGAAAGACTCGCTGTAGTTTAACCTACCCACCCTATAATTGAACGTGTCCAGGTGAATATAGTCCGCCGTACGCTGCCTTCAGTTTCAGATCTTTTGACAGTAATTGCCTGGACGAAGATCAAAATTTAGTATCTGAGCCTGGACCGAGAAACCACAAAGGTTTCTCACTTGATTCCAGGGGACCCCCCCTCCCCGACAGCATCTGCCCCCTCGCTTAAAAGTGCAGAACTGGGTTTATTCCCGGTGCCTTAGGTCACCCGGAAAGAGGAATGCCAATGGAATTTTATGCAATTTTTAGACCCGACTTGCGGCTCATCCACATTAAACGAACTTGTCACATTTGGCTTGATGGGTCGTCAAATATTGTCGAAGATCCTTTACAACTGAATATCGAATTTGATCATTGTTAGTTGCCCTATACTTGTGACACATCCTATCAGTGGCGAATAATTTGGGTAAATACCAAGTCTGACTTCAATAGCCGTAAGACTATTTTGTCATGTACAATATTATTACACCCGCTATATTTAAATAAAACACATTTCATGGGAACATTTTCAATATAATCCTTTTTTGAAATGTTCCTGGTTTTTAATTTAATATTAATTGAGGCGCGTGGGCTAGTGGTTAGAGTCGTGGAAAATGGACTCGTCGGTTTGCGTTCAATTCCTAGATGAAGCTGTTGGCATTTCACATAGCGCTAATACCCTTGGGAAAGGTATGAATCCATATATTTTCCTCCAGCTATGGGTTAAATAGTAGGGCAGACTGGGCTCTTTAACCTTGGGTAAGTAACCAGTTTAGGAGAGACTCTGAATTCAAAATTCCTGAGGTCAGTCGTTGATTGGGTTCGTGGCATTCCGTGATGCACCAATTCTTTCCTATCGACTGTGCCAAAAAGTGTGGAATGGTCCTACACAAGCCTTCACCACTATAAACAAATCACTGTGTTGGTTGTTCACTGGATGAACACTCATGCGTCGAAAATCGACGAGAGAGTCCTTTTTTTTAATATATGTATATATATATATATTCTTTAACTGTACGACCGTTATCATCTTAGAACACCTCCTGGATAAAAATGAGACCGTCGAAATCGTCCAAGATGAAATACATAAATGTAAATTCTGATTATCTGGTCTTGCTTATGAGCCGAATTCTTATTTCCCATGAGTGGCGTCACCTCAGCTAAATAATGAATCTTTTCGCTTTTATCATAAAGAATGAAAGAGAAGAAAAGAACATGCAATACGGAAAACACAAGAAAGAAAGAAATCAATAAAGAAAGATAGTTTGGGAATGTAGAGAGAAGAGGTGAGCGCGCAGAAGTGATAACGCCAATCTGATTCAATCTTCTATTAATAATGGAGATTCGCTTCCGGTTTTTGTCTGTAACAAAAATTACGTCACTGCTTTACGTCACATTACACAAAATCGCATCATAACATAGAATAAATACACTCAAAATTTGAAGATGCAACATTAGACAGTCCTCATTGTTTTTTTAAAACAAGTTTTAATAAATACATGACCGGTATTATATATCTATATATAGTTTGTTTTATTCTAATACATATTTAAAGTTTACATTTCAAATTGTTTTATTTTTAATCCTTTAATGAATTTGATGATTTTACTTACTTAGGGAACAAACTCGCTGACATTGATTTTTTTACTCCCCCCCCCCCCCCAGGCAATATGTTTCAAAAATCTATTTTTACATCGCTCAGATGACGTTTTTTTTATTTTGTACTAGTGTAAGATAATAAAAGATGAAAAGAAGAAAAAGAGTGAGCGAGTTAAATCAAAATTATTATACTTTTTACATATTGAACTATTTTGGCAATAGCTCTTAAGTAAACATATCAAACGCTGTAATAATTAAATCATCATACCCTAGTATATCGACAGGTACTGTTTGTTCAGTAATAATGGATATTCGAGATTAACTTGCTAACCATTACACCACGATGGGACGCCCCATCATGCGTACAGGGATACCAATCCATTTTGATAGATATAAGTATTTGTAAGTCTACATACAGTAAGTAAATGGAGACTAACGGAATTTGTGTTAGTCAACCAATCCCATTGTGTGTCGCAAACCAGTCAACTGAAATTGGTCCACGTACCGCCACTTTTTTTTTTTTTACTTACTTGAAATTTACCTGCACTTAGGTAAACCTACATTTGAAAGAATGCCCCTCCCCAATACCCAGAACAGATTAAACATTCCTCGATCATTACAATCGAGAAGCTTTTAGACAACGAACCTTTTGTGGTCTTCTTTTTGTGATGTCAAACAGTGCGTTTATACACTGTCCATGAAAAATATGTGGTCATATTAAAAAAGAATAATGACGGGATTATGTCTATGTAAACACACACACACACACACACACACACACACACACACACACACACACACACACACACGCATAACACATATATATATATATATATATAGGGAGATCCATCTCTCTCTTCTCTCTCTCTTCTCTCTCTCTATATATATATATATATATATATATATATATATATATATATATATATATATGTCACAAGAAGACAAGGTTTTATAGCTTTTTCTTCGGTTCCCAGCCCACAAGATTTGCTGAATTGCTGTGTCCGTATATATATATATATATATATATATATATATATATATATATATATATATATATAGTGTGTGTGTGTGTGTGTGTGTGCGTTGTGTGTGTGTCTGTGTGTGTTTGTGGGGGGGGGAATTGCTGTGTACCAGTACATTATCAATCAAAGCCTGAAGAAGATACCAGAAGATCTGAAACACGTGTTGCATATGAAAAACAAAAGAATTAAAACAATTTTTTCTGAGAACAGAATACATTTTGCGGACCTTCCTTTTTTTTTTTATAAAATATTGAATTTCTCCCGTTGGAACCAGAACAACATTTTATATATATATAATATATATATATATATACACGTCTATAATCACCATTAGCGTAAAAGCAAGGCTCGTCTCTTATTTACGGATTTAAACTGACTAGTTTATCGAAGCATTACCATCGGATTTACCAATAGGAAAACTAATACGTCTAACATGCTGACCATAATCGTAACAGTATGCCTCATTCTCGCGACCGTGTGTCCATCGTATCTATGGTGGACGGGTAGGGTAAATAAAATCACATTCATAGATCTATTTTTGCCCCTCTGGCCTCGTGCTGTTCGTAACAAAGCTTGCACATATGTGTTTGTTTTGGTTGATTTTACGGCATGTCAACCCTTGTTGGGCTATTTATATACCGAAAACGTTTTGTTCTATCCATGCTTGATGGGTATTGAAATAAGATTTTAAACTCATTCTTTTCTATTCCACCCATAGATGGGACCCGAAGAGGTACTATCATCCGAGTCAGAGTGGATCTGGGAGAAATGCAATGAAGAGGTACCCCACTCGTCAGATCTTGGAACTTCATCATTAGATACAGTTTAATGTCATACCCAGGACACTAAGACCCTTCTAGCACATATGATAAAAATGGCTGGGTGTTTGCCATTAGGGAATAAGGTTGGGACAATCATGCAGATGCTAGGGCTTGACGTTTCTGTTTGATCGGAGTGTTGTATACTCTTCTTTTTACTTCTATTATTCTTCTGTTCATCTTTGGTATCTTACGTTCATCTTTTAGCGTCTGGACTTCGTCTTGGTGGTCAGTCGCACTAAATACATTTTTCTTTCTAGAGCAGTCTTGTTGCCAAGATTCATCAACCACAAAACCATATTATTTATGTAAGCTTTTATTTACTTAACTAAACATTTCATGTAACTAACATAACGCGCGTGTGCAGTGAGCTTCAGCTAAGGCAGAAAGACCTTATCTGCCTGACATCCAAGCTGAAACTGAGAGCCAACCAGATCCCACGTGACTTCACGTATTTCGCGGGCTTTTGTAATATTCCGTGGAAAGTCCCGCCCGTGATATAAAAAGGGGCCATCCCTTCAGAAATACAGGGGTTGACAATAATCTATGCTTAGACTATTTAACAGGAGGGGGCTCTCAAACCACCAGTCTAGCCAAAGTAAGGACCAAAATGGAGTATTGCATGTCATAGACTGTTTCTCTACCAGAAATCCGTCCTTGGCATCACGGGTCACCAAACACGGCTAACAGATAGCTTCATTGGGGCTGCATAGCTGCAGTTAGTGTATTCTGAAGCCACGGCCGACAGGGCTTGAGGCCAGATGAGGCCAGCCTTGTCGGTGGGATTTAGATTGCACCGACTGCAACTCTGCAGAGGGGCAAGACCACCCCCCTAATTGGGCCACTTGTTTGCCATGGGGTGCGACTCTATCTGATGGTAAGGTTCCAGTTCTGGAGGTTTGGGGAATGTGGAGCACCCCTTTATCACCAGTGCTCCCCGGTCCATTCTGACCTGGAGTGGTAGTACCTGTTAAGATCCCATCTAGGGGTTAAATAGAAAAATGTGTTTATAAAAAATTAAGTATCCATTAAGAATTAATTTATTTCAAAACGTCATCGGCATTAAATGACCCACTGCGTTGATAAGCCGTAAAACAAACCAAACCAAATCATCTGGCCTCTTTGCTTCATTAGGGTCCAGGTGGTGCAGCCGTACAGCAGCACTGACACAACAACGGCTTGGAAGAATTGTCGCTTTGATTTGTCTGTGAGTTTGGATTTCCATATAACTGATAATTCCTTTATAGCGGACCTTGTATTTCCTATGCATGCATTAGCAGCGATTTCTATGGATTAGATATTACTGCCTAAATACCTAAATTGTTCTCAAAATCCTTGCTACACAGCCTAGAAAAGGCAGCACAAAACGTCGGCCTATACGTAAACTTTGATAAAACTGAGTTCATGTCCTTTAAAAACAATAGAGACATCTCAACTCCTAAAATCGGTAAAACGTGGGTATATAGTTGGGCAAATTGTGGCCTTTAAGCTTGGTGTGATAATCTGTATAGGAGAATAACAACTCACAGTTTAAAGCAGTTGTTGAAATGAAGAGGGATAGTCTCAGCTATAATATTTTGCCCAAGACATGCAAAGAGAGTCGTTGAAAAAGCTCCTAGCCTCACCAAGATCTTAATAACAGCTCTGGTCTTTGTTTTGTCCATTTTTATAAGTCATCTAACCTTTGTATATGTCTCACAAGCACAGAAATCTGAATTACTTTTTTATTTTAGTTTTATCAGCTGTGGTTCTTCTTTCTGGGTGAGGCTTAGGACTTTGGAACAACAGTTTATGGACCTAGTGAATGATTGAATACATTAATGAATGAATTATATACTTTTGAGTGGAGACACGTGAGATAATGGTCATATATATATATATATATGAGGAAAAATGAGTAAAGAAAAGAAATGTAAATGGATAAAATGAATTTAATCGATATCACATTAATCGATATCACTTACACATGTGTTTCGGTCAGTTTATGAACAGAGTGAACATTGTTTTAAAAACAAATTTTCACTCTGATGAAGTCGATTCTTCTATGTGTGCGAATATTTTCACACACATAAACTGACCGAAACACATGTGTAAGTGATATCGATTAATGTGATATCGATTAATTCATTTTATCCATTTACATTTCTTTCTTTACTCATTTTCCTCAATTGTCAGATTCAATTCCTTTTCCATTTTACATATATATATATATATATTTATATATATTAGTGTGTGTGTGTGTGTGTGTGAAAATGGAAAAGGAATTGAATCCGACAATATGAGGAAAAATGAGTAAAGAAAGAAATGTAGATGGATAAAATGAATTTAATCGTTAATCGATATCACTACACATGTGTTTCGGTCAGTTTATGTGTGTGAAAATATTTCGCACACATAGAAGAATCGACCTTCATCAGAGTGAACATTTATTTTGAATGAAAAAATTCGTTGGGAAAAAACAACAGAGATTTTTGGAAATATTCGAAAATCGAATTGTGGTACTTCTATGTGTGCGAAATTTTTTCACACATATAAACTGACCGAAACACATGTGTAAGTGATATCGATTAATGTGATATCGATTAAATTCATTTTATCCATCTACATTTCTTTTCTTTACTCATTTTTCCTCATATGTCTGGGGTTGAGAACTTTGGAAATATTTGTATGGAGTACTGAAACACCTGAAATTGAAGAGGTAATGTTTTTTGAAAATAATAAACTAAGACTTCCTGATGTTTATTAGAAAGTGAAATAAAATTTAAAAAAATGCGAGAAATGCGCCTCGAACAATAATTCGAAGATCAAAAGCAAATAAATAAATACTTTTCACTTTAAACCTTTTTCGTGGCGAAGCTGCAGGAGTGTGTGGGGGTGAATTTTTGTTGATCGGTTTATTTATTTAGCGGGTGTCTCCACTTCGTAAGACCACAATACACATCTGGGAAATATTTCGTGGCGTAATTCTGAAATAATTTCTTTACCTTCTTCCCATTTTGAAGAATTTAGAAATTGTGGAAGTCAGCGATGTTCCTACAAGATGATTTGTTTGCATGTGTCTTTCATTGTTTTCTTTTTTCTTTTATTTTTTTTTCTTTATTTCTTTATTTTTTTCTTTTTCTTTTTTTTTTTTTCTTTTATTTAATTTTCTTTTTTAAATTTTTTATTTTTTAAGTTATTCTAAACTCGTTGTTTGAAAAAAAAGTATAATAATACGATTATCCGGGTGATCAAGTCACTGTGGTTAAAGAACAACACCTTATTGAATCTATTGACCAGAGCGTCTTAATCGTACTATCCTACGGGAAGGGGTCAAAGTTTAGGTTCTGGAGATGTATACAAAAAAAAAAAGAAAAAAAAAAAAGAAAGAATTTAATGATAAATTGTGATATTGTAAAAAGTACCTGTTACCTCTAAAGGAGGCGGCTTCGTTCCTGAAATGAGGTAACAACGAATACTGTTAGTATTTTTGTAATTTAACCATTATAGGTCTTTTAGACTATATCAAAATAAATAAAATTATTCCAATTAATTATTATTCTGATAAATCCACAAATCGAGGAGAGTAGCCTCGACAGAAAAGAGAGCCAGAAAGAGAGAGAAAAGCCAGCAGCCCAGAAAGATCATAGTTTGTGTGCATTCAGTGCACCAAAGACTGTCACTCAAGAATTGGCTTGCGAGTCACTTGCACAGATGCAGATAATTCTTTTTGACACTACGCCATTTTTAGTGGACGGAAACGTGCCAACAGCAAAATCCATTGCAATTTGTTAGATTTCCATATGTCACAGTTGAATGAGCTTTATATCTTTATTAAATTCTAAAATGACGAATTAGTTAAGTTAAAGTTAAATTAATAAAAAAAAACATGATGACATGCATTGAAAAAAAAAATTAAAATAATTTATCATAAATCATCAATCTTGATATATGAATAAGTAAGTAAAAGTAAAGTCGTCGGGGTGGCCTAAAGTCGGTATCAGCCAATCAGCGAGGGAGTATATCCCCTTTTCACAAGCGCTAGACCAAGGAGATTATTTTAGCGTCTGAGGTGGAGTGCCACACCTACCGTCAGCTCCTTACTTTACCGCACAGATCCTTGTGGTACTCATACGCCGAGTTGGCGAGGACCGGTATCGAACTAGGAAGCTTGTGGTTTCTAGCCGAACGCTCTACCGACTGAGCTAACCCGGGCACCAGATACTTTGCACAACATCACAATGTTTCATCAAGGGACCCTACACACTTTTCAGCAAACATGTCAGGTACCTAAGTGGCAGCCCTATCAATCTAGGCTTTAGAATATACCGACTGCATCTCTGCAGAGGGATACCCCACCAATAGGGCCACCTGTTGGCCGTAGGTGGTGACCTGTGATGCTTAAGGATAGAACCCTGGTGGCTGAGCAGTCCACGATATGCAACACTCGAATTTAGCCCTAACTTAGGCAAGACGGCCGGTCGAAGAGGCTTCTATTGATCAATCGACATTATATTTACACAACTAACCGTGACCTGTAAAAGAAAAAAAATGTGTGATGCGAATCTTCTGTGTATGTATTCGCTTTTCTTAAAAGAATATTAAATTTATTTAATATTTTACAGGTTTGTTAAGCTCTATGTAACTGTTCGCTATTCGGCTGCAACTATTTGTTTAACTTCTGCTTCTCTCAACAAAGACATGTTTATTTTTTCGGCGATCATACCCTAAATAAAGAAATCTCTTTAAAAATGGCGACCTGAAGCAAAGAGAAAGATGATATTTTGCAGCGAATGTTTTTTAAGCTGAAAAATGGTTAACATCGGGTGCGTCTTGGACGGTTAACTTTTTGCTGGAAGAATTTCGTATTAACATTAATTGTAGCAAATTCAAAGTTTAAGCCATTTTCTTTTTTTCCCCGATGAATTAAACGGCATTAACTAATCTATAGAGGACACACACACACACACACACACACACACACACACATATATATATATATATATATATATATATATATATATATAATTTTAATATACCAAGCGTGTTGGTAAATCCCCGCGGTAAGAAAAAACCAGCAAATAGTTTGATTGTAAAAATATACTACCAAACATCAACCGGGGGAGAAAAAATGTTTGGAAAAAGAAAAAGACCAAGATAATCGTACCAAAAAAAAAATCTATTGGTACAGTATTTGGCTAAAAGAAAAAACAATTTATATGTATATATATGTATATAAGATATATATATATATATTCATATAACGGCTAGGAGAATAAGCTAATAAGTAAAAAGTGCTCAATACCTAAGTAGAGCAAATAATAAAGATAAATCTAATGAGTCTACTATTAGTTTCGCTTAATGCTCTTCAGGACTAAGATCTGACTCATTAGATTTTTATATATATATATATATATATATATATATATATATATATAAGTTAGCGTGGACATGGGCTCAACGGTGCCTGTGCAATCTTCAGACCACACTACGTTAACTTAGATATAAATGCTCTATCAATGATATTGAGCACCATTTACTTATAACTATAGCACTCATATTATCTATCTATCTATCTATCTATCTCGCTATATTAAATGATTATAAATTGTTTCAAATAGGGTGTTACTTTTCAGTATATATCTATTATTATACTAAAGCTGAGCAAATCAATGTTTGTCTCCTAAAGGCTTTTTTCTTGTTTAGTTTAATGACACGCCTCGACTCAAACCAACCGCAATCTACGCAAAAGCTTAACATCGAGATTGAACCAATAGTAGTCAGACACGTCAGGCAATGCTGACGATTCGAATCGTGTAAATGTCTACCGTCACAGTTAATTAATGCCAAAATCGCCCTTGTAGAAGAGCAGTAGTGGTACTATTTAACCAATAGTCGGTGGGGTTGAGGGATTGATAACTTCCCCAAGGGTAGTGGTTCAAAACTTGAAAGTAATACTGAAAATTTAATTAAAATCGGATAATTCCCTGATTTTTGGTCATTTTTCTTGCAATCGCGAATGTTACAAATTATTTTGTAAACACGGATTTAAAAAAAAAAAGGCGGCCATCTTGATCGAAATTGACCGGAAAAATCGTTTTAAATGTATTAAAAATAAATTACATGTGTAATATTATTTTGCTTTATTTTTGGGTATACCTAGTATAGTCCGAATACCTATTCCTCTTTAATGTCTGTCTAGAGTTAAACGGTTTTCTGTATTTACACTTATACGATATACCAGAATGTATTATCTATACACCTTCAAATCTAATGTATGATTAAAAATCAATGTTAAAAAATGAAATATAAAAATGGAGAATTTTGTATTTGAAAATTTATTTACACTGTAAAATGATTTGTACCTATTATACTTTGTATAAAGACAATTTCTTTTCAGGAATATTCATGGAACCCATTTTTTTATGTACAAAAATTAAATGTGACGTGTGCCACACATACTTAATTCACAATGTTCTTTCTCATGGAAGACTTGCTTTATTCTGAACTCCTTTGATTGTTTTTTTTTTTTTCACATGCAATTCTCTAAAAGAAAAAAATCCGGTACTTATTTCTACGTTTGATTTTTCATATTTTGCATTTAGTTATTGTAACGTATTGGCGTTTTATCGATTCTCACAGTGCCTCAAAATGCACGGCACTATTAAGCCTCGTACAGACGTGTATCAGAGGTTGGCACGTTGGCTTGTTGATCAGCACACACAGAATTCCAGCAGTCCTTTAAGTCCACGAAGGAACCCTTCCTCCTTACTGAATGAATTTTATTGGTCAGGCGAAGATATCACCTTACGCACGCCGCGGGCTCTTAGTCACTGTCAATTGACTATCTTCACGGGTAATCTTTGGGCAGGGGTGTCTCATTCATAAAAAGAACTCGTAGTATTTCTTTGGCGTAGTAAAATAAAGATGAGGACAGTACTTCTTGCTTTTCATCAATTTATTTCCTTAATGCAAGTTATTGAGAGAGAGAGAGAGAAAGTCGATTTCTCTCTCTCTCGCCTTTCAGTCACCCACCTATGACTAACTCGCCCAAACTGCCAACCCCGACTGTCCTCGGCAGATTCTGTAGCGCATCTGTCAAACCTACTCCACGGCCGCAGACCAAACTCAACAGTCAAAATCTAAGGTTCCCTCATTATATAGAATTCGGTAGTGAACTTTCTAGAATGTCGTCGAATCTTTCGAAGGTTCTAATTGTTCTACCAAATTGCACGTGTCAATTAAGAGGTCAACGGGTCAACCATCCTTTCTTCTGACAAACCGATTAAACTAAATTTTAATAGCAAAATCCCAGACTCACTGGCTACGAATAGACTCACAGGTGATAACGAGAATTTATTCTTCCTGCTTGCCCACTCCCGTAGGTCTGAGAATCATGCTACATCCTATTAAGGTTTCTCTGTGTCTGGCATAAGGCCACAAATATGGTGTTACCGGGTAGGGCGCGCCATTATGCTACATTATCTTTTTTTTTAGCAAAGTCGATATCTTGGTACCATCATAGTATGTGGCTTACCTTTTAAAGTGGCCTACGAAATCATGTCTGTTTTATAGTATGTGGCCTACCATAAAAAGGCATATTATAAGGTATTAGCGTGACTGGAGTTCGAAATCGGTTATTACGACACCACAGTCCAGTACGTTAACCACTTTGCTACGGGGAATACCCCTTCAAGAACTTACTAAATTACTAAAAACTTTGCTCATAAAATCAGTTTCAACCATTATCTTATATAATTTTGTATACTTATATCATCATGGCTTGGCTTCGTGAACAAATATTACCGCTTTTATAGCAACCACCCAACCCTTTTTATCATATATTTACCAACCCGTCCACACGAGTAGGATATGACACAAGGTTAATTTCTTAAGCGGACTTTAGCAGGTTTGAATTCAGAGTTTTCCTTCTACTAGACTGGTTGACATACAAAGGTTAAAGGACCCAGTCTGTCCTACTATTTACCATAGCTGTTGCGAGAATAATTGGATGCAATCGTTTCGGAAGGATATTAGCGTTATGTGAAATGCAAACAGCCTGTTCAAGAATTTGAATTCCTCTCGTCCTATCATTTCATACGTGTGGAGGGGTTGCTAAATATTATATCCACACACACATATATCTTTTATGCAGTTTGTTATATTTACAAATGAAGAGTGCTCAATATCGGTGATGGAGCATATATAGATCTAAGTCATGGAGGCGATTGGCATAATGGTTAGAGTCCTGGGAAATGGATTCGTCGACCCGAGTTCAAATCCCAGACGAAACTGTTTGCATTTCTCATAGCGCTAATACCCTTGGGAAAGGTATGAATCAACCTATACTCCCTTCAGCTACGTGTAAATAGTAGGGCAGACTGGGCACTTCAACCTTGGTAAGGCAATCTGTCTAGGAGAAGGAAAACTCTGAACTCAAACCTGTTAAACTCAACTTAGGAAATTGACCTTGTATCGCATCCTACTCGTGAGGAGGGGTTGGTAAATATATATAGAGAGATCTAAGTGAGACAGAATCAACTGTGCTTGGTGATTGTCAGTTTCTAGCCTACACGATCATCAGGCCAACTTTTAGTCTGTGTATATATTTACCAACCCCTCCACACGAGCAGGATGTGACACAAGGTCGATTTCTTAAGCAGAGTTCAGCAGGTTTGAATTCAGAGTTTTCCTTCTCCTAGACTGGTTACCTAGCCATGGTTAAAGAGCCCATTCTGCCCTGCTATTTACCCATAGCTGGAGGGAGTATTGGATTCATACCTTTCCCAAGGGTATTAGCGCAATGTAAGATTCAAACAGCTTCGTCCAGGAATTGAACTCGGGTCGACGAGTCCATTTCCCACGACTCTAACCATTAGACCACTTTTAGTCTGTATAGCCTTGTTCTCGTTCAAGCCCAGTTAAGAACCAGACTTTCAGCTTACTCACTCCGTAAACATTCATACACTGAAAATTGCCGTAGCTTCCTCGCACTCCCCCATTCAGTGTTGCGCCATACCAAACATAGTCTGAGTAGATATCAAGAGACACTGTTCACAGCTAAAGCGACAATTGGTGTCTGCATAATCTTCGAGAGATCTAATGTTTTTAGCAGAACATCTAGCGATATAATCTTTACCAGAAAATCAAAAAGCGAACCTTTGGTCGGTAGAGACGATTCATTTTGCAGATGTTCATTGCTGCCATGCAGAATGAAGAGCAGCGGATATAGGTTCACGAGAGAAACACACACACATATATATATATATCTTCTTATTATAATGGAGATTGTGTGTTTGTCTGTCTGTAACCGAAACTATATTTCTATACAAATCACAATTCCCTTCGTTATTTACATCACATTCTCCATGAATTTATTTTTATTTAAACCTCAATTATTGATAAAATTGTTTTACATCATTAAGATTGTTGACCATATCTACATACACAGAACATGCAATTGTATTTATATATACAACAAAATAGCGGATTATAGTGTGAATGGGAAGGCTAATTTGCATATTGATTTTAAAAATTTGATTTTAATAAATATATGCTTAGTCTTATTGATTTCTAATTGTTTGGTTTTATCTTTTTGAATATGAGCAAAAATCTCGGGGATAAATCTTAAAATAAATCCATTAACAAGAAGAAATAACTAATATTATTCTTTACTTCCTATTTTAAATAATAGTTAAATTAGGAAAATTTACCAATGAAAGAGGGGAGTAATGGAAAATGATGGAAGAGTTACTTTCAAAGTTGTTCTATTTTTCAATCATACTCCCTCTGTTCCAAATTTTTTTATCTGCATTCTTATTCAGTTTCATTAGCCTTTCTAATTTAATATGATATTTTATTATATTAAAACTTAAATACTTGCACCCGGAGGGTGCATATATTTGCTAGTATATATATATATATATATAATATATATATATATATATATATAATATAATGAATAAGTTAATCCACAGACACGTATTTCGAGGTTTCACCTCTCATTAGTGGGGCTACACTTTAACAGCTACCTCTAGCCGGGATCGAGACCTGAGTGAATTTTCGTCTGCCAAGTCTCTTACCCATACGGCTACTGGCGGCTGTCACATATTAGGAGAAATATTAATTGATACATATCTGGCATACGAGAGTCCTCTAACTTTGTAAACAAAGTGAGGATTACCTATACGCCAGACGGTGAATTTACAATTAAATCCCCATTTAGAGAACTCAACACAAAACCTTTTGAAAAAGAGGGATGTAGCTCCTCGAAATATTGGTAAATAAATGGGATTTAGAATATAATATTCAACTCAGTTCTTCATTTATTTTCCTTATTTCTTTTATGATTCTCCCCTTCATCTTCATCTGGCCCGGAGTTGTAGTACCTGTTAGGGTTCCATCTATAGGTTAAATAGATAAAACAAAGTGTGCAATAATTTTGTACCCATGAAGAATGAATAAAACAAAAGTCTTTGGCATAAAATGACCCAACAAGGGTTGACATGCCGTAAAACCCAAACAACCAACTAAAATCTTGCATGCTTCTAAACTACCAAAAATTTATTTTCTATATATATATATATATATATATATAAAAAGTAAGTAAGTGAGTAAAGTCGTCGGGGCGGCCTAAAGTCGGTATCAGCCAATCAGCGAGGGAGTCTATCCCCTTTTCACTTGCGCTAGCGATTATTTTAGCATCTGAGGTGGAGCGCCACACCTACCATCACCTCCTTACTTTATCGCACAGATCCCTGTGCTACTCATACGCTGAGTTGGCGGGGACCGGTATCGAACTAGGAACCTTGTGGCTTCTAGCCGAATGCTCTACCGACTGAGCTAACCGGCCCATATATATATTTATATATGAATTAATAAACGATAAAACATAACAAAAATTAAATAAAATATATATTTTTTTTATTAATCTCTATGTAAATACAGAGAGATTTATTTATCACTTTTTAAATCCCAGGCAACGCCGGGTAGCTCTGCTAGTGAATTATAAATCTCAAAACATTTTTACGGGAATATTCAACAAACTAAACTAAATAATAAGTGCTCAATATCGGTGACAGAGTATATATATATATATATATATATATATATATATATATAGGTATTAGACACTGTGTCTAAGCTTCCTGAAGTAGACTATAATTAAAAAAATCTGTCTTTTGTTATATTTTTACTTATAAATTTACTCTGTGACTCTAACAAAAAGAGCACACATTGAGCTCTGTAAACTGCGACCTGTTTTTTTTTAAAAAAAACTTCTATGTCGAAAATAAGATTTCTTCTTCGGATTTTTGGATTATATATATATATATATATATATATATATATATATATATATATATATATATATAATAAAATTAATTTTTTGTTATTGATATTGGAGAAATGATTATTAAGTGCTCAATTATTTCTTTAAGAGCTGTATTTATTTATTTATTTAAGTCACCAATATAAAGTTCTTCTTACCAATGGTTTCAGATGTTTATCCGTCATCAGAAACGTTTCTGATATATATATATATATATATATATATATATATATTATATATATAGGCTGGATAGCGAAGTCGCAGTCCTATGAGCACATAGGTGAGAAACTAACAGTTACTAAGGGATATTGACTATTGTATCTACGCTATCATATATGGATTCACCCAATTTTTACACCAAGAGCAGGGTCAGTCTAAAAGTGGTTTTAACAGGTTTTAAACTCAGAATTTTCCTCCACCAGATGCCATACTAAGATTAAAAAGCCCAGTCTAAACAACTATTTTATACTATGCTTTACCTTAGTCACCAAAGCATCCATCTTGGAACCACAAGGTTCCAATTTCAATACCGGCCCTCACCAACTCAGCGCATAAGTAGCACAGCTTTTACTCTATGCGGTAAAGTGGGGAGCTGTTGGGAGGTGTAACGCCCACCTCACACGCAAAAACAATCTCCCTGGTCTAAAAATTATTGTATGAACAATGATGGGTGTTTTTCCTACCTCCAGTCACTTTAAAACTCATCCATCATTATTCATCCAGTATTTCTTCCCATTTTTTTGTATTGTCCTGACGAAGGTTTAACATAAACCGAAACGTTTAAACGTCGAATTTAATATTAAAATCAATCTTTTCAGAATACGTTGTTTTTCTATTCCACACACACACACACACAACACACCTATCTCTTTTCTCTCTCTCTCTCTCTCTCTCTCTC
>CM042140.1:34128691-34137714 GCA_023376005.1 Doryteuthis pealeii
GGAAGCGTGAGAGGTGAGAATGTTAGGGAGTTTGGGACAGTGCGCCGACTGAGCGAGACGTGGTTCTCGCTCTGGACATTTTTGACTTAGGAAACATAAACATCTCATAAAAAGTAGTGACCTTGTGTCATTACTAAAAAATAAAAATGATACAAGGCAAGATGTCTCCTAGCACCCCAAGTTGGTTTCCAAACTGCAAACATCAAGGAATGGTCAGCCAACTGAGCATTAGCCCAGCAACCAGATCCGAACCTCTCCACGTAGCACAGAAGATGAGATAAGTATACAACTATTTCTTCTATCAACACGCTATCACTCCATTCTGACTTAAGAGTCATAACGCCACAGTGAGAATTTACAGCATGTCAACCCTTTGTGGGTTATTTTATGCTGACGACGTTTTGTTTTATTCGTTCTTGATTGGTACTTAATTCTTTCTTTTAAACGTTATTTTTTCAAATTGATTTTTTTTCTCAATTTAACATAGATAGGACCCTAACAAGTATTACCACCCTGGGTCAATATGGACCTGGGAGTAATGGTGATGATGAAGTACTCCACATTCCCCAGAGCACCAGAATTGGATCTTCACCATCAAATAGAGGTTAACGTCATACCTAGGGCTCTAAAAACCTCAGCCACCGCATTCTAAACATATAAAAAGGGTTGGAGCTTGCTATAAGGGCAATAATATTGGGACAATCATATAGGCGATAGGGCTTGCCATGACCAGCCGATTAATCAGAGGGGGCCTCTCGGACTGCCCATCTAGCCTAAGTAAGGGCCAAAACGAAGTGTTGCATGTCATGGGCTGCTCAGTCACCAGGGTTCTATCCCTATGCATCATGGGTTGCCACTCATGGCCAATAGTTGATCCCATTGAGGGTCTTATTTCTCTGTAGAGGTACAGTCGGTGTATTCTAAAGTTCCAGCCGACAGGGCTAGTACTGAAATGATTATCGTCACGTTCTCCAAGTCAGAACTTATGACAAATGTTTTCATTTTGAAGATTTAAGAATAAAAAAGAATTTACACAAAAATAATATTAAGTTCAAGTCTCTTAAAAATATTTTCTGAATTATCCAAAAGGACAATGGGTAAAGTGAACTGAAAAAGGCAAATAAACTTCTTTGGATTCTCTCCTCTGTGTGTTCGCATATGTCTCACTAATTTTGATCTTTCTGTAAAGGGTCATTCCATGTCACCCACCGAGTCACTGAGCACAATATCAACATTTGAGAGTCCATAGAGCATTATGATGATTGTCTTTAATTATAATCTTTCACTGAAATCCTGCATGTACATAGGAAAAAAACTCTGAATTGGCAGGTTCATATCTTCTAAAGTAGACTTTGCTCCCACACAAAATTCTCTGATGAACTTAGGCAGACATAGTAGATGTTAAGAAAAAAATATTATGAAAATTGAAGAGGACCCAATTTCGATAGACTGACCGTAAGCTACATAGGTGAAAAGTTGTTGATTTTGGAGTCATGCATTTGGGTGGGCAAAATAACAAAAATTCTATCGGGTATAGGGTTAAAATAGTTTAATATGTGGATTCTACAGTCCTTATTTGCCTTACATACCAAATTTCAGAAATATTGAATGTATGAAAGTATTTAAAAAAAAAAACAAAAAAAAAGATTTTGCGACACCGCACGGCCTTAATTTTGAGGCAAAATAAGAAAATTATAACCCCCCTCCATCTATGCATAAAGATTGGCCTCTTTAAACTTGATATGTCAACCGGTCTCGGAGAAAGAAAATACTGAGAATTCAAACCTGTTAAACTCTACTTAGAAATAGACGTGTCACATCCTGCTCGTGAGTTGATAGATACATATTCAATCACTCAGTTCTATTAATCATTCAATCAGAACTACACACTTGCTGAAATATAAATCTCTAAATAGTCTTGCATTCATCGCATATAAGTTATCCAACAGAACAGGATTAACAAGCCGTTCTTTCAGTCAGTTGGATTTAGCATATAAACAAGGGTAATCCCAAAAGTAAGGTCTCCAACATGCAGGGGACATAGGGAAATTGTTCGTGCGGCTATTGAGAACATTATTGTACTTCTTGGGCATGAGCATCTGCCACCCTCTGTGGGCGCTTATATATTGTTAGGAAATTTTACAGTTTTTATTACCTTCTTCATCAATGATTAGATAAGATACTTTTTATCAATATATCTCGTGATGTGACTGACCGCTTAGACGCAAATTCATACATTTCCCGAGGGAATTCGTACTAAGACACGACCGAAATTGCATTTTCCGTATCTATGATTGCCAATAAGTTATTTCCATCTCTCTCTCTCTCTCTCTCTTTATATATATATATATATATATATATATTATAATATATATATATATAATTATTTTAATTTTGATCTAACATATCAATGTTTGATGTACGTGGTCGATATTCCCTACGGCATAACTTTTGTACATTTGACATAATATGATGTACATATGTGTGTGAATGTGGGTTCCTTTATTCATTTACAGACTGAAGTAGATTGACAGATAACTGACTGATATATATATATATATATATATATATATATATATATATATATATATATATATATATATATATGATTAATCAATGCCTCAAGAAGATATCAGAAGATCTGAAACACGTGTCGCAAATGTAAGATAAAAAAAAAATAATTTTTTTCTAAATCACAATCCATTTTGCGACCTTCTTTTTTATAAAATACACACACACACCCACCCACACACACACACACACACACATATATATATATATACAGGGTGTTCGGGATAAATTTGACATACTTATATTTTTCTCCATAGGTTGGAGGTATTGACGCACATTACACATCATTTAAAAGCTTGGACCGTTCTTCATTCATATACGTGATGACAGGAACCCACCTGAATAATGGAAGATAATAACATGATGATCTGCGCCGGCAAACTTTTACGACGACACCAGTCCCACTGTTTTGCCTCCGAAGTCCCCAGATCTTAACCCCATGGATTATTAAGTATGTGGCGCTGTTGAGAAAGACACCAATCGCCGTGCCAGTACTACAAAAGCTCATTTAATCAACAGAATTATGGTAGTTTTTGAGACCCATCCCAGAGAAACTGTAACATCAGCTTGCTCCAGATTCCGGAGCAGGATTGAGGCTGTGATCGACGCTAATGGCGGTTATTTTGAGTGAAACTTGTTGCCAGTAGTGTAACTTCCGTGTCTGTTGAATTTCTTTACAATCCATTAAATTTTGTAGTTACCAAGCACTTTTTCTTTTTCCTTATGAAACTGTCAAATTTATCCCGAACACGCTGTATATATATATATATATATATATCAGAGACTCCTAGAAAATGGACTCGTCGACCTGACTTTAAATCCTGGACGAGGATGCTTACATTTCACATAGTGCTAATACACTTGAGATAGGTATGCATCCAAATACTCTTCCTCCAGCTTTGGGTAAATAGTACGGCAGATTTGGCTCTTTCACCGTGGCTAGGTAATCAGTCAAGTAGAAGGGCAACTCTATATTCAAACCATATGTATGCATTTACAAAATTTTCTTCCGTTAGTTGATTCTGCTGATATACCAGGATGCAGCCTGCTAAGTCTAGCCGCACTGAAGAGACGTGATACGTCGAAACAGGACTGTATGTACATAACTATGTAGGGGGATTTCGATAAAGTTTCGAACAAGGATCATATTCAGTAAAAATAAGTTGTGATTTAATAAGAAGGAAATAAATGTTTTGAAAAGATTTTTTGAAAGAAAGAATATATTTCGAATGCGTTTTGTTTACAATCTTTGTTGAGATTCCATCAGAGAATTGCTGGGGTTGAATATTTTCGGGAGAATTATAAACACTGGCAGAGGAATGTCGGATTGTTTTGGCTAAAAATTCCAGTGTGGGAATTTGACAATATACAATGGAATTAAAATATGACGTAAGAACGTCATCAGCTGATTATTGGTACGTAAGACGTTATCAGTAAATTATAAATGAAGTGTTGAATAGCCGAAAGGGAAAACAAGCTGAGAACTAGAGTAGGAGCGAACTCCAGACTACAAAGAGTCTATTAGGCAGATACCACGACGCAGGCTAGTATTCATCATCATCATGTCAGGCTAGTATTCATCATCATCATCATGTCGTGCATGCATATTTTGTAATATAAGGCGTGTGCCAGATGGCCACTTGTAAATATAGACTCTTTGACAATCACGAGACCTGAGAAAGATTCCTATTATCCAATCACTGGCAGTGCTGCTGCTGCTGTTGTTGTATTTATACTAGTCTGATTCTTAACCTTGGCTCATTGCTATTTGGATCATCTTGGACGACGGACTTACAAAGAATACTATAACACCGGATTCTTATTGGCTTGCTTACTTATTTACTACATCTGGAACCAAGGATGGCGGCCAGATACTCAACAGTATCCATGACAATCTTTCGTCAACCTTATCTATCATTCATTGCACCTGGGAGCTCCTCTGCGGAGCAGCCAGCATCTTCACATAACTGGTCAATGTAGGTCTTTGTTGGGCGCCCCACACTTGCATGTCCATGTGTTAGCTTCCACAAGTGAACGTCGCTTATGAGTTCATCCTTGCTTCCCCAGCAGTGTCCTGCATGCCTTGTCCGTCTCACTCGGATAGTTTGTGAGATGGGGGCAGGTGACCGTACAGCTGCTTCCTTGTGGGGTGCTGCTTCCACGACTTGTTCAAGACTGCACGCAGCATTCTTGTGCAGCTCCAATCTAACTTAGGGTTACTGTTAGGGTTCAGGTGGTGCAGCCATATAGCAGCACCGACACAACCACAGCCTGGAAGAACTGTCGCTCCAGCTTGTCAGGGAGATCGGACCTCCATATGACTGATAATCTATTTGTGGCCGACCATGCCTTTGCTATCCGTGTATTAACATCGCTCTCTGTGGAGGAGATATTACCACCTAGGTATGTGAATTGTTCTACTGGCTTAAGAGGCTTGCTGTTGAGTGTGGAGATGTTTCCTTTATTTTTGAAACTCATGAACTCTGTTTTACCGGAGTTCACGTAGAGGTCTATATTCTTTGCTGCCTCCTCTAGGCTAGTATTAGCTTATCGAAAATAGAACGTTCTTACTTTCTGTCTTTCTTCCTCTTCAAGCCGACAGCTGACAGGCGAATGATAAGCGTAGCGTATCTACTTTAAGCGTCTCTGTTATTGTAACCTTCTTCTTATCTCTCTCTGCGACGAAGACTGCTAGTATTTGTCACAGACAAAAATAAACATTTGTTGAAAGAAAGTGCAGGCTTGTTGATAAATGAGACGTTGTTGCCACGGAAAAGCTGAAGGGACGTTTCGTGCAGAAAGAAAGAAACGAGCCCACACATAGGAAGACAAAAGACCCGTAACGTAACAAAACTCGTCAGACACCAGTGCCCATCTTGTTTAAGAGTATATATATATATTGTATATAATATATATATATATATATATATATAGTGTGAATGGTCACTGTTCCAACTTTTGCTGGAATGGGTCGTCGTACCAAAGGCAGTATTATTGTAGAGTGCTCAATTATAAATAGAGCTGTATATAATTATAATAAGATAAATATATAAAGGTTTTACATATCTATTTATTTAGGTGACAAAGGAACATTCACGACCATATGGTTTTAGGCGATGCAATTAAAACATCTTCACCTGATGATTGCATCGCATGAAACCAATATGGTCGTGAATGTTCCTTTGTCACCTAATAAATAGATATGTAAAACCTTTATATATTTATTATTTATTATATTATATTATATTATATATATGATATATAGATATGGGTGTGTTGTTTGTGTGTGTGTGTGTGTGTGTATGTGATTTACAGAGAGATAGAGGATAGAGGGAGAACAGAGTGGGATGAGACATATTATACACACAACAGGCAAACACCAACACATATTTTACAGAGAGAAGAGGAGAGGAGAGAGAGAGAGAGAGAGAAGAGATTGAGAGAGAGAGAGATGAGAAGGGAGGGGTGATAGATAGATAGATGTGTTAACATTGACTAATGATGTCATTGTGAGCCAATTCATATTGGGAGGCAGAGATTTTGGCCCAAATAGTAGAAGACTGTTTCGTTGGTTCCATCAATTCCCCCATACCACTACCCAACACCCAATGGCCTTCCTTTTGAACTGCATTAACATAAATTATACTTAAACAAGTATGGATCTAACAATCTCCTTGAGGAAAGTCACAACTAAGAGACGATTAAGGCACGCATCGGGGTTTGCCGTGGATATAAGTTTCGGTGGATGAGCCCAGCCCGTCCGATTGCCGCGTTCGAAAGTCAGTTGCATTCTTTCGGGACAATTTAATTAGCTACACTTTATATAGTCATCTCAAGATCGACGAACCTGTGGTCACCGCTTTCTCTTTGCTTTCTTTTTTTTTGTTGAATAATGGCAAATAGGGTTACAGACTTTTTGTTTGTTTTTGTTCTTCTGTTTTCGAGATCTGTCTGTAAAGGAGTTGAGTCCCATCCCTTTTTTACTATCTAGAGAACCGGTTACGAGGCCTGATAACGATTAAATTGCTCAATTATTAAGATCTAGATTTGTGTTGGGATTAGGGTATAAGAATTAGTGGGGTGATATAGTTTGAAAATAACTCATATTTAGTCGAAACTCTACCTGACTCAAAGCGGTCCTCGATGGGGGGGCCCCTGGGGGCCCTTTGCGAAACTGCCATGGCTAAGGAAAGGATTGGGTCGGGAGGGAAGAAGGAATTGGGTACGCCATTATTCGCAACTCTGAGTAAGAAGTGTCAAGAAATGGAAGGGCCAGAATGACTTTTTTATAGAGGTTGCGCAGGCCATTCATGGGTGACTTAATAGCGTTCGGCTATAAAACCACAAGGTTTCGTAGTTCGATACGGTCCTCGCCAATCAGCGTTATGAGTAGCACAGGTCAATCCTGTGCGGTATAGTAAGAGGGCTGATGGTAGGTGTAGCGCTGCCACCTCTAGTATCATTTAAAATTCAAGAGTCTCCATGGTCTAGCGTTTGTTTGTTTATACTTGTATCTATTTGAAATATTAGGGGATAGATTCCCTCGTTTGATCTGCTGATACGACATAGCGCCTCCCGACGACTACTTTTTTCTTTTACCCATGTTGCATTGCAACTAATTGTAGATTTGTGCGAGAAAACCGACCTATTTTTTAACTCGAACGATGCATGCATTTTGTTTCCAGTACACGGATCAAAGTGTCGAGAGAGCGAAAGAGGAAGTGAAAGTAAGAGGAAAAAAAGAAGAAGAAGGCAAAAGAGAGAAGGAGAAAGAAAGAAAGAGAAAGAAGAGCTGGTGAAACAATTTTCAATTATTAATCATTAGCAGGTCGCCATGGCAGCATCGATATCATGTCAACAATTGAACATAAGGAAAAAAAAATGAAACAAGAATAGGAAAGAAAATATAAAACTCCCACTTTGACTTCATATGTATTTAGTAAAAAAAGGTTAAATAAAATAGTTTGCTTTAAAAAATACTTTTTCATTTACTATGACTTATGTGGTCGCCGAAGTCAATTCTGTTCGTGACAGTCGATATTCTATTTTTTAGAACTAGAAGTGGCTACCCGGTGTCGCCTGGGTTAGACGGGTGCATCTTTCGGTAAAAAGTTAGTCTCGGCAGATCCTTATTATTCATATCGCGTTAGTCAGACTCTCGCTGGTCTGCCCCATAAAAAGAATCTTTACAACAGGGAAAATTTATATATTCATATTAGTAAGATATGTTTCCTATTCATGATTATAATTTTAAAAAAAAATAGATGTAAATAATTCAATCAATGCGGAATATCAATTTCACAAAGCGGAAAAAAAAAAAATCATATATAACTAAGAAGGGTATTATAAGATAAACTTCACAAAACATGCAAATGACTTTCCCTCGTGTTACTTTGTCATATTTTGATTTTAAATATCTTCCCATAAATACTACTCAAATCTTTCATTATTTTGCTAAAAAAACAAGCCCTGGTTCATATTAATTTGTGCGTTAGTATATATATTACTTGTCGTTAAATGTTTATATTTTCGAATTTTCCCCGGTACATAGAGAACACACAACTGCCCTTTTATATCATTGTATTAGATGAGATTAGATTTTAGATGAGATGTAGTATTTATAAACTCGAAAAAGGGGACGTCAGTTAATCGATACATATATAAAGGGCAGTTGCTGTATGTATGTTATGGTTGTTTATTGTCGGAGGAAACATGACGGAAAATAAAACAATGCAACGACATTATAAAATTAAATCCATATTAAATACATTTCCTACTATTATCACATTCTTACTTTTTGCAGCCAATAAATAATTCGAAAAATTTGATTCTTATATTTGTCTTAGAGTAGTTTAGGACGGAACAGATATTGGATCTGGGGGACTGCCTCTTGGACATCACCGGGCAATAGTAGACTCGACCTCTATGCACGTTTGCAAGGGACAGGTGGGAGGGAGATATAATATAAGCAGGCTTCCTCCTCTAAACACAGTCAGTGTCCCATAGATCGCATCGTCGAAACCTGTTACAATATTGTGAGATAATTAAAAAATAAAATTTATTTAAATGTAACAGGCAGGATTTTTTTTATTGCATATTAGGATGTATTTGGCAAATTCTTTATTAAATTTTTTGCATAAAAATCGCTAAAATTCGCGTATATATACAACTATCTCTGTTTTATATTAGGTATTATGTATTTTTGTTTACATTCAAAATATGTAAATTTAAAACCAATGTAACCCTAAAATCTGTTGAGTGTTTGAAGCACATTTAAATTTCTAAAACTTTTTGTAATATATGACTAAAAATTTAAATTCAGTCTTTTTTGCTTAGAGAATTAAAAGTGTATTCGTTTATTTTCTCTTTATTCCAATATATAATATATATATAATATTATATATATAGTATATATATAATATATATATATTTTCTCAATAAGATAGCATAAA
>CM042140.1:34137814-34155314 GCA_023376005.1 Doryteuthis pealeii
GGCAGGCGCAGCTGCTAGAGTTTTGAACATACCGGCAGTCACTTGGAGTCCGCCTAAGACAACCTTACAAAGATACAGAAGAAGGAACCATTTCTCCAATCCCTACTACCTTAGTTTATAACAAGTCCCTATAGTTTGCATTCCACTCACTTAGCTCATTGGGTAACCTGGCGCAAGAGAGCGTCTCCGAGTCTCATAATGGATATGGGTGACAGATTTCTCCACGATTCAAAACAGCACATGCATATACACGCAGGGCATGGTACAATATCTATATTCCATAGACAACACATGAGTGTCGTATACCCAACATTCAGGTATAATTATTCAAGAGAGGAAACTCCAGGTGATAGAGAGACACAAGAAAGAGAGAAAGAGAACGAGATTTGAGACTCTCACTTAGTTACTAACTGACACTACATCCACCCAGCCGTATAATTTCTTTCCTTTATACAACAGCTTTCTTGCTATATGATCGTCTCATCTATCGTTCCTAGCTGTCTCTCCTTACTCTGGCTATTGGCTTCTCTACTATACCAGTCTGCTACTACAGATTCTCTTCTTCTATAGTAATTGCTTCGCAAGTATTAAACCACAGTACTACTCTTTTTTCCCTGTTGATGCAAGATTTTTGCATTTTTTGCCCTCGCTCTGTTTCCATCTCTTGTTATAACAGTTCTTGCGCGAACGACATACTAATTTAGGCTACATAACTCCACCGAGCAGATTGAGTAAATAACACGTTGTATTCTCATGGCTCACAGTAAATGATCCGGAAATATATGAAAACTTAACATACTGAACTAGTTTCCTTAGTTTTTTCTTTCCCATTAGGCTGGTTAGAAACTCGCAAGATCGGCGGCACCTCTCTATTAGTGGGTCCTTTACTTGTTAAATAGGTTAGGGTCATCCAACGGGATAAATCTCCTACCCCGCCTACCGACTTCTTAACAACTAACACCTATTTCAACTACTAACAGGGTCTTGTCAACAATGTATGACAGCCCTCGGGATTTTTTTGCACATATTCATTAAAATAAAACGCAAACAAATTTAGAAAATACTAAAATTGTAAACAAAATACCTCGGAGTTTACAGTGGCTATAAGTAATCAGTCGTCGAAGCCGACCGGGGCGCTGAACGATTCCATCAGGAGAAATAACATTGGTAATAGGCAACAACTTAGTGTATATATCATATATCCGCAATCTGTTTCTTGAATATCACAAAGAAAATTCCGGAGTGTAAAATTCCAATGGCAAAATTAAACGATGTTCCTTTTCTCCCGTAGGAAACCTGTTACTACACTTGAAAGTTTTATGAAGGAGTCAGTACCATTATTGCCTCATTATAAAAATCGCCAGGCACAGATAGCACTTGAGTATCATGGATTGTTACAAAGACTCACAATTGATGTCTTGAGGTAGCTAATACTAGAATTTGAGTTGAATCGCCATATCCATGATTAGATAGATAGATTAGATAGATAGATAGAAATGTACAACTGGATAAGATATATAGAAAGATAGAAAGTGAATAGATTAGAATTAGATAGATAGATACATAGATAGAAATGAACAGAACTGGGATAGATAGATAGATACAAGATAGATATTACAGAACTAGGGAAATATAGATAGATAGAAGATAAATCAGAAGATGGTAGTTCTGGGATGAATTTGACATATTTTATATTGTTATTTTCTTCGCGTAGGTTTGGGGGGAGGTATTGAACGTTTGTTAAATCCGCATATTTTGCATTGTATATTAATCGAATTACAATTGTATCTTATTAAGTATGAGTAGAATACTAACGAGCCAAACTACAGCTAGTTTAAATTTTAATAATGTACAAAGATATCTTTTAGATTTTAACATCTAAACTTTTAATTTATTCATATATCGTGATGAGACAGATATATGGAATGACTGGAACCATTAAGCAGACCCTGAATACATGGAAAGAGAATACTTTGTATATGATGATCTAAAAAACACACGAAATCATGGAGAATGTGAGCGGTAACTAAACAGAACGCGGCCATGGAATCAAATAGGAGTTAGACTTGAATAAGTGAGATGATTATATAGGTTGGTCTTTACGGTTCACACAATGCTAACACCTACGCAACACACTGCGTAATACATACAAATTCAAATATAAACGAGGCATTGAACTAGGAGAAAATATTTCAAGTGGAGGAACTATATGAACCGAGATTTAGATGGCTAGAAGAAGTCCACAAACTAATTATTATAAAACAGTAACTTTACTCATTGAAAATCATGTCAGAATATAGGGTAACATATCAAGATATTGAAATTTCGAGGATGAGAGAGAGGAAGGAGAGTGATGCCTACGTGAAGTTGCTACAGCATTGCAATCAAAGACCCTGGGATAAAGACGAGAGAGACAGAGGGTGGAGCCAGAGTATTGGGTAAGATATGAGGATATTCAACACATAATGTAACTTATTGGGCATGAAGGTTATATCGGTGCCGTCTCAACTAGTAGAAATGCTGTGAGAAAAGGTCAAAATGGGTTAGATTTCTTATTCAGGTCGATTTTTTATGCGAGTTTTCTGCGAATCTAAACTAGACATTGAGCAACTGTAACTTATATTGGTAATATTCACCATATGTTAATATTATAACAGGATGAATCCTCTTATATACACCTCACTTAACCAAATGCTGATGGCACTCTCACTTAATGTATAATAATAAAATTCGATAGACATTTATCTACATGAACGACCAGATTTTAAACAAATATTTATTTAGAAAGGAGGGGGAAAGAAAAACCGCCAAGCCCTGTGACGGACCCATGATTATTATGTTATCGATGGCAGCTGTTGAGAAAGAACAACCATCGCCGTGCCAGTACTACGAGTAAAAAGTCCCATAGTTCTCAACCGACAGCACAAATTAAAGGTTAGTTTTTTGAGAACCTATATACCCAGGGAAAAACTAATAATACAGTCACAATTGTTTTTCAGTCATTAGCTCTTTTCCAAATTTTTCCCGCCCAGAGCAGGATTTAGGCTGTGATACGCGTCTCCGAAATAAATTTTAGCTAATTTTTCTAACCTGGCAACTATATTAATTGAAGTGAAAGGCGGCTCTTATTAATATATAGATGAACTTAGGATTTATATACGGCCCCAATTTATGTTGGTCAAAAAAATTATGTATGTTATTTTTATGGCAATTACGGTGTGTTGGGAGT
The DNA here is from genome assembly GCA_023376005.1 of Doryteuthis pealeii. Lineage (NCBI taxonomy): Eukaryota > Metazoa > Mollusca > Cephalopoda > Myopsida > Loliginidae > Doryteuthis > Doryteuthis pealeii. The sequence continues at coordinate 34,141,044 of CM042140.1, forward strand.
TTTTCCTTCCTTTTATCTAAGATATATAATAATATACTTTATTCCCGATGCCTGTTGGTAATATATTTCTTTTATATAATACAATAATCCATTCTTAATAAATTTTTATTTGATAAAGTTGAGACCGATTAAATATGTGTTTTGTTTTGTCTGGTAACCGAAACTAATACACTAACAAGGTCACTATCCTCCATTAATTGAGTATATAAATAATAAATCACATTCTCCATTGATAATTTTTATTTTAAGAAGCTCATCAGATTATATATAAAAATATGTTTTTCACTCTTATTAAATACTGCTGACCATATCTACGTACTAACCACCATCTTTTTCTGTTTTTTTCCAACTTCTTGAAGAACTTAGGTTAATATAATGTCAATTATCAATCTCTCGACTGAATAGATGACAAAAAAGCTGGTTTACTAGGTGGTGAACTGGAAAGATGACTATTACTTTGCACAACTGTATATGGAGATATTGTAAGAATAAGAAAGATAATAACAGAAATTTGCTTGGTGAATAGAATATTAAAATAGATAGATAAAAATAAATAGACCTGTATATGCTCATGGTATTGTTTGATTTCTATTATGATGTTTATAAATCCTTGAATATTAGAATATATGAGCAAAAATCTCGGAGATAAATTTAAAAAAAAGATAACCCAAATTTAAACAACTATATAAAAAGAAATATACTGTTAATTTTATTATGCTTATTACTTCCTAAATTTAAACTTATATATTAAGGAAAAGATGCATTTACCGGGAATCGGTCACGAGGTAAGTAGTGCAGAATTCAGTGGGGGGTAAAGTCACGATATTAAATGTTTTTAAATTAGAAACAAAAATAAGTTATTAGCACAAGAAAGAGGAGGACGGGGGATAACCGGAAGAGAAAGGTAGCCTAACTAACTGGATTTGCAATTATTTTAATTTTATTCGTAGTATATCAGCTACCTCTCTGTTATCAAATCAAAACATTTTGAGATCTGCATTCCGATTGCAAATTATTTAGTATATATTTAGACCTTTCCCGCTAATCTACTGGATGATTTTCTGGAATCAATTAATACTTATGCCCAATCCCCGGAGGGTTTTGTTTTTTGGTTTTATATATTTGCTACCTAGTATATATATATAATCAAAGGTTACGGTCATTGAGATACAAAAGTTTTTCATTACAAGTGACTTTTTCTATTACGTCTTTTATAGAATTATTTTACTTATCACTAGTCTCGATTAATTCTGATTAACCCGTATTCGTCTTCCCCCCCCTCTGAAAGATTCCGCACTTTTTCTTTCTCTTTAATTAATTCCCCCTCCTTCCTCTCTATCCGCGTCATTTCTGGAGAATTATAGAGTGTGTTTAATATTAAATCCCCCCTCTCTTCTCTCTCTCTCTCTTCTATCTCGAGTAGGCTTATCTGTCTCTCTGTCCTCTGGAGTCTCTGTTCTTACTCGTCCTTTGCTGTCTCTGCTTCTACTTTTCAATACTTTATCTCCGAATCTCCATACTATATTATAATATTTATAAATATTATTGAGAGGAGAGAGAGAGAAGAGAGAAAGTGGCGCGGAAGTGAACAACTAGAATTAGATATAGGATAAGTCCTCATGCTAAATCACGACACTCAACTCATAAGTAGGATACGCATAACTAGAAATATAGGCGTTGAACATCGACTTTAGAAAAACGTCTGTCAAAATGACCTTCACGCCCCACCTGAGGATCATATCTCGCTCTGTCAGTTATATCGAATATATTTCAACTCTCTCGTCACTCCATCTCTGTGTGTGTGTATGTTTGTTGTTTCTGTGTATCTCTTTCTCTCTCTCAGCTACTCTCGTCCTGTTACATCTCCTCTCTATTAAGGATATACTCTCTCCTGACCATCTCTTTCCCCTACGTATCCTCATCTCACAAACGCATACAATGTACAACCTAATAGATATGGTAAAAGGTCGTGTGTAAAATATACAATGAGTAATATGTCTGTATCTGTTTTGGAGATACAACACTCCCCACACATTATCTACTGCTTCTCCACTTATATGAGCCCAAGGGGCTGGTCTTAGTAACAAAGAATAACCCACACCTGCAGCTGTAGGGTAGAAATAGGTGGTTCCCTATAATTTGCTCACTTATACAAACCGAACGAAGTACTAAAGTTTCCGACAATTGTACAGCACTCGAATACAGAGCTCGATACTCGAATAAAAACCAAATGAAACAAGATCACTCTGCGATAACTAGAATAGACCACTGGGCCAGTCAGCGGCGAAGAGTCTTTCGATCGCTTTTCAACAAAGAAATAATCTACTATAAAGAATTCATTAACCCCTGACGGGCCAGATATGAATTCAGTGCAATAGATTCATGAAACGATAATGCATTAGGTTTAAATGAAAAAAACTAAAACAGACAAAAATGGTAAAATGAATAAATTGGGAGGGTATATTGAGTCTTCTGCATTATTTGTTAATAGCACCACATGGCAGCATTTCAAACCTTAGTCCTATTTTGTATATTCAATATTGATGTCACGCTAAATAAAATCCATAACTTTTTAGGACGGATGTCTTTTTTGTTCTATTATTTCATTACCAAGTATGTTTATTTCCAGGCTTATAATATGATAAAGTGTGATTTTATTCTGACGGACATTCCCTGAGTTCTTTTATATATAAATACCCAGAGCCCAGGGGCAGCCCCATCGTGGTTTTTCCAAGCACAGCTATAAGGCAATTGTCCCAACCGCCCTAGCAAAATACTATGCACCGACTACACCGAGCGGTGCAAAGTAATTATAAGTTTTAATATGATAAAATATCCGTTTAGGGTTAAATTAAGAAAGGCTATATGAAACTGAAAAAGATATATCAGATAAAATACTTTTGAACAATGGAGTAGATAATTGAAAATAGAAAACTTGAAAACTAATAACGCATCTCTCTCCATCATTTTCCATACTAACTCCCCGTACATTTCCCATTGGTAAATTTTTAATTATTTCCTACTTACACATATTCTAGTTCAAAAAAAAAAAAATAGAAGTAAGAATACTTTATAACAGTTATTTCTTCCCTTGTTAATGATTCTTTTAAGATTTATCCTGCAAGATTTTTGTCCTTCATATTCAATTAATTAACCAGATATTATTAGAAAACCAAACAAGTTATAGAAATCAATAATACTAAGGCATATATTTATTAAAATCCAAGTTTATTTTTAAGAAATTCAATATGCAAATTAGCCTTACCAATATCACACTGTAATTTCCCCGCTCTAATTTTGTTGTATTATATATAATTATTCACAATTTGCCATTTAATAGTACGACTGCTAGATCTATGGTCACACCCGGTATGGGGGTCTTAATGGTGTAAAAAAACCATATTTGTGTTTATTTTTGTGTTATTTATGATTGTAATGTGTTTAAATAAGAATAAAAGTCTTCAAATGGATGAAGGAATTTCATGTATAATACAAAGGCTAATTGTGACTTTATAGTAATATATATATGTTCGCTGCTTTACCAGTACAATACAAACCCACAAACTTTCATCCATTAAATATAGATTTCTCCCTCTCAGTCTTATTTTATTTTATTTTTCACTTATTGATTTTTTTTATTATATAAAAGTTTAAAACATCCCCATAGTTCTATAATATAATTAGACGGACCCAGTGCCCTAGCCTGCATTCGGTGAGGGGTTTCTTGTTGCCTCTATCTACTCTATTATTTTGTATTTGTTTCTCCCATTTTCCTCAGCATACCCTATTTTTCATCTCGGTCTTTTATAGTGAGTGAAACAAGCCCCATGTCTTTTTTAATATTATATTCAATGTGCGAGAAGGCCCCAGTGGCTGAGGGTCTTAATGTCCCGGGGTATTGACGATTAAAACAACCTCTATCAGACAAATATAAGTTCACAAATTCTGGAGCAAACCACTGATCGGATAGCATGGTGGAGCTTTAGAAATAACCGACCTGCACCTCGTGCAGAGTGGTATGACTCCCCCACAATAGGGCTCCTTGTTGGCTATGTCGAAGGTGAGCTTGTGAAATGCTTAAAGAGTGGAACCGCTGTATTGCCACTATGAGAAGTCCATGAACAATGCCTATACTTAGACGAGGACGGAACACGGTGGGAGGGACACCACGCCCTCAGATCGATCAACTGCCCACGGTAAAACACTACTCACCGCTATATGATTATCCCACGACCACTATTGCCTGTAAATAAATAGATAGCAAAGCCCCATCAAACACTTTTTATCATATATGTGCTAGAACAGTGGTGGGATCGAGGGTCTTGGGTCTTGGCTATGAATGTTAAACTTCTATCTGATGGAATGAGAGTTTCAATATTGGAAACTCTGGGGAATGTAAAGTACCACTTCAGGCCACTCTGACGCGAGTTCGGTGTGGTTAGCTCATGTTAAGCGTCGTATCTAATGGCTTAAATAGAAAAAAAAATGATGAGTTTAATAAAATTGTGAGGTAACTTCTGTTTTAAAACGACTATATCTTTTATAAATTATAATAGAGATTACGGTTGGTCTTCTGGTGTGGAGAGACCAAAAAACTACATTACTTGCTTACATCACCAATAATGACCCGATCGAGATTGCGTACGATTTATCAAGGAGATTTAAATTTATAGTCAAAAATATCCTTATCATAGAATTAGAACCACTGCAATCTTATTTGTTAAATTATGTCTCCATGACAAAAAATCTGAATTAGTTTCCACTCAAAATCTAAAATAGAAAATCATTCAATGTTCTTCTTATATTATCACTAGAAATAAAGGTTTAAATAAAAAAATGGTGTGGCTTAATTTGGCATACCGGTTTTAAACAAAAAACCGTGGTATCTCACATAAATAATTATTTGTGTTATCTAGATCTCTAATGATTAAATTGTATTTATATATTCTCCTACCTATAAACATACAAGTGCATATGAATGTTTTTATGTAGAAACCAATTAAAATGTAATCAAGATAATTGAATTTTGTATTATTAATACGTTCTTATTTAAATTCGTTTTTTTAAATGTAATACTAGTTTCATTACAGAATATACACTTCAATACTCTACCGCCTCCAGGGCGCATTTCTTGCTAGTACCTCTTAAATGTATGGTAAAACTAAGCATGAATTAATTTTTAAATGTTGTACAAATGAATTCAATTTCCCCGAATATAATGCAGAGATATAATGGATTAATCAATCTAATAAAATAAAAGAAACGAAGAAATTATATAATGGGATTGGTTGTTTCAGAACAATAAGGTCTGTTTTTTTTTTTTTGTGTATAATATAATAACCGAAGTTTGTTTTTGATTTTTTAACACGAAACCATGTTTGATCATTGCTGTTCCGGAATGAAACGAATGCACTTTTTAACTAACTATAATAACATGTCATTTCATGTTTTATAGTGCTGAACATATCTTTAATTATTATTTTCAAGTAACCAACACTCTCTATCAACTCTAAAAGCTTTCTAGTACCAGCTTTTCCTATTTGACATAGAGTATCCCTGTTAAAAGGATATTAAGATGTATTGAAGAAATAAACGCTACAAAGAAAAGTATTTGAAAGAAATCAGACCAGAAAAACGTCGTTTCTATATTCTTCTTATCAATAAAGAGAGATTAATAATGTCATATTTCCCGTCCACTAGTTGTGCATAGAATAATACGATGGGCGTACTAATCAATTATTGCTGCACAGTTAGTGTAAGAGAAAAAAAAATATCATTTTGAATCAAAACCTAAACCGTTAGCTGAAACTGGCCATAAGACATTCGTAAATTCAGTTTTGACCCCCATCCATCTTATACCTGTGTGCGTGTAGGCCGATGGAAAGGAGCCCGTTTAATCTAGTTTTTTTTAGTAGTTAGCCGCCGGCAGATTACAATCATTAGTTTGTCCTCCGCAACGGTTGAGGATGCCGGGCCCCAAGTGAAAAGGCTGAAGATAAAAATGATGAATTCCCTAATAAATTCCTTGAGTTGTTAATTCCAAGAGAACAAACTTAACAACGTCAGCGGCATCTTCAACAAGCATCACGTTAAGAGAAAAAAACCACAGGTAAGAAAAGAACAGACAGACATATAGCTACATGCAGATTTTATAGATGCAAGCCATCGAGCACAGTAAAAAAAGCTGCTACTCTATGCGCACCAAACCGCCAAACCAAGACATACGTCTATTAAAACAAACTAATATATAGCATTACAGAATATATATATAAGTAAACGATTTAAAAATGAGTGTGGTGATATAAAACGACACGGATAAAGCTCATACACATTATATAATTCTTTGTGAAGAGAACCGGCTATATAACAACTTAGGTATCACTACCGATGTCAGCAATTTTCCGTTATAGTTATTTACGGTTATATATTTATTCAAAATAGTTAATAAATTTAATCATAAAATCCTTATTAATTATTTATTTAAGGCATTTTATAATTATGTTTTATACAAAGATCATTTCTCTCTTGCTGTTGTTATACCTTGCCTCAAACAAAACACGCCACACTTCTTTAAGCCATACTAAAATTCTGAGCAATGTGTGTTATTTATTATCAAAACAAATAATAATTAAGTAAGGTCTGCATAAGTATATTCGTGGGATAATCTATTTTTTTAAAGACTGTGGATTTATTTAATCTTTGGTATTATGCTTTGTCTCCAGCAATTTTTCTTTTATATAAAAGTACGGTATCACGATCGTTCTATATCAAACAACATACAGACAGAGATACAGACAGAATAATTTTCTCCTTGTCGTGTATATAGATAGATTCAAAACGATAAAAAAAGGATGGTAAGTCTTTTGACTTAAAATTATAAATGAGGGCGTTTTTCAGATAAACCATGATTTACATGGTTCATTTACCTATTTTGAATATATTTTCTTATAATTATCGGGTTGATAAATATCCTTTAACCGGGGAACGTCATTTATGAGTTTATTCATATTGGGTATTTAATAATCCTGGCTCCAAAAACATGTACATAATAATTAGATATAGAGATAAACTCTCTTTTAAACTTAAATGTCTCTGAAAATCTGAGTTAGGAGTTCGCCCATCAAAAACACGCCTCTTGTTATTATTTTTTTTAAGCAAATGATGCCTTTATTATATCAAACTATATATTATTTAGATTGTAGATAAATTAGGTTTTAAACATAATATGTTTTTGATGTGTTAATTTGGATTCTGTTTTTTAACGAAAACGCTGGGGTTTAAAAATGATTTTTTTTGGTGGTATTGATCCTAAGGTTATTGTCTTTATTGTCCATCTGTTAGCAGTCAATTCCTAAGAATTAATTTTATAAATAATATAATTATAAAATAAGTGCTTTTTATACGCGTTTTTCTTTTTAGTCCTTTCTAATTATTTCATGCATTAAACTGGATTGGACGTATTTTTAAAAAAATTATAAAATACTTTGCCAGGGTAGCCCACATTGGGTTCTACATTTATAGATCACTTTTTTTTCTGGTGTCCGCGGTCAACTATATTATATTAATTTGCTTTTCCTGCCGGGGTATAGGTGCTCCGGATTCATTGTATGTATGTATATTGTCTGTATGCGAACTGATGCTCATTTCGTCGGCAAGTATACAGTCGTTTCGTGTATATACAATACTATGGAGGACGCCTGACGGAAACTGTTTGTAGTCTCTGTTACATTCTGCGATCTCGGCTTTCTGAAAAACACACGAATACGCAACAAGCTGTCAGCTCGGATCAACAAAGAGACACAACGCTTTTTGGTGAAAGCTATGTATCAAAAATATATAATCATAGTAGATTTTTACAAGGAGCTAGTAAAATTCTCTTACTTTGTCCGCCGTTGTATCTTGCGATCTACGAGAAGTTCTTGAGTTATAATTTAAATCAGTTTTTGGTATACCCGGAGTGGCAAAGATACGTACAGATGAGTAATGAGGTAAAGTTGATATACCTCAATGGGCCCCGAGCTATGGCGAGAGCGTCATGCTGGTTTTCGTGAGTGTCTGACTTCCGCTTCTTCCGCTCCATACTTTCCTTACTCTCTCTCCCTCGGTCTCTTCTCTTCGCTTTTAATCTCTAGTTTCACGGTCTCTGTTATTTTTGGGATCCAGACCCTCCGCCACCCACTAACTATAATGTCTCTGATTGGCCAGCCCACCGATACTAATTGTTCGATACGTGATCTAAAATAGTGACCCTTAGTTGCCAGCCTTAGCCCGTTGTATTCTCTTTCCATTTGGATTTTTTCAAACTTTTCCAACGAGTCAACGGCTGCAAACCAATTGTTTTCAATATTTAGTTGTTTGAGTTTACTTCTGAATGTAGAATACAGGAACTTGGGAAAACAATTATAACAAACTTAATTCAACAACTGAAATCATTCTTTGATCAGATGTAAGAGTATATTTTAAACTTTGTGAAAAATTATTAAAAAAATTCCCAATATATATATATCCAATTCACCCTAATCTAGGGCAATTTTATCCCTACGTTAGGAAGGATTTTTTGCGTAGTAAGCATATAATATATACCCGCTCTGTTCCTCACAACACGGCAGTTATTATCACGATTAAATCAGAATTCTATTTATTATTATTATAATTACCCAAATATTATTGTTTCTTTATTTTTACTGAAGGGCTCTCTTTACTTTTAACTACACAAATTACACTATATAATAATATAATTAGGGTAAGTTTAATTAATTAGCAAAATAAATTAAAGCAGATCGCACTCAAATCAAAGACGCCATAAAATAAAGCACTTTTAATAGTGTGTTAAGTCAAGTAAATAATTCTGGCTAGTAGGGCAAGTAACATAGTTCATAAGAATAAGAAAAAAGTTAAAGTTAGTTCCATGACGATGAATGCAACTTTGCCCTATACCATGTAACGCATAGCATTGATATCTGAGTGGGCATTTTGTTAGAAGCTAAAGGATTTAATTCTCCATCTCTTTTCTAGACGTCATGTGGATTATAAAAAGATTAATCATCCTATCTGTGAGATCCGAAAGCAACGATTCTTCAAACGAACAGAATCGGAATTCTTGAAGGCCAAATATTGATTTTTTCTATTCGTAATGCGTTATTAGATCAAGTCTATTCAAGATGTTCAAAAAAGGAAGAAACAAATGAAAAAAGCAAAATCTTGATTCGCATTTTATATTTAATCCATAAAATAAAAAATGGAATACTTACATAAGTATGTATACTGGGCATGGGTAATGAATTCGGGGACGTGTGTTGTGAGAGTTTATCTTTGGAACTGTCCTCTGTGCCTCGTCAGATAAAACAGTCAATAGATGTTTGAGGTACGACTGGATGTAGGTGCGTGGAAATCAGGATCCTGTGATTTGAGTATAGTATAAATTTGGTTTTAATGCATTAAGTGTTCCTGTTTCTGCTTTTATTTTCGGAAACTCAAATGATTGTGGTTTGTAGTGATAGTAGAGGTTTAATTTTTCGAGAAAGGAAAGTGCATCTATTTTATAAAAGTTAATTATCATGCGTTTAAAATTTCTTATTAATAATTATTATATTTTTTTTCTACAGGACTATTAGTGTCCATCTTCATTGTTGATAGTGTCAGTAATATTACTCTATTTTCAACGTTTCGGGCCGGATATAACCTCCTCAGTGACCTACTCCCTGCGAATGACGGTATTTCTGGAACCTGTTGCTCGGTACTTCTTGGGTAAGGATATACTTTTCTTTCTTTCGTGAACTCAGGAACTTTCTTGTCGTATTCTGTGGTTACTTTTTTTTTTTTTTTCTCGCGTTTCTTAAGGTCTGAAAACTTTACATATCAAACAAACGGCAAACTTTAGAACCTAGAAAAAAACCCTTTATATTATATTTATCCCACGTATAGGGTATATCTCTGTTCTTACTAAAAAATATTCCATTTTCGCTAAACCATAAGGCCCGAGGGATAGGAGAAAGTTGTGTTAATTGTAATTATTTTTCCAGAGAGTTAGAGAGAGTATTGTCTATGAGGAAACGTAGGCATGTAGCCACTCGCAGGATATGAACTCGGGTTCCAGAGGTAAATGTTCACTTAAACTGTCTTAACTAACTGCCGTATCCACTCGGCCAGGTGTCCACCATTGGCGTGGAAGAAATGCCAGCTTCATTTTTGGTAAAAATGATTCTAAATTTGACACGGGTAGGTTACATCAAAGTCTGACCACTATGTTTTCCTCATGTAATGGATGTTAAAGGTATATTTTTGGTGATGGTTTAGTTTTTAAAGTACAAGAAAAGTTTGTAAAATGATGCATGATATTACTTTTGGATACAACTGTTGTGCCGAACCAGGAGGAAATATTCCAATTAATATTTTGGCAAACCAACCCAAGCGAAAGTAATCAAGAGAAGGCAGCATATAATCCCCCATAAGACAGCCCTCGAGATACCCGCTCGGTATTTCATTGGATGAATAAGAGGCAACGATGTTAGATCGGCAGGCCCATCATGAAAGTTCTGTCAACTTGGCTCAGAGTTTTGGAAACATTTAAGAACCTATTATTTTATTCAATCTCATCAGAGAAAAATGATATTTTATCATAATAGAATATTTCAGATTTTGTACTGTTTTGTCTCTTAAAACCGGAAAGCTACGTTACCCAGCTTATGTCCATACTCTCAAAATGTGGCGTAAGTTTATCAATGAATTTATTAAGTCAAAATCATGAATCCAATACATAGAATGAAATTTTTATCAATCTATCGATTTCTCTAATGAAAAAACTGAGTTAGAAATTTCCCCAAAACAGCCCATGTTACAGTGGTATTTTTCAAGTAACCCACCGTATGCCGGTCAGGCACAAGGCGCTATTAATGTGGAACTACACACGAATCGTAGGTTCCATGGGTGGCGGCCAACAAAAAATGCGTGAATCCCGTTGGCAATATCCCCTCTCAAGGGGAGCCTGCGGGCAAGTGCAAATATACAAACCGCAGCCTGCCTCCTTTAATTAAAGGGAGCAGGGCTGGCCCCTTTGCCTGGGATCACGCCGGTTTTAATTTAACACTTAGGACCAGGTCTTGTGGCCGAAAGCACACCAAGGCCACATAGGCCCGAAGGGCCCGTGTATTTGTGCGTTTAATATCCTGTCATGGGCCTTATATATTATTAAGAAATAAAGGATTTACTAATATATGGTCGCGGTTAATTTGTATAACTGTTTTTATAGTCAAAAGCCTAAATACACAGAATACATCTTATTTTATTACAATGTCTCTATATAAAAAAATCAGTTACATTTGCCTTAAAACAGTTTATGGTGATTAGTGCTTTTAAAAAAAATCCTTGCAATGTTTTTTCCTTACACTAAAGAAAAGTTTATATATGATGTGGTTAATCTTTGCATACTGGTTTTAAAAACGAAAAATCAGGTTTAGATATAATAGATTATTTGGTGTTATTGATCTCTGATATTCATTTGGTTTTTTATTCTCCAACATATTAAAATCAATCTCACTGATTATTCCTATTATAGAAACGCATTAAAATATAAATTAAAAACAAGTGTAATTTTTTTTCATATGGATTCTTATTTAATTTTCGTTAATATCTTTCTAATCTATTATATTATACACTGTTTTCCTAATTCTTCTATGTCTTATCCTGGCACAATACCTTCTGCTAAAAAAATAAATGTCCAAATGTCCAAGATGCAATGAAAAATGTGATACAGATTATCTAAGGTGTCGCTTAATTGCAGATTTCTTAAAATTTGTCCCCATTTTATTTCACAGCACCAATTTTAAAAAAAAGAAACATTCAAATGGTCTTGCAATTGGTTAAAGCCCCAACATAAAATTAAATGATTAAAAAAAAGAAAAGTTAAATGTTATTTTATTTGTAATTTAGAATTGTCGAATTATTATTGTTTAATTCTCCCAACGAATTAATAACGCAATGCCCGGGCTGAATGATTTTATATAGAAACCGCAATTAAAATATAATAAAAGAATAAGTGTAATCTTTTCATATGGGTTTGTATTTATTTCCATTAGTTCCTTCTAAATTTAATAATAATTTCAAATACCATTAAAATTTCAAAATACTTACCTGGCCGGAAAGGCCAGGGCGGCATAATTCTTGCTAGTTCAAAAAACAAAAAAAAACACGAGGAACTCGAGTCAGAAAATAATTCCCCCAAACAAACCATTGAAAACAATTTACAGCTTAATCTATTTGACAATTTGTAAATATTTACACTTTTAGTCTAAAGGAGGAATCGAAAATATGTTTATATTAATGATTCTTGAACATTTCATTGAGATTTTGACCGTATATAACAAAATAAGATTATATATATAATATATATATATATATATTATATAATATATATTATTAAAGAAAATTTGAAAAAAAAACAAGTGGGTTCCGAAAATGGGATGAATTTAATAATCGATGTTTAAAACATTTCGGTTATATTGAACCTTCATCAGGATGTCTCTTGGGGTGAAGAAAATGATGGATGTTTTTATATGTGACCAGGAGATGAAAATCTTTTTAGTTATGTAACTGTATTTGACCAGCGTTTTTATTTTTGAAAGGCAAGTAAAATAATGTCGGTATCAGCCATACAGCGAGGGAGTCTATCCTCTTTTCACTAGCGCTACACCCCAAGGAGAATTATTTAGCGTCTGAGGTGGAGCGCCACACCTACCACCAGCTCCTTAACTTTACACCGCACAGATCCCTGTGCTACTCACACGCTGAGTTGGCGAGGGCGGGTATCGAACTAGGAACCTTTGGTTTCTAGCCGAAACGCTCTACCGACTGAGCTAACCCGGCCCTGTGTGTGGAGAAAAGTAGACAAACACGGGATGTTGTACTGGATAGAAGTGTATTACTGGTGGTAATGTCAACGCTATAATGTTTCGATCTATAAGACCTTCTTCAGGACCCGAACTGAGTTTTTGTATTGAAGAATTCAGTTTTCTTACTGACGAGTGTCTTGTGGTCATTATTGGGAGCAGGGACGTGGTCATCTGCTGATTATGTGGTGTGAATGTATGGGGAATATTTTCCTCTTTTACTCCCATATATATATATATATATATATATATATATATATACCAACCCCTCTGCATGAGTAGGATGTGACACAAGTTCAATTTCTTAAGCCGATTTTAACAAAGATTTCCTTTTCCTAGACTGGTTACCTAGCCAAGGTTAAAGAGCCTAATCTGCCCAATTTACCCATAGCTGGAGGGAGAGTAGCTGGATGCCTATCTATCCCGAGGTTATTAGCGCAATGTGAAATGCAAACAGCCTCGTCCATGATTTGAACTCGTGTCGACGAGTTCATTTCTTACAACCCTAAACATTACACTAGGCGCCTCCAATGAAATAAGATATATTTCTTAATTTGGTTCGATGGGGGAATCCCCGTGACGTAGTGACTAACGAAATAAGCAACATCGACATGCGACATCGTAGTAAGCGTGTTCGAACACCAATCACGCTATTACGCTTATTTTCGGACTAATACTATTGCGAAAGGTATGAACTCCCTCTAGCTATGGGTTGAATAGTACCATCACTGTACTTCTACAAGGATGACTCTGACATCAAATAACCCACGAAGTATGATATGCCTCCGAATGGCACCCAGCATCCGCACAGAGCTGACTAATGTAAGTTTTTGCTGGTTGGACTATACTGGTATGTCAATTTGTAGGTGTCCTCAGAAGAAAGCCACTAATGAGTTCGACCATATGACCTTTAGGCACCCCTTTTTGATCTCGATTAAGAAAGGACATGTTTTTCATTTACACCGTCAATATCCGGTTTTTTTAACAGACGATATTTAGAATTTTTTTAAATTATAAAACTAACCCCTAACCCCTAACCATAACCCCTAACAAACAACAATATTTGACTACCCATCAAGCCAAATGTGACAAGTTCGTTTAACGTGGATAAGCCGCAAGTCGGGTCTAAAAATTGCATAAAATTCCATTGGCATTCCTCTTTCCGGGTGACCTAAGACACCGGGAATAAACCCAGTCCTGCACTTTTTAGGCGAAGGGGGCAGGTGCTGTCGGGTGTGTGTGTGTGGGGTGTCCCCTGGAATCAAGCGAGAAACGTTGTTGACTTCTCGGTCTAGGCTCAGATACTAAATTTTGATCTTCGTCCAGGCAGATACTGTCAGAAGATCTGAAACTGTAGGCAGCGTACGGCGAATTATATTCACCTGGG
>CM042140.1:34157814-34172059 GCA_023376005.1 Doryteuthis pealeii
AATTTTATTTCTCTGATTTTTTTGGATGAGGCTTGATAGTTTGGACTATTTGGATTAATGGGACTATTATCCTCTTCTTTATTGTTTACTGCACAACGTTTCGGCCAATGTGCCCGCTGGCCTTCTTCAGAAATACCTGAAGAAGCCCAGGGAGCACACCGACAGAAACTTTGATTAGATAACAATAAAGATGAGGACATTAGTCCGAATAATCTAAATAATGCAAACTCAATTTTTTCAACACAGTTTTTAAAGTTATTTTTTTTACCTCGTAAATGGGACCCTAATTGGTACTATTACTCTGGGTCAGAGTGAACCAAGGAGTAATGGAGATGAAGAGGTACTCCACATTCCCCATAGCTTCAGAATTGGAACACTCCCATCAGATAGTGTTTAACGTCACATCCAGGACATTAAAAACCCCAGCCACCGCCTTCTAGAACACATATGATAAAAAGGGTTGGGTTTGCCATAAGGGCAATAGGGTTGGGACAATCATATAGGTCCTAGGGATTGACGGGACCAGAGCCTCTCAGACCGCTCGTCTAGCCTAAGTAGAGACAAAATGGAGTGTTGCATGTCATGGACTGCTCAGCCACCAGGGTTCCATCCTTAAACAGCATGGGTCGCCACCTACGGCTAAAATGTGACCCCATTGGGGGAGTCTTACCCCTCTGCAGAGGTGCAGTCGGTGTATTCTAAAGCCCCAGCAGACAGAGCTAAAGAAGATCTTCTCTTTTGAAAAGTCTGAACTATTCACTTTCACCCCAAAAGTCGGATTTTATTAGATTAAGCATTAAATGACTACTTAGAACAGTGGTGTTAAACACACATCCCCGGGCCGCATACGGGCCAATAACTAATTGGAGGCGCGTAGTGTAATGGTTACCGTCGTAAGAAATGGACACGACGAGACGATACGAGTTCAAATCCTGGACGAGGGTGTTTGCATTTCACATAGCGCTAATAGCCTTGGGAAAGGTATGAATCCAACTATTCTCCCTCCAGCTATGGGTAAAGAGTAGGATACATTGGTCTCTTTAACTGTGTTTCGGCAACCAGTCTAAGAAAAGGAAAACTCAAACCTGTTTATCTCAGCTTAATTGTGTCTCATCCTACTCGTATGGGGGGGGGTATAAATATCTTATTATAATGGAAATTCGGGAGCTGTCTGTCTGTTACCGAATCTACGTAACTGTTTACGTCACAATACCCTCTGAGATTGCGTAAGTTTTTCAGTTAGTATTTAATTTATAGTCAAAATCATTAATAGAGAGAATAAATGTTATTTATTAACGATGTCTTAATGAAAAATCTTTGTTATATTTGCCTCATTATTAGTACATTTAAAATCCTGCAATGTAATTTATATATCACTAAGGAATAAAGGTTTACATGATATATGGTGTTGTTAATTTACATAGTGTTTTTAACAAAACTGGGTTTAATAAATAATTATTTGGTATTATTGATCTCTAATGTTATTGTTTTATTCTCCAACAGATCAAAATCAAGCCTATGAATGATTTTATATATATATATATAAAAACAATTAAAATATAATTAAAATAAGTGTAATCTTTTTTATATATATTCTTATTTAATTTTCTTAGTCTTTCTAATTCATATATTTCATTACATTAAAATTTAAATACTTACGTGACTAATATTTTCCGAAAACTTGATCATTTCTTTTTCGCCCCTGACCATGTTTTTCTCCAGGGTAGAATATATTTTAATATTTCAAAGGCTTTCACTTCAAGATTAATAAAACAAAACGTCTTCGGGATAAAATAACCCAATAACGGTTGACATGCCGTAAAATCCAACCAACCAAGAAGACCAGTGATTGAAACGTAAGGATCAAAACAACAAAAATGGTGATGCTAGTCTTAATTATTATTCAAGAATTAGGTACTAATTCAGAATAGTGCCCAAGAGATAATATCATTAGATTACGTATAAAACGCATTACATTTCACGGAAATAACCGAAACCTTTCAGACGTTAGGATTAGGATTAGGTTAAGGGTTATTGTTAGTGCTAGGGCCAGTGTTAGTTTCAGGATTAGGGTTAGGGTTACAGTTAGAGTTAGGCTACTTCGGAAGTTTCCGTAATCTAATCCTATTTATACGTAAAATGCGATTCTAATGATATCATCTCTTGTGCGATATTCTGCATTTGTACCATTAGATGTTATTCACTTAAAGGCTTCATTTTTTTAAATGTATGGGGGGGGGGGCAAAAATCAGATGATATCCCACAGAACTAGAAACCCAACAAGAATGAATAAAACAAAACGTATTCGGGATAAAATAACCCTACAACTGTTGCCATGTCGTAAAATCCAACCAATCAACCAACCAAAAAGACCGGAGATCCCAACGGCCGAAACATAATGATCAAAGCAATAAAAATAGGGATACTAGTCTAAATGATTATTCAAGAATGAGAATGTTTCCCTTCCGAATTTCAGACAATCCTTAGAGATTCAACCCCCATTTTTATAAGTTGCTGATAGTATCAAGCAAATGTTTATTTGAGAAATCTCATCACAGAAAATTCCGGGTGGAGAAGATATTTGACTCAAATTTATTTCTTTACAAAGATGTTAAAAAATCTCTTCCCATAAAACATTCTGACGACGCTTCTCTAAGAAAAAAACCTACCTTTTCGGCCCGTCACAAAATATTTTACTTACTCGTCTATTTTTTTTTTCAGTAAGATATTTGTACTGTAGATTTATTATGTTTACTTTATTATTCTTTTATTTTTTTTATGTTTTTTTTTTTTTCATTCTTCCTCTTACTGATGAGTATTCGTCCACCCACCGGTTTCTTCTTAGGTATTTTTTATAACTTTTTTTTTTATTTTTGTGTGCTTAAAGTCAGATGTTTACAGTTTATATTTTTTCTTTTCTGTCTGTCTTTCTTTTTAAGTAGAATAAACTTTTGTGGATGTTTTGTCTCTAGGGCAGGCCCCGTCTCGGGCATTGTTTGCTTTCTCTCTCTCTCAAACGAGCAGAACATTCAAAATGCGGCGATTCTAGAAGCGGGAATTTTTTAAGCCCTTGTTTACGAAATCTTGTCGCCTCTCCGGTCGTTTTTAACATTTTTTTCTTGCGCAAAGAAACAGAGCAAAACAGCTGAAGCATCAAAAACAAACATTTTTAAGAGATCAAATGCTCAAAAAATGTTTCTTTATTCAACACAAATAAAAATGACTTTCACTGCTCGATGTTCCCTAGAAGCTGAACTCTAAATAGTTATTAACTCTTCGTATCATGAATTTTATTGCGTATCGGGTTGTTTGAAAAATAATCAACGCCATTTAATCATGTTCCAAAAGAAATTTGGTTGATACAAAAGTTCGCGGCGATATCTTTAGTGTTAGGAAAATCTTAGAAGTGTTTTTAGATGTTATTCCCTTAAAGGCTTCTTTTAAAAAAGGCAAAAAGCAGATCATCTACGTAGTCCGCGTCTGTAATAGTTTCTGAGGGATATCCCCTCAGAAACTATTACAGACGCGGACTACGTAGATGATCTAGCACCTATAGCAAATACACCTGTACAATTGGGTAGGCGGATATTTTACTTTTTTTAATATCAAATTCTCTCAAACAGCGAAAGTTGTATGTTGGTATAATAAATACTGATACCAAAAACTAAATCTCGTACTTGCACCATTGTTTGAGGAAATAGTATCAAAGATCGTCTACTAAAATGCACCAAAATTCATCGTTTTTGCAGCATTTAGCCTAGAAATTGGTTAGAAAATTTAGCAATTTGAATATTTAAAACAGAAAAGATTGTCATTTTAAACGTAAAGAATGAAATATTACAATTAGAATTCAAATTGAAAATATCCTCTCATCATCACCGACACCTCCGATGTGCTGTTTTTTTTTACCTAATAATTAAGCTGTAACAGTGATAACATTTTAAATCTATTTCCTCAAACGAAGGCAAATTTTTGAAAAACAATATTTTGTGTGGTAATTTCTTATGTTAATCTGCAATTTTCTCTACATGGGAGACGTTACAGTTCTAGAATCTATCTACCCTACTGCACAAGCCGCTGCATAGTGACGTTGTTGTTTTTTCACGCCTATCATTCCGACATGTGTCACGAGGATAAGATCTTCAAAAGTTCTTCGACGCCATGTTTGATCAACAGCCAAACTATTTAAAATAATTTCTTAGGTTCGGTCATTGCTATGCTCGGATACACTGGAAACACTTGAGGAAGGCCGGATGATACAGCGGTCTAAACGTTGAGATTTGACATACCATAATGAAGATGAGGACAACAGTCCGAAAAATCAAAATTATACACATCAATTCTCAGCTAAAAAAATTCAGATAAATAAAGTAGACCTAGTAAATAACTAAGGGTACTTTCCATATTTCAATAGTTAGCGAGCTTTATTCTAAATCCTTTACTACTGAGTAGTGAGTTCGATCCTCACTAGGGTACAAATACAGAATAGCACGCAAGAGATAATACCATTGGAATCGCGTTTTACATATAGATAGCAATAGATTACGGAAATTCTTAAGGTATCCAAACCCTAACACTAACCCTAACACTGACCCTAACACTAACCCTAATACTAACCCAAGCCCTAAAACTAACCCTAACCTTAACTCTAGCGTCTCAAAGTGTCGGGTGAAATGTAATGCTTTTTATACGCAGTAAGTAAAGTCGTCTGGGCGGCCTAATGTCAGTATCAGCCATGCAGCGAGGGAGTCTATCCTCTTTTCACTACCGCAAGACCAAGGAGATTATTTCAGCATCTGAGGTGGAGCGCCACACCTACCATCAGCTCCTCACTCTACCGCACAGATCCCTGTGCTACTCATACGCTGTTGGCGAGGGCGGGTATCGAACTAGGAACCTTGTGGTTTCTAGCCGAACGCTCTACCGACTGAGCTAACCCGGCCCTTTCAGCTCCTCACTCTACCACACAGATCCCTGTGCTACTCATACGCTGAGTTGGCGAGGGCGGGTATCGAACTAGGAAACTTGTAGTTTCTAGCCGAACGCTCTAACGACTGAGCTAACCCCTTGCGCGGTACCCTGCATTATTAACCTCACTAAAAACTCTAAATAAATGAGACTTGCTATGTGTAATTGTTAGTGAACTAGTCTCGCATATCATTGCAAGGGATTTTGACGCTCACTGGATGTCATATTGATCTGCTTTTGGTTTTAACGAAAAAAAGTGGGATTGAAACGAACTTCAGCCAAAAGAGTAAACTAGAGATTTAATGAATGACAAGGGTCGACGACAATTTGTAAACCCTGATGGGTAGCGTATTAATCAAGAGATCAGGGAGGAGTGTGGTGAGAGAAGAGACCTACCTCGTGCAACACGGTGTGAAAGAGGGAGTGGCGGGCGTGAAGACTTGCCGTATTCTCGAAGGAAGCGGGCTAGGCTTTGTCTGGCGTATAGGACTGACTTAGAGTCGAACCCGCGTCCTTCAGAAGGCGTAAGAGTTGTGGACGAGCAGTGCAGAGTAACCCGGATGTAAGCAGACGCGTTGTGAGGATTGACGCGTACTTGCAGTGCTGACGAGTGTCGCACGTGCTGCACGGACAATTAAGAGTGAGGAGCCCGGATGTGGTGAGGATTGATGTGTATTCAAGGACTTGCCCTCCCAGACCAGGCGAGAGAAACAACTGCAGTAGCATTTTGTTGTCGAGACGAGCGGGAAAAGAAATACATTTGGATATTGTTGTTGAGACGTGCGTGATACAGTTAGGAGAGTGTTTAGACTGAAGACTGTCTGTTAGATGAACATTGCATCGGACTTGACTGTGACCCCCAGAGATTACTTTCATTCCTGATTAGACAAGGCTCGACAGCAATTTGTAAATCCTGGTGGGTAGCGTATTAGTTATGTACAGTAAGTGTAGCGTAGGTTTTTGAAATAACGGTTAATGGAAAGATAGAGGGAGTGTAAGTGAAATACTATAATCCTGTCTTGACCTATCTTCCAGTTCGCCAATGCGAACCGTGTGAAAAGAGTTTAGAAAATCAGTTTTTTGCTGACTGCCATGGCGTTTCTCGTTCAAATAGCCAAGTTCTGACATGCATGTTGTTGTTCTGGGATCTTAAAAAATGTGAGCTCGAAACAAAAAGAAAGTTTTGTGTCATTAATTAAGAAACAAAATTACAACACAGAACGTCCCAGATATAGACAGATCAAGATATGAGGGGTATCGTCCACTGCGAGTCCTTGCCATAGGACCAGTGATCAACCAGCATGTCTACAAAGGGATACTGCGGCGTTTGCTTCGTTCAGTGCGCGAGAAGAGGTGAAGAGATGTGGCAGGACAACTTGTGGGTGCTGCACAGGACAACGCACTTGCCCATACTGCCCTGAGTATCCGAGAGTTCTTGGCCAGAAGACATCACTGTGCTGGAGCAACCTCCCTACTCTACTTCCAGGTCCATTTGAACCGGGGTGGTAGTACTGTTAGGGTTCCATCTATGCGTTAACTAGAAAAATGCGTTTTTAAAATATTTAGTTTTCAAAATACTTGAGTTTAAGAAATTTTTTGAATGCCCATCAAGCATGAATAGAACAAAACGTCTTCGATATAAAATAATCCAACATGGGTTGACATGCCATAAAACCCAACCAACCAAACCAAATATATTACCTTTGAAAAAGAGATTTCAGGCCGTGGGTGAGATTAAGGAGCATGTAAAGAGACATCTGATGGTTATCCCAGAAGAGTATCTTGGAGGTTCTTTTGAAAAATAAAAGAGGCTTTCGGTAAATCGTGTGAGGTCCAAAGGAGATTATTTTGAAGGAGTTTGAAGCATTATTTTTTTTCGGTAATATTGAATAGGTGGCACATCTCCAAGCAAGTAAGTGAGCAAGATTTTAAGAAGTGTTCTTTTAAGATTAACAAGGCGTTATTGCTTTGGTTAGTCTTCTTCTGAGTGTAAAATGATCAAAACACTTAAAATCGCATGTCGTTGTAGTTATTATTATCATTTTTGAGTTTTTCACATCAGCGTTCACATCACTGGAGTCTGAATGACAACAAGTCTCCTCGGGTCTCCAGGAATCTTCTGGGTATTCTAGCCGATTGCAGCAGTGCAGTAGTCTGGATGGTTTCAATTCTTCCTCTGATTTCCAGATCCTCCAGAATTTTTTCTAAGTTTATTGGAACCGTTCCAAGTGCACCAACTACAATTGGTATCACTTTCATTCTCATATTCCAGGCTTTTTTCACTTCTCTAGCAAGGTCCAGGTATTTATCCATCTTTTCGTTTTCTTTAGCTTCACCCTAATGATTCACTGGGACCGCAATGTCCACCAGTCGACACGTTCTCTTTTTTTTCTGTTTTTTTTCTTTTGTTTGTTTTTTTTATAATCAACACTAGGTCTGGTCTCCTGGCTGGGATAGTGTGATCCGTCTTTATTTTGAAGTCCTAGAGAATTTTATTCGTTTCATTATCAAGAACAGATTCTGGTTTAGGCATATACCATTTTGCTGTATGATCAAAATTTAATTTTTTTGCATAATTCCCAGTGGATCACCTTCCCAACCCAGTCGTGCCTAGCTTTGTATTCCCGTTCTGTTAGTTCGCTACATTCACTTAATACATGGTTTACAGTCTCGTCTCTGTCACCGCACAGTTTTTATATTATTAATTATTATTATTATTATTATTATTATTATTAATTATGTTTTACTCCAGTGAGTTTTTCGAGATTATATTTGTCATAAAGCCATGTTACTATTATCAGTAATAATTATTTGTAACACTTGTTACCCACCAATACGACAACATAACATTATGGGAACACCTAGTAAGGATTGAACTCATGATTCATTAATAATCCGACACTATGAGACTAACCTTCTAAACCTTATACTTCGGTGAAGTATCCAAACACACACACACTTACACGGGCAATATACATATGTACATATGTATATGTGTGTAGACATTTTATATATATATATATATATATGTGTGTGTGTGTGTGGTGTGTGTGTGTGTGTATCTGTATATATATATATATATGTGTGTGTGTATATTTATATATATGCATATCTGTATGTGTGTGTGTGTGGTGTGTGTGTCATGATTTGTTCGTCGCGTAATGGTTATCGTCATAGGAAATCGACTGTTTGACACGATTCAATCACTGGACGCCACGAGCCCTGTTTGAATTTCACACACAGTAATACCCTTGGATAGGTATGCATCCAACTATTCTCCTTTCAGCTATGGGTAAATAGTTGGGAAGTCTGGAATCTGTTAAACTCCGCTAAATAATTGACCTTGTATCACATCTTGTTGTGCGGAGAAAGTTGGTAAATGCACATGCATATGACTGTTATGTGTATATCAATATATATATATATATATAATATGTGTGTGTGTGTGTGTGTGTGTAGTGTGTGTGTGTGTGTGTGTATGTCTGTATATATATGTGTATATATCTGTGAGTATGTATGTATGTATATATGTATATATTTTACATATAAGTGTGTGTGTGTCTGCATATAATATATATAATAATATATATATATATATATATATAGAGAGAGAGAGAGAGAGAGGATAGAGAGAGAGAAGAAGAGGAGAGAGAAAATGAGAGAGAAAGAGCTACTTCAGAAACCATTGTCAGTGTTCGCTAAATACAAACCAAAAAAAAAACTCATCCTCAACTCCGTGTGTGAATGACTTCATTGAATTTTCTGTGAACCAACCTTTTATTTGTTTTCTTTGTCGTAAGACTCAGCGAAATTAAAATACAAAAAAAATCTCTTTTAAAATTATTTATTAAAGCGATTGTAAATGAAAAATCCGTCCAAAACCAATTTGCGAACTCTTTTGTCACTGAAGTTAAATTACTCACACATTTTAATATTTTATTTTTCATGTTCTTTTATAATCTTTACAAACTTTAACAATATTAAGTAGTAATGGCAAAAGCAGCTGGAATTACGTGAAAAAAAACAACAAAAAGAAGAAGAAAAAAGAAAGAAAACCAGCCATTTTGAAAAGAATTGGCATTTTTTAGACAACATCTCATCGAAGAAATAGGAAGAAGTTTTAACTGTGTTTTTTTTTTCGGTTTTAAAACAAGTTCCTGCCATTTCTCTTGGAGGTAGGAATGATTATAAATGAACAAATTCTGTGGATTGATTGACTTGTTTATACAGTTTGTTTTTCAGTTTTTTCAGTTTTTCAGTTTTTTTTATTGAATTTATATTCCACTGGCAGTGCTACCCGGCGTTACCTGGGATTTAAAGTCAAAAATAAATCTTTATCAATATATAATATATATATATATATATATATATATATATATATATAATATATATATAAATATATCTTAGAATCTTCTTGCTCTGTATATAATCTAAAAAGTTTTATTATACATTGCAGGCTTCTTTAGTGATTTTAAAGATTCACTGTATTTACACCACTGGATCATACAATATTAAACAGTGAATCTTAGAATCACATATTAGAATCACCCCTCACTACCAAGTTTTTGGATACCTCTCATCTATATATTATATATATATGTATTATATATATATATATATATATAATAGAGATGCGGTCTCTATTTGTCCTGTAAACCGAACTACGTTAGCTACTTACGTCACAGTCAATTTTAGGAATAAGTGAAGTTTATCAGTGGAGTATT
Source organism: Doryteuthis pealeii (assembly GCA_023376005.1). Taxonomy (NCBI): domain Eukaryota; kingdom Metazoa; phylum Mollusca; class Cephalopoda; order Myopsida; family Loliginidae; genus Doryteuthis; species Doryteuthis pealeii. The sequence goes on from CM042140.1 coordinate 34,167,507, forward strand.
CAATTTATACTCAGTAACATACTACATAAAAATATTAAAATTCCATGATAAATCAATCTAATTATCAAATTTTCACGAGATTCCGATACTTATTCACCTTTAATGAATTTATCGGACCATATTACTTTAGGCAGCCGCTTTTTTCTGATCTCGTAAGAAAGGACATGTTTTTCATTTTACACCGTCAATTATCCGGTGTTTGTTAGGAGTTAGGATTAGGGTTAGGGTTATGGTTTAGGTGTTAGTTTTATAATTAAAAAAATCTAAAAATCGTCTGTTAAAACAACCGGATATTGACAGTGTCAAATGGAAAAACATGTCCTTTCTTAATCGAGATAAAAAGGGTGCCTAAAGGTCATATGGTCCAATTTATGTTTAAACAATTTTTTTCAGCTAAAAATAATAAGGAAGAAATATTTTATTATCATTATAAGGCTTGTTATACATTTTTAAAATTCCTTCTTTAATTTATATTCTACTAGCAAGCTACCCACTGTTACATGGGAATTTAAAAAAAGTAAAATAAATCTTTATCAAAATCTAATGTACAGTCAGTGAAACACCATAAGAAAGCAGCTATCCGCATCCACTTCCTCCCTATTACACAAACTATCTGTGTTTAGGGTGAACTCATAAGTGACGTTTTCTCCAGAGGACTTCAAACATGGCACGCAAATGTGGACCGCCCAGCAAAGGACCTACATCGATCGTCTCTGCGTGAATTTTCTGGATGCTTGTACAGAGGACCTCCCGGGCAATGAAGATAGGGATGGTTGGTGATAGTCGTGCTGTTTTAACACATGATGATGAATGATGATGATATATGAATTAATAATTCCTTTTTTCCATATATTTGTTTTATGTCTTTTTAATTCTTTTATATATTTCTTATTTTTTAAGTTTGGTTATGTTTATGTTGTGGGGGTTTAAGGGTCAAATAAGAACAAAACGAACGGTAACAAATGTAGGAAAATGTATTAACAAAAGAGTAAACAATTAACAGTACAGAGACGTGGGAATTACGTCCGAAAATAAAGTTATGAGCTGACTCGCATTGGCTACTCTCAAGCCATAAATTGTCCCTGTACTTATAGTAACCGTCAGTGCATTCCATTAGTCTATAGGGTATATCCTATAAACAGTTTATTATTGGTTCTTATTTGTATTTTTTTCTTATTTGCTTTTTATACTGTTTCCTTCTTATTTATGTTGTTCTATTTTTTAATCAAAATTAATTAATATATCATTGATTTATACTCTTATATTCTTATTTTTTAAGAAGCGCGTGGTACGATGGTTAAAGTCCATGGAAATGGGACTCGTCGCCCCCAGTTCAAATCCTGGAATGTGATAATTGCATTTCATTTGCGATAATACCCTTGGGAAAGTATGAATCCTCAACTCTCCCTCCACTTGGATAAAATAGTGGGACAAGACTGGGCTTTTTATCCTTGGTTAGGGAACCAGTCTGGGAGAAAGGAAAACCTCTGAATTCAAACCTGTTGAACTCCGTCTTAAGAGATTGACCTCGTGTCACATCTGCCGTGCGGAGGGGTTTGGTAAAATATATATTTCTTATTTAGTTTCTAATGGAAAATGAGGGGTAAAATTTTTAAATCCTCTCTGTGAGAAATATAGGGTGTTGGATTTTATCAAACCCGCTATAACCCGCTTCAAAATTGGCTTTATCTTACATCTGGACCGACTCAAGGGATTGAGTAATCCATAAAAGTATCAACTGGGCTAATATCTATTTATTTTAAAGTGAGGTTTTCTTTAGGGAGGGTGCTGGGAGTACTTCTGTTATCAAATATTAAATTTCTACGTAATTTTCTTTTATTCATCTTTTGTCCAAACTGAAGGAATTTTTAAAATAATCAAACAATGTTTTTATGAATCATTTAAGTTGAGCTGAAAACGAGGTAAGGTCACTGCGTTAGATAAAGCTTATTTAAATTAAAGATTCGTGTGTTTATCTGTACGATCTACGTCACTGCTACGTTACAATACCCCAATGCGTAAATTTATCATGAGTATTTAGTTTATTGCCAAAAATCGTTAATAAGTAGAATAAATAAAGTTTAGATTGTAATTTAATTAAATAAAGAATGCAATATAAAAAGAAAAACACTGATTCTAATTAAATTTTACTTGGTTCTTATAATAGATTTTTTATATAAAATCAAATTCATGAGGATTGATTTTATACGTTGGAGAATAAATAAATGAATGAGAATTTAATTTATTTTAATACATAGAATAAATCTTAATTCATTACAAGTTCTCTATGAAAATGTGAGTTACATGGCCTCAACGCTCATGTTTTAATGCATTTAAATCATGCAATGTGTGTTTTTATAAATACTAAGAAATAAAGGGTTTAATAATATTTGGTGTGGTTAATTTGTTACTGTTTTTTAACAAAACCGGGTTTAATCAATAATTACTCAGTGTTATTGAATCTCTAATATAAATTGGTTTTAAGTCTCGCAACGTATTAAGATCAATCTTATCTATGAATGATTTAATATAGAAAATCAATTTTAAATAATGCGGAAATAAGTGTAATCTTTTTTATATGCGTTCTTATTTTAATTTCGTTAGTCTATCTAAATTTATAATATTCTTACAATTAAAACTTAAATACTTACAGCCCAGGGTGTGCATATTCTTGCTAGTTATTTTAATGAATTGAATACGATCATGATTTATTAGGCATTCAGGAATACTGGCTGGAGAAGCAAGAACGAGCTCTAAGCGACGCTTCTCATATGGAAGCCAACAATATGGACATGCTAACGTGGGCCACCCACCAAAGATCTCACATTGACCAATTATGCGAAGAATGCTGGTTGCAGCGCGAGGATCCTCCGGGGGGCAGGAATGATAGGGAAGGTTGGCGAGGATTGTTCTGGATTCCGTGCGACATGAATGATGTATGATTATATTGATAATCGTGATCCTTAATTGTACGACCGTTTATCACCTTGCAATGGAGTAGTATTATTTTAGGGGGTCCCCATCTATGTGTTAAAATAAGAATGAGTTTTAAAAAGATGTGTTAAAAATAAAACTGAGTTTAAAATAAAAACGAAGTCCCATCTAATGATAAAAATGGATTCGGTAATAAAATAATTCCAACAAAAGTTGACATGCGTAAAACCCAAATCAACCAATCCTCGTTTCTTTAATGTACGACCGTTATCATCTTGCAACACCCTCTGGTTAAAAATGAACCATCCAAAATGTCCAAGATTAAATGAAAATTGTAATCATGACTATCGTGGGTGTTGGCTTATCTGCGAATTCTTTTTTTCTCATGAGTGTCGTCACCTCAGCAATAATGGACCTTCCGTCTTTATTATAAAAAAATAAAGGGAAGAAAAGGATATGATACACAGAAAAGTAATAATAGGAAAGGAAGAAAGAACGAAGAAAAGAAAAGAGAGTAGAGGAATATAAAGAAAGGGGGGTGAGCGCACGGAAAACATAACGCTAATTCTGTTTTTTTTTTTGTGAGTGAGAGTGAGTTAATCAAGATTTATTGTACTTTTTTACATATTGAACTATTTAGTAATAGCTCTTAAAGTAAACAAATCAACGTTGTAAATAATTAAGATTATCAAACTGTGGATTCCACAGGTCCTGCAGACATTTTGAACCATGTTACATTAAGGCACCCCTTTTGGATCTCGTTAAGAAAGGACATGTTTTTCATTTTACTCCGTCAAATCGGTTGTTGTTAGGGGAGGGTTAGGGGTTAGTGTTAGGGTTAGGGTTACGGGGGGTTTAGTTTTATAAATTTTAAAAAATCTAAAGTACTACTGTATGGCTGCACCACTTGGACTCAGCGAAACGCTTGGAGAAAAAGGCTAGATGGAAACTCCACATGGAACGCTGTGTGCTGCTGGAATGAATCCTGGAAGCAGCACGCCACAAAACATGCAGCCTGTACGGCACTTACCTTTATCTCCCAACCATCCAAGTAAGACAAAAAGGATAAGCTGGAGACTGCTGCAGAAGTTAGTCAGAACCATATTACCTTTAGGCACCCCATTTTGATCTCGATTAAGAAAAGGACAATGTTTTTCATTTACCCGTCAATATCCGGTTGTTTTGTTAGGGGTTAGGGGTTAGTTTTATAATTTTAAAAAAATCTAAAAATCGTCTGTTAAACAACCGGATAATTGACGGTGTAAATGAAACATGTCCTTTCTTATATCGGGATTCAAAAAGGGGTGCCTAAAGATTCATATGGTCGACATTTTTATAAAATAAAGTAATCGCAACATGATGATGTTTATATATGCTAACTACCGTAAGTTTTAAACATTTTTAGCGGGTGCGGTTATTTTTATTTTTTTTAATTGTTTTTTTAATGCGCCATACATCAACAAAATTTTTATGTAGGAGTCTGATATATATTCTCCATAACCCGGCCCCACCACCACAAATATACTTATATAACTTATATACTTAATGTAAAGTCAGCTCTTCCTACCCCAAAAGACTTTAGTGCTTTTTTTTTTTTTTTTTTTTTTTTTTTTTTTTTT
>CM042140.1:34172159-34214659 GCA_023376005.1 Doryteuthis pealeii
TACCATCACTTTCGTCTTTTCATTGGTTATTTTTTTCATAATTTAAGTATTAGTTAAAAGAGGAACGTAAAGAATAAAATTGGACAGTATTGGTATCTTTTAATAGCATTTTCACTGGTAAATTCATTGAAGAGGATGGTTGCTTATATCATTAAAATAAAACCAAAACCAGATTAAAATCAATAAACTAAGCAACATATTCTATTAAATTTCGAGTAATATTAATATGCAAATTTAGCCTTCCGTTCACATTTAAAGCGCATATTTTTTGTAATATAAATATTTTAATTGCATGTTGTATAGATTGTAGACATGTTAACAGTATTAATAATATAAGGACAACTTTTATGTAATTAATTTGACAGTTCACGATAAAAATAAAACACTGGGGAGAATGTAATCTAATAACTAACGAGAATTGTGGACTGAGTAGGAAAATAATAGTTCGGTTACAGACAGAAAAAACACACAATCTCCATTTATAATAAAGACTATACAAATTTGGGCAAAACAATTCTTCCATTTTAAAGTAATACAATTTTCTAATTTAATTTCATAGGTTTATATATTAATTTTATTTAAATAATATATAGTTATTTTTTTAAATGTTTGAAAGGATTTAACATTGAATTAATTTAAGAATAACATATCTATTGTATTTATTAATTAATTCGTTCTTTATTCTAGATTGGCGACCGTCGGTAAATTGTGACGTACAGGCTGTGACGATAGTTTTTCGTTTACAGACAAAAACGGAAGCGAAACTCCATCATTAATAGATATAGATAACTAATATAAATAATATTTATGGATCTTCTCAGATAATAATAAAATCAGTATAAAATGAATTATTTCATTCTTTTTTAAATGGCATGTCTGTTCGTTTTTTCTATACAATTTAACTTTTTTAATTCAACTAATCATTTTAGAAAGATCATCACAGTCATCATCATCTGTTGCATTATTGAAATCAATCTTGATTGCATGGAGTAATCAGAATATAATAATTAATTAGGACATAATTTCTTATTTTAATGCCTAAACAAGAAACCTATAACTGGTTAAATACAAAAAATATATTCCACTGTACCGCTTGGTTAACTCAATTTAGGAGAAATAACCTCCACCTTGTAGAGTACCACTGTTACTTCTTTTACCAATATCACAATTTTTCCTTAAGGTGACCCCCCCTTTTCGGTTCACATGTCCGGAGCCTAAACTTTTGACCCCCCCCCCCGGTAGGACACCGCAATTGACTTTGAGCAACTTAAGCCAGGACTACGTTGTGGTGTGATGTCTTATCAAATTGATCTAATCGTATAGTATATACAATTATATATTATATTATAATATATATATATATTATATATGATGTGTGTGTTGTGTGTGTGTGTGTGTGATGTGTGTGATGTGTGTGTTGTAATAGAGAGAGAGAGGGTAGTTGTGTGTGTCGTGTGTGTGTGAGAGAGAGAGAGAGAAGATGCTATTTCAGACTCGAACTATTCATAAATGCATATCATCCCTTTAGCTTTTTGTAAAGGCCCAATCAAGAAGCATTTTTCGTCGTTGGGTGTTCCCGGCCAGGTGTGCGGAAAAGGGAGCGGAACTATGGAATAGACAGCGCGTCTTGACGTGCCCGTTCACAAGGTTAGCCTCACTACATTTGGCCTATACTAACGGTGCCGAAATCGGTTTTGAACAGAAAGACGACTACCCGCTTACCGATAAAACCGTTACATCTAATTCATTTCAACTGAACAGCAGTCCGTTGCACGGCACATCACCCACCTGCTCATTCGGGAGTATGGCAACTTTGAGGCTGAACTGAAAAAACACGTAGGCTTTCACTATCTTCTCGGCACGAAAACTAAACAGATAAACCATAGGGGCTTTCTAAGAGTAATAGGAGTTGCCGAGGCGCGGACATGATAAGGTTTATAAAAAACAAATTACACTTTCAGAACTTCCGCTTAAATTTTTCACATAAATAAACAACGTATCTTGTACGGTAATTATACACCGACCCGCCACTCTCTGAGAAGGAGGTAAGGACACCCTTCCAAGGGACCACCTGTTGGTCGTCGTGTGCGACCCATGATGTAAGTGGAACCATGCACCTGCAAACCACTCCCAAATTTAGAGGCCTCCCTCCGATCAATTCGGGCTGGTCCACTCAGGGGCCATACCACCTATATGATCATGCCCCAAACCTATTGCCCTTATGGCAAAGCCCCAACCCTTTTTATTATATGAGGTGCTAGAGGTTGGTGGCTGATGGTTCTGCATGTCCCTGTGAATGACGTTAAACTCATACTGATAGGTAAGGTTCCAGTTTGTTGGGGGTTTGGAAATGTGGAGCATCCCTTCATCACCATTGGTTCTGGTCCACTGCTGGCCTGGCGTGTAGTACCTGTTAGGGTACCATCTATGGGTTTAAATAGAAAAAATATGAGATTTATAAACCAAAATTGATAGGTCATTAAGAATGAATATTTCAAAACTTTGTCGGCATTAAATGGACCCCACTGAGGTTGATCATGCCGCTAAACAAACCAACCCAAACCAACCCAAAACATTAATTGTCTGTCTTATGAAACTAGGTTAAGAAACAAATCCGGGAAGTAGGTTACTAGCATAAGCCTTAACTTAGCAGATACCTCAATTTCACTGATCTTAGGAGGCCTGGTTTTGGCTCAGTCGGTAGAAGCATCACCGCTTGAACCACAAGAGTTCCGGGTCGAATCCTCGTGTAAGATGCCCCATCTAAACCCCATTGTAAAAAATAGACCTTGACATTGACTGGGCTAACTCTGAAATAAATTTTAATGTAAACTATCTAAATATAAATGAAAAAAAAATCCATGCTGTTGTCATTTAAATTTTTATTTTTTAATTATCTCACGCAATATAATCAAATCTCTATTTTTTTTGCTTCAAAAACCAAGCCCTGGTGATATTTTAATGTGAATAATATATATTTAATTTTTCGTTTATTATTTTTATTTTCGAGTTTCCTCCGGACTACATATACACAACCACTGCCCTTTATATATGTTATGATATTTCGTTACATTGAAAACTTAACACTAACACCCGGAAGGCGCATTATTCTTGGTAGGTATATAGTTAAGAAGACTCTCAAAGGAACATACATTGGGCCAAATCAACGTGATCATTATTCGGAGTGCCAGAGTGGAGTGCCATATCAGAAAAGGCATTTCTCTATTACCGCTTTTCGGCATAAAAGGACATTTAGTAGGGCATGGACCCTTATGACTGATTCGTTTACCTCCACGATTCGGTACTTGCCACCATTGAAAGACATTTTGACAACTACACACCGTTTATGGAACATATACATACCATGTAAGGGGTTGGCCATTTGAAACTATTACTGAACTGAATAATTTAAACGAAACTAATGGTAATTGATCACGTCAAGCTTCCGTCTAACTCTGCCCCTCAAATACCGATGCTTACATATAAAAATTACATTATATTCTGGAATTAGGTATATATATATATAATTATATATATATATATATTTAATATATATATTTGAAAGGAGAGAGAGTCCAGTTTAGTAAAAAGTGAACCGCTGAGTAACATACTCAGGTATTTGTTATATATATTATATATTATATATATATATATATATATATATATATATCATGTGTTGTGTCGTGTCTGTGTGTGTGCTGTTGGTGTAGGTGTTTAACACAAAATCTGCGTTATGCTAAGTTATGTGTTTTTTTAAATTCAATCCAATTTGGTCTAAATCTAACATCGTAATTTTCTTCAATTAAGTACAAACACACCCTTCTCTTCACCCCTTATCCTGCCTATGCACCTCCTCCTTTCTATATTATCTTATATAATGTATATATGTATTTATAACAAAAGCTTGTGTTTGCTAAAAGTTTAGTGTTTTTTTAAAAATCCAATCCAATTTCTGTTCGAATAATCGTAATTTTCAATTAAGTCAAAACTTCCCCGTCGGCTTACCCTCATTCTGCCTGTCACCTTCCTCCTGTCTATATATATTTTGTACTCATTATTATTAATATATATATATTAGTTTCTCTGTGAGGGAAAAGAGAGAGATTAGTGAGGTTGAGCGATAGAAGAACCTATTCATATTTAATTTTTTTAGCAGCTAACGGACTGGCTATTATATAAGACGGTTTAGTTTTTGACTTGACTGTAAATTTTAGCCAAATGACTTCAATGATTCTTTTTGTTTGTGATTTTGTTTCTTCTCCGGTCTATTTATTTTTTTTAAATTTAATATCGTTTTGCAAACTAACCTTTCTTCCTGATCACAATCATCACCTAGATCTCAGTTAGGTGCCCAAAGGGTCACGATTTTTCTTGCATATATATATATATAATATAATATATATATAATATAATATATTATATAAGAAAGGGTTGTTTCTTATCGTGTGTTTGAAGCCATTGTGGCGTAAGTGTAATTTGAAATTTTTTTTTAGCAGTGACAATTGCAATATATATGTGAAATTTGTGTTTATTTACCTCTTTTTTCTCTCTTTTTTAACATACTTAATGATTTTCGGAATAAATTTCCCTCATTCAGAGTTGTTAGAGTTTTTTAAAAAGTACTAGGTGTTTTTTTTTTTATTGCACTTATCCCTCGCTGGTGTAATCATTTATATATTTCATATTTTATTTTAAAAATATGAAAGAATTTTCAAGCAATCTCACCGAACGCAAAAATCAAGCGAACCTACAAAACCACGGAAACGCCACGGACTTTAAACTGATTTGAAAAAATTTCAAATTTCTAGCGTTGCTTCAACGTCTCAGACAACAGTTGATTACACCAGCGGGGATAAGTCTATTAAAAAAAAACACCTAGTATATAAAAACTTCTTAACAACTTGATGATGGGGATTTTATTCCGAAAATATTAAGTATGGTTTAAAAATAAAAGAGAAGGTAAAGAACATAATTTCAAACATATATTGCATTGTCAACTGCCTTCAAAATTTCATATATATATATATATATATATTATATAGATATACTATATATATATATATATATATATATATCAAATTCACCTGAGTATGTAGGCTCAACGGTTCACATCTAATAACTGATCTGTTGGGCTCTCATGTAGTTTAAATCATAATCCACTTATTGGTTTTTGCTTTTATTAAATGATTTTCCAAATTACATCTAATTAAATTCCATTAACTTCAAAAAAATGATTCAATAAATAACCGGAAGCCAGCGAATGACTTGGTTGATATCTTAAATCAAATTAAAATAAGGCAACAATTTGTTTAGGCAAAATCGGTAAGTCATCTGTATTTCTTTTAGTATTATCCATTCTCTCCAAGGCTTCAAAAACTCCAGTATATTTATTTTTTACAACCTTGACATCAAATACTTCAAGCGTACGCGAAACCCATACGATTTTAAAAACACACACAAATTAAACATCCCAATATATATATATATATATATAATATATATATATATATATATTATTATATATATCTACAATGTTGAATATTAAAACCTAGGTTTAAAACAAACAAAAACATTTCAACGTGAATCTTTAAAAAACATGTGTCTTTATGAGACATTGTCAGTTTCTACAGAGTTTACTTAATCCTTTTCAAAACGTTTAGGAAAAATTTTATTTTTAGGAAACATTGAAACCCTATAACGATAAAAACACATAGGAATTGCAAGGATATAGGTCAATTTTGAGAATAACTCAGGAGTTCACAATCCTTGGAACCGGGCGTTTGCATTCACATAGTCCTAATACCCTTAGGCAATTGGTATGGATCCAATTTATGCTTTTTTTTCTTCCTTATCTTTGTTGCTTTAAGATATTAGCATTATTAGGAAAAAAGTAAAAGATAGTTAAAAACATTATAGAAAGAAAAAATAGTGATGTTACAAATTTTATTTATAATGAGATTTGGAAATCTGTCTGTCTGTAACCGGGACTAGATAACTGCTTATGTTCACAATTCCCCCAAAAAGCGTAAGGTTTACAATTGAGTATTCAATTTATTGTCAAAATTTTATCACATAGAATAAATCTTATTATTAACGATGTATCTCTATGAAAAGTCTGAGCTTAGTTAGTCACAAAATAGCTCATGTGTATTAGTGCTTTTAAATTGCTGGCAATGTTCTCATAAGTTAAAGGTCGTCTGGGTGGCCTAATGTTGGTATAGCCAATCAGGCGAGGGAGATCTATCCCCTTTTCATTTAGCGCTAGACAAAGGAGACTGTTTTTCGTCTGAGGTGGAGCGCCACACATACCATCAGCTCCTGTTAACTTTACCGCACAGATCCCTGTGCAACTCATACGCTGAGTTGGCGAGGGTCGGTATCGAACTAGGAACCTTGTGGTTTCCAGCCGAACGCTCTACCAATGAGCTAACCCGGCCCTATCACTAATAAATAATGGTTTACGTAATTATATGATGTTGTTAATTTGCATACTGGTTTTAACAAAACCGATTCGATAAATGATTACTTGGTGTTGTTGATTTCTAAAATATATTGTTTTATCTCCAATTATTAAAATCAATACCATGAATGATTTTTATATAGAAACATTGAAATATAATTAAAATAAGTGTAATCTTTCTTATATGCCTTTAGTCTTTATAATTTCATATATTTCAGTGCCATTAAAATAATTACTACGCCCGGAGGGCGCCCTATTCTTGCTAGTAAATGTAAACAAAAAAAATCGGTTAAAGGAGGTTCCAGTACGTCGACCGATTCTAAAACACTATGATCTTCCCAAAACTGAAATAATGTATCACCACCCAAGGAGAAAAAAAACATTGCTTCTACCACCCGAAAAGAAAACTGATCAGCGGGTGTCCAGCAGCAATTTTTTCCACATACTTGAAATGTTATGAGAAAATCGCACAGGAAAAATAAGATAAAGTTGTTTTCTTAACAGATGTTTAAAAAGAGGAAATCAGATCTATATTGCCTTGGGCCATTACTGACAACAACAAAAAAAAGGAAAAGATTTATACCCGTGGAAACGTGTTGACCCCCTACAGCAATCATATTGGGGTGAGCAGAGACGAATTGAAAATCGGTGAGGACAAGATAATCATGGAGACTATTGATGGATGATTTGATTACAGTATTTATCGAATGATTTTTTTTTAAAACTCAAAACGAAACAACTGACGTACCATCTTCGTGGGGTACGGGCTGAGAGGAAATTCCGGGCTATATAGTGAAAGCCGTATAGATTGATCAGGGCATTTATTTTTTATTATTTGTTTTTCTTTGAGGAAATTATTTTTTCGTTTGTTGCATACACGTAAAGTTTAACGGTAATTTGATATAGAAAAAATCTAAACAAGGAACCCAGAGAAATGGTTGTATGGTTGGGTTTTATGGCATGTCAAACCATTGGGTTATTTTATGCCGAATGCGTTTTTGTTTTATTCATTCTTGATGGATTCTCAATTTTTTTTAAAAAAAAAATGTTTTCTACATAACAGGTACTACCACTCCGGATTTGAATGGGGCCTTTGAGTAATGGTGATGAAGGGTACTCCACACTCCCAGAGCTCCAGAATTTGAACTTCACCCTTACATGCAGTTTAACGTGTTATGGCTTGACGGGACCAGCCGCTTTGATCGGAGGGGACTCTCCGACGTCCCGTCTAGCCAAAGTAAGGACCAAAGTGGAATGTGTATGTCATGGACTGCTCAGCCACTAGGATTCCGTCCTTAAGCATCACGGGTCACTACTCACGGCCAATATTGGAGATCTTACCCCTCGGTAGAGGGGCTGTCGGAGTCTTCTAAAGCCCCAACCGATTGGGCTAATGTCATCTTGTGGACTTTGCAGTTCTAGGTTTGGTTTGGTTTGTTTTCTTTGTTAAAGGGTATATCAACCATCATGAGTTATTTAATAACAAAACCATCATTGTAGAAGAACAGTAGTGGTATTTATTTAAACTTTTTCCAATGGTATTAGTCTAAAAGTGAATGTAATAATGATTTGAGTTCGAACTTGTTTACTTCGATATCAAAGTCAAGAACGTTAGCCACAACGCCACAGTGAGTCCCTTTGCCGTTCCAAGCGGATCAAAGAATGTCAATTGTTGTGGAGGAGACAGACTACCCTATAAGACGGACTAGTCTGAGGACTATTTAGCTGCCAGCTCTCGGGGCAGGTCAAGATCAATGTATGACTAATCGTATTTTACTTTAGTCAGCGTATTTTACTGTATTTCTTCTCAGAAATAAACCCTTTGTTATACGACACAACAAAAAAGAAAGAAAACGAAAAGACAGAAAAATACTAGGACCCTGCTAGATATACAAAGAGCTTAAGCAGGTTGGAGCAACATACGACTAATCGTATTCAACCCGGATACCGTATTTCTTCTCAGAAATAAACCCTCTTGTTATATTTACATGTGTGTCGACCTTCCTTGATTCTACGACACAACAAAAGAAAAAGAAAACGAAAAGACAGACAAATACTACGACGCTTTCTACGATATCGAAGTCAATAATGTTAGCTACCCACGCCACAGAGAGTCCCCTTTTGACGTTCCAGCGGACCAAATAATGATAATAAAAGAAAACGAAAAGGCAGACAAATACAACGATCCTGCTCGAGATACGAACAGCTTAAGCAGGCTGGAATTCCACAGCTATGCTCCAAGAGCGGCAGACGAAAGTACAACAATCACCGTCTCTCGTAATAAGGAAGAAAAAGAGAAAAACAAACGTACGAACCAGAGTCTAAATAGATGCAATAAAAAACAAAAAAAAGAACGACTCCGAAGAAAATGTTATTTTCTTAGTCGCCATTGAATTTTTCTTTCGGGTCAATTTGTCGAGAGAACAATTCGTCTCCAGTATCTGCTCTCTTTTTTATGCTTGTTGACTTAAACAATACTCGTTGGTCGTTTTTTTAACAATTATTTTCCTACAAATGATCTGATACCAATTCAGCATATTTGCATTAGACAACAAATAATATCTTTATTTCACAATCGTTTCCAGCAACATGAACACCTGCAAAGATCATCATCTCCTAGAAAAGAAGAAAATATTTATAAAGAAAAAATATACACCTCACACTTTTATGTCTTTTGCACTCTACCAGTTTATCACCCTTTCGGCTAAGGTTTTAGAATACACCGACTGCAGCTCCGCAGAGGGGTAAGACCCCCACCCAATGAGGCCATCTGTTGTTCGTGTGTGTCGACTCGTGATGCTTAAGGACAGAAATCCTGGTGGATCAGCAACAATTAACTTTGATTTCTTACTTAGGCTAGATGGCAGAGGCCCCCTTCCATTAATTGGTTGGTCAAATCGAGGCCCTAGTACCTATCTGTTAGTCCTGACCCTATGCCCCTGTGGCTATCCCCCCAACCATTTCTAGGGTGTTAGTGTCCTGGCATAACGTTAAACTGCATCTAGTAGTGAAATTTCAATTATGGAACTCGGCGAGTGTGGAGTACCCCTTCACCACCTTTACTCCCAGATCCCACCCTGACCCGGAGTGGTTGTACTTGTTAGGGTCTCATCTGTGGATTAAATAGAAAGAAAAAGTATATTAAAAATGTGTTTAAAAAGTGAGTTTGAAAAAGAAAAAAGTGTTGAATAGCCATTAAGAATGAATAAAAAAAAACGTCTTCGGCATAAAAATAACCCAACAAGGGTTAACATACCACGAAATTCAACAACCATCTCCGAGTTTGTTTTTCTTTTAAACACCGCATTTTTTTTAAATATTTGCACTACGTTTTGAGACTGACCAGGGTTGATAGGTTGGTTGGTTGGATTTTGCGGTATGTCAACCCTTGAGTTGGATTCAGGGTTCATTTTTTTAGGAGGAGGGGGCTCTCAAAATAGTTGGGATTAATGATAAAAGAGCCCTTTTAGTTTCCTTTTCCTAGACAGGTGCCGCCGAAGGTTAAACAGCTTAGTGAGTCCTATTTACCCATAGCTAGAGCGAGGATAATTGGGTTTTTAACTTTCCTTAGGGTATTAGCGCAATGTAAAATCTAAACAGCCTTGTCCAGGATTTGAACACGTCTCGCCGTGTCAATTTCCTACAACAGTAAACCATTATACCACGCGCCTCCAGCAAGTTATTTTATGTAGAAGACGTTTTCTTTTATTCATTCTTCTTGTTGGGTATTCATCTTTTTTAATACATTTTAAATTCATTATATATACTAGCAAAATATATGCACCCTCCGGATGCAAGTATTTCAAGTTTTCATATAATAAAATATCATATTTAATTAGAAAGGCTAATGAAACTGACTAAGAATGCAGATAAAAAAGATCTGCAACAGAGGGGGTATAATCGAAAAATAGAACAACTTTGAAAACTAACTATTCCATCATTTTCCATTACTCCCCTCTTTCATTGGTAAATTTTCCTAATTTAACTATTTAGTTTAAAATAGGAAATAAAGGATAATATTACAGTTATTTCTTCTTGTAAATAAATTTCTTTTAAGATTTATCCACGAGATTTTTGTTTTTATATTTCTTAAGATAAAACCAAATAATTAGAAATCAATAATACCAAGCACATATTATTAAAATAAAGTTTTAAATATCAATATGCAAATTAGCCTTCTCGTTCAAACTGTAAACCGCTATTTTGTTGTATATATAAATACAATTGCATGTTATTAATACGTAGATATGGTCAACAGTATTAATAATGTAAAACAATTTTTATTAATAACTGAAGGTTTAAAAGAATGAATCATGGAGAATTTGACGTAAATAGTTAAGGGAATTGTGACTTGAGTAGTAATATAGTTTCGGTTACAGACATAAAAACACACAATCTCCATTATAATAAAGACATATATATAGAGAGAGTGAGAGAGAGGTGGGGTTTCGTTAAACTGCACTGACAATTCTTGTCGGACGAGTTCTTGTTCGATCCTTTCCAATTTTCTGGCCATCTTTTTAATGTCAGGGTGGAACTGATGTAGCAATCCACCAAACGTTTCTTTACGAGCGCTTTCGGCATGTCCATCTGCTATCTTCAAGTGTGAAACTGTGTGAAACTGATGGGATGTTTCAAACATCCCATCAGTTTCACGGCATCCAGTGTCCGTACTGATCAGATCAATGTAAGTTTTTTGCTGGTCGGCATTTACTGGTATGTCCATCCGTTGGTGTCCACGGGAGAACATCACTTCTAAGGTCGTCCTCACTTCTCCAGCAGTCAAAGATGACTTACTTGATGGTTTGTGTGATTGTAAGTAAGTGCCGTATAGATGCATTTTTGCTGAGTGCAGCTTCCAAGATTTGTTCAAGACAGTTCCTAGCATTCTGGTGTAGTTCTCGTATAACTTTTTATCCAATCATTTCCCGTCACTTTCAACCAACCATCCTTCAATACGAAGAATTTAATAGACTGATTATTATTAAATAGAAATAATCACTCGAAAACCATGCATAAGAATCAATCAAAATCTAGCCGATATTATAATATATAGTAGTACCTATGAATATACCACAGTGGGATAAATTCATTATTTACAACGTTTGATATGTTTTACTTAAGAGCTATTGCTAAATAGTTCAATATGTAAAAAGTATAAGATGTATAAAGTCTTTTTTTTTCTTCATTATATATATATTTACCAACCCCTCCGCACGAGCAGGATGCGAAACAAAGTCAATTTCTTAAGCGGCGTTTAACAGGTTTTGAATTCACAGTTTTCCTTCTCCTAGACTGATTACCTAGACATGGTTAAAGAGCCCAGTCTGCCCTACTATTTACCCATAGCTGCAGGGAGTAGGATTCATACCTTTCCCAAGGGTATTAGCGCTAAGTGAAATGCAATTACCACGTCCAGGATTTGAACTCAGGGCGACGAGTCCATTTCCCGTGACTTTAACCATTACACCATGCGCTTCCTAATAATAATAAGAACGGAATGTTCCATTATTTAGCTGAAAGAACGACACTCACAAGAAATAAGAATTCGGTGGATAAGCAACACCAGATAATCGGGATGTACATTCTTGCATTTCATATTGCTCTATTTGGACTGTCTCATTTTTAACCAGAGTGCTTTGCAAGATTACAATGGTCGTACAATTAAGGAACACGAATCTTAATACATATAATATATATGATATCAATTATTCCCTAAGTAATACAAACTCTTTTTTAAACAGATCTATTTGACCAATATATTGAAGCTTAACAGGTACTACCATTCCAGGTGAGAGTATGGCAATGAAGGAGTACTCAATACTCTCCAGATCTCTAGAACTAGAGTTTCACCATTACATGCAATTAAATGATTATACATTATATAATTATTATATATTATTATATACTAATTAGGATTAGTATAATTATCATTATAATATAATAATATAAATATTTATAATAATTATTATATATTAATTTATATTTATTATAATTATACATATATATAATTATTATATAATTATACATATTATATATAATTATTATATATTATTATAATTATACATTATATGCAATTAAATAATACCCAGCCCACCCCTTTTAATAAAGTCACCATATCTTAAGCTCTTCCGATTTGGCTTGCAAAATGAAACAGTAAAGTCTTTTTAACGAAAAATTGACAAGATGATAACGGTCGTACAAATAAGGAACACGAGTATTAATATATAGAAGATAATTAAGAATTACTGTGGGTGAAGTAAAAAGGTCGATTTTTATTTATTTCAATTTCTGAGAGGGTCGTCATAAAATCCAAGAAAAAAAATGTTTTAATCCAATATTGATATAAAGAAAAATGAAATAAAGAAAATTTTCCCGAACCCCTACTTTCACGGCGTTGGTGAAACAAAATCTACTAAGATTTACGAAAACAGGTGCATATATCATTTTTCTGAGCGCCAATTGCTTTTACATGGACGAAAATGTTGTTCATTAGTCAGTTTTTAACATTTTATGTTTATAAACGACCTTTTATTTCTGAACAACCTGGTTACGAACATTACTTTGTGTTCTGGCAAAAACTAGATTTCTTCGCGGGTTGCTGCCATGAGAATTGTTCGTGGCATTAAATTATGAAAAAAAAAAAACAAAAAAAAAAAACAGAAAAAAAACAACAAATAAAAACTAAAAAGCAATAAAAACAAAAATAAACTACTGACATGCATATAAATCCTTTGAGAAGGTTCTCTTTTTATTTTTTTGGGGGGGCGCTGTATAATTATGTTTTGTCATCTAACCGTCAACATATGTTGATGCTGGTGTGTTATATCTTAGCATTTTGTTGAAGAAAAAAAAAATAACAAACGGTTCGAAAAGAAGAAGAAGAAGAAGAAGAAGAAGAAGAAGAAGAAGAAGAAGAAGAAGAAGAAAAGCACGTGCACAGCAGATGTAGTTAGAAGAATTGAACAACGAGAACCTGCACCAAAAGAAGAAAAAAAAAAAAGGAAACGTAATATAAAACCAGAGCTTATAGGCCTTTTATTCATGTCCCAAGAACCGGGTCGGATCAGCCCATGGTCGGATTAGCCGATGGCCCAATACTATATATATATATATATATACAGGGCCGACTGGGATCTAACATTGGCTAGGTAACCATCTAGGAGAAGGAAAACTTTGAATTCAAACCTGTTATAATCCACTTAAGAAACTGACCGTGTGTCGCATCTCGCTTGTTTAACAGGTTTCAACTCAGAGTTTTCCTTTTCCTAGACTGGTTTTCTAACCAAGACTAAAGGACCCAGACTACCCCACAACTTATCCATAGCTGAAGGGAGGATAATGGAATTCATACCTTCCCAAATGTATTAGCGCTATGTGGAATGCAAACAGCCTGTAAGATTCAAAGTGAATATTTGAAGATACAACTCCGACACATTTCTGAGACAAAACATTTAATATGGTACAGCACATGAATACACAAAAGATACATGAAATTACATAGAGGTGTGCATGAAACATACATACGTATACAATAGTAATATGAACGTAAAAGCAACAGACATGAGACTGAAGTAGTCCATGCTGGGAAATCACTTACAGTAATATAAAGGGGGGGCAAAGCCCCACCAAGAAAGGGGTAGGCATAAGACTACCTCAATGTGTCTCGTAGGTCGAGCAGCAGGCAAAGAGGAAGAGAAATTCAAAACAGCCGCCTAAATACACGAGGCCCCTAGCGGGAACCAGCGACACTAAACGGGCAGACAACTCCCCAGGCAAATACGAAAATAACCCCTACAAGCCTCTTCTAGGATTTGAACTCGAGTTGCCATGTCCATTTCCTACGACGATAATTTTTAGGTACTATAGAACATTGTCATGGAATTATACTACGCAGTAAGATTATTTTGGAGACTTGAATTTGGTATTGGCCCCTAACCAAAACCCTTAAATACAAGTAATTCAACGTTTAAACTTTTTTTTTAAATAAATAATTTCCGTCTGGCGATGGGGTCGGGTATTGTGTTATTTCTAGAAAAATTAAAATGGCCGCTTTTTCTGATTGTACTTTTTTAGGGGGTTGTGTGCGTAAACGTTTATAAATAAAAAAAAAGAGACAATAGCTGATATTTATTCTTATCTTGATTGAGAATATATATATATATATATATATATATATATATATATATTATATATATATATATGGATAAAGGAGAAAATAAACGAATACACTTTTATCTCTCTAAGCAAAAAAGAACTGAATTTAAATTTTAGTCATATATACAAAAAAGTTTTAGAAATTTAAATTGCTTCAAAACACTCACAGATTTAGGGTTACATTGTTTTAAATAATATTTTGAATGTAAACAAAAAATAATAATTCCTAATATAAACAAATATTGTAATACGCGAAATTTAGCGAATTTTTGAAAAATCTAATAAAAAATTTGCTAAATTATTTTCCTCTTCCACCCTCTCCTACTCCTCTCTTCCAACTTTTCTCTCCTACCCCTGGGCGTTCCTAAAATCTGTTTAGTCCGCTATATATAGAGAAATAGAAACGGCTACCCGGTGCCGCGTAGCCTGGGTTGGGGTGGAAGCGTAGGAAAAAGGTTAGTCCTTCTGATCCATTATTACTGAATCGTGAGTTGGATCCTCGCAGGATTCCCCATGAAAATTACTATGTAATAAAGACCATGTCTTAATCCAGCCTGGTGGAGCGTCAGAAAAAAGTACACACTGAAAAGAAAAATGAATGTCTCCTATTTGAAATATTAAATGCAAAAAAAAATCCATGCTGTTACTATTTAAATAAATTTTATTTTTTAATTATCTTCACAAATATTGTAACAGGTTCGACGGCGATATGGGAACTGACCGGCTTCGAGCAGGAACCCTGCTTATATTAATTCCCTCCCATGCCTTGCACGTGCAAGTGACAACCGGTGACTCTCCAAGGGCGTCCCCGTCCAATATCTGTTCCGTCCTACTACTCTACAAATATAAATCAAATTTTCATTATTTTGGCTCAAAAAGTAAGATCTGATGATAGTGAATGTGTATATGTATTTAATTTGTCGTTGATTGTTTTATTTTCGTAGTTTCCTCCGGACATAAACCTATACATACATACAGGCAACTGCCCTTTATATATGTATCGATTACTGACGTCTTTTTCAAAGTTTATAATCTATCTATCTATCTATCCATCTATACATATATAAAGGGCAGTTGTGTGTATCTTTATGTCCGGGGGAAATTCGAAAATATAACAATTAACGACAAAGTAAATATATATACGCATTAAATATCACCAGGGCTTGTTTTTTTTAACAAAAATAATGAAGATTTGAGTTATATTTGGGAAGATATTTAAAAATTCAAATTTGAAAAGTAACAGAAGGGAAAGTCATTTGCATGTTATTTGGTTTATCTTTTCTTCTTTGTTATATGATTTTTTTTTTCGCTTTGAAATTTTATATTGATTGATTGAATTAATTGCATCATTTACATCTTTTTTTTTAAATTATAAATCATTGAATGGAAATTTCTTACTATATTCTTATATATTTCCGTGGGGATTTTTATGGGGCAACCAGCGAGAATCTCACTAGCGATATGTAATAATGGATCTGCGAGACTAACTTTTAAAAAATGCCCCCCTCTACCCAGGCGACACCGGGTAGCCACTTCTTGTTCTAAATAAGTAGCAAATATCGGAGTGTCACGAACAGAATTGATTCGGCGAAATACAAATAGTAAATGAAATGTTTTTTAAGCAAATTTTATTTTATTTTTTATATGCAAATCAGTGGAGTTTTTATTTTCTTTCCCTCTTTTTATCTTTTCCTTATGTTCAATTGATTGACATAGATATCGATGCTGCCAGTGCGACCTGATAATGATTAATAATTGAAAATTGTCCACCAGCTTCTCTTTCTCTTTCTCTTTCTCTTTTGCTTTTTCTTCTTTTTCCTCTTCTTTCACTTCCTCTTTCGCTCTCTCGACATTCTGTTACTGAAGAACAAAAATGCAGTGCACGTTCAGGTCAAAATAGGTCGCTTTTATAACCAAATCAAAGTTGCAATGCACCATGGGTAAAAAAAAAGTAAAGTCGGGGCGGCCTAATGTCGGTATCAGCCAGTCAGCGAGGGAGTCTATCTCCTTTTCAATAGCGCTAGACCAAGGAGATTGTTTTTAGCGTCTGAGGTGGAGTGCCACACCTACCATCAGCTCCTTACTTTACCGCACAGATGACCTGTGCTACTCATACGCTGAGTTGGCGAGAATCGGTATCGAACTAGGAACCTTGTGGTTTATAACCGAACGCTATAAGTCACCCATAATGCCTCGCAACCTCTATAAAAAGTCAATTCTGCCCTTTCCAATTTCTTGACACTTCTTACTCAGAGTTGGCATAATGGCGTACCACATTCCTTCTTCCCCTGGCCACATTCCTTTCCTTGACAGGAACAGTTTCGCAGGCCAGGCATCGAGGACGCTTTGAGTCAGGTAACTTCGACTCGTTACTACAATAATGATGTTATTTTCAAACTATTACCCACTAATTCTTATAACCCTAATCCCAACATAAATCTTAGATCTTAATAATCGAGCATTTAATCGTTATCAAGGCCTCGTAACCGGTTCTCTAGATAGTAAAAGGGATGGATACTTTTCAGACAGACCTCGAAAACAGAAAAAAAAAGTATGTACCATTTTTGCCAATTCAACAAAAAAAGAAAGAAAGAAAGAAAGAAAAGGGGAACAGGTTCGTCGACTTGATGACTTTAAAGTCGTAGCTATTAAATTGTCCCCAAAGATGCACTGACTTTCGAAGCGGATCGGACGGGTTGCTCATCCACCGAAACTAATTCCAATGCAACCGATGCTTTTGTAATCGTCTCTTACGTTGTGACTTTTCCTCAAGGAGATTGTTGATCCATACTTGTAAGTATTTATGTTAATGCAGTTCAAAAGGAAGGCCATTTGGGTGTTGGGTATGGGGGTATGGGGGTTGATGGAACCAACGAAACAGTCTTCTACTATTTGGGCCAAATCTCTGCCCTCCCAATCTGATTGGCTCACAATGACATCATTAGTCAATGTTAAACATCTCTCTCTCTCTCTCTCTCTCTTTCTAAATATGTGTTGGTGTTTGCCTGTGTGTGTGTATCTGTGTCTGAGCACCTATCTCATCTCACTCTGTTCTTCCTCTATCTATCTCTCTTTAACACATATACATACAAACACATACATTTATATATACCAACCCAGCAGGATGTGACACAAGGTCATTTTTTAAGCGGAGTTTAACAGGTTTGAATTCAGAGTTTTCCTTCTCCTAGATTGGTTGCCTAACCAAAGTTAAAGAGCCCACTCTGCTCTGCTATTTACCCATAGCTGGGGGGAGAGCAGGTGGGTGCATACCTTTCCCAAGTGAAATGTAGACAGCCTCGTCTACGATTTGAACTCGGGTAGATGCGTCCATTTCCTACGACTCTAGCCATTACATCATGCGCCTCCATTACCGACATTAGGCCACCCCGACCACTTTACTTTATATATATATATATATATATATATATATATATATATATATATATAAGTAAAATTGTCGGGGTAGCCAAAAGTCGGTATCAGCCAGACAGCGGCGGAGTTTATCCTCTTTTTACTAGCACTAGATCAAGGAGATTGTTTTTGGCATCTGAGTTGGAACGCTACACTTACCATCAGTTCCTCACTTTACCACTCATATCTCTGTGCTACTCATGTGTTGAGTCGGCGACGGCCAGTATCGAACCCAGAACTTGTGGTTTCTAGTGGGACGATCTTCCGACTGCAAGCACGTACATTTCTGATATACACCTCTGAAGATGAAGTTTCTACTTTGAAATCGATAAGACAAAAATAACATCTTTTTGTTTTTATTTTTTATACGCATTGTAATTGCCTTCAAATCATTAATATATTATAACATACTTAACAATGCTTCAAGCAAATTACCAATTACTTATATATATATATATATATATATATATATATATGCGTGTGTGTGTGTGTGTGTGTGTGTGTTATGTTTATAAGTAAACAATGCTCACTATCATTGATAGAATATTTATATTTAAGTTAAGGTAGCGTAGCACCTGTTTACTGACAGTTTCTTGCTTATGCATGCGATCTTCACACCAAGATTAGGTCAGAAGATCGTATAGGAAAGAAATTATCGGTAACCAGTCACCGTTAAGTCCATGTATATATATATATATATATATATATATATATATATATATATATATATGTATATATATATATATATATATATATATGTATATATATATATATATGTGGTGGGGGGAGAAATGTGAGAAGGTTAATCCGACAGTATGTGGTTAGTGCGGCTAGACTTAGCAGGCTGCATCATGGTATATCAGCAGACTCAACTAACGGAAGAGAATTTTGTAAATAAATACATATGTAAAGGCTGCCCGAGAGTGCTCAATCCGTTTTAAGTGGAGCCATATATATATATATATATATATATATATATAATTAACGGAGTTTAACGGGTTTGAACTCAGAGTTGTTCTTCTACTTGACTGGTTACCTAGCCAAGGTTAAAGAGTCAAGTCTGTCGTATTATTTACCCATAGATGAAGGGAGAGTATTTGGATGCATACCTATCTCAAGTGTATCAGCACTATTTCCAGGATTCGTCCAGGATTTAAAGTCAGGTCGACGAGTCCATTTTCTAGGAGTCTCTGATATATATATATATATATATATATATATATATATATATATATATATATAGCGTGTTCGGGATAAATTTGACAGTTTCATAAGGAAAAAGAAAAAGTGCTTGGTAACTACAAAATTTAATGGATTATAAAGAAATTCAACAGGCACGGAAATTACACTCAAAATAACCACCATTAGCGTCGATCACAGCCTCAACCCTAATCCGGAACCTGGAGCAAGCTGATGTTACAGTTTCCCTGGGAAGGGTCTCAAAAACTACCTTAATTCTGTTGATTAACTGAGCTTTTGTAGTACTGGCACAGCGATTGGTGTCTTTCTCAACAGCGCAACATACTTAATAATCCATGTGGTTAAGATCTGGGAAGTTCGCAGGCAAAACAGTGGGACTGGTGTGGTCGTAAAAATTTGCCGGCGCAGATCTTCATGATACAAGTTATTATCTTCCATTATTCAGGTGGGTTCCTGACATCTATTCTGTCTCTCATCACGTATATGAATGAAGAACGGTCCAAGCTTTTAAATAATGCGTTATGTGCGTCAATACCTCCAGCCTACGGAGAAAAATAACCAAATATAAGTATATCAAATTCATCCCTAACACACTGTATATATATATATATATATATATATATATATATATATATATATATGTGTGTGTGTGTGGTGTGTCTGTGTGTGTGTGTGTGTGTATGTGTGTGTGTGTGTTATAAAAAAGAAGGTCGCAAAATGGATTGTGATTTAGAAAAAAATTTATTTTTTTATTTTATCTTACATTTGCGACACGTGTTTCAGATTGACTGATAAAATTGATTGAATATATATATATATATATTATATATATAATATATTATATATTATATATGATTAATCAAGCTTCAAGAAGATATCAGAAGATCTTGAAACACGTGTCGCAAATGTAAAGGATAAAAATAAAAAATAAATTTTTTTCTAAATCACAATCCATTTTTGCGACCTTCTTTTTTATAACACACCACACACATTACACCACCACACACACACAGGGACCACACACCACACACACACACATATATATATATATATATATATAATATATATATATATTATATATACAGTTGTGTAGGTGGAAATTGATATTACTTTTATATTTGTTATTTTTCTTCCGTAGGCTGGAGGTATTGACGCACATAACGCATTATTTAAAAGCTTGGACCGTTCTCATTTCATATTACGTGTATGAGAGACAGATAAGATTCAGGAACCCACCTGAATATGGAAGATAAAACTTGTATCATGAAGATCTGCGCCGGCGCAAATTTTTACGACCACACCAGTCCCCCACTGTTTTGCCTGCGAAACTTCCCAGATCTTAACACATGGATTATTAAGTATGTTGCGCTGTTGAGAAAAGACACCAATCGCTGTGCCAGTACTACAAAAGTCAGTTAATCAACAGAATTAAAGGTAGTTTTTGGACCCTTCCCAGGGAAACTGGTAACATCGCTTGCTCCAGGTTCCGGGATTTAGGGGATTTCGAGGACTGTGATCGACGCAAATGGTGGTTATTTTGGGTTGTAATTTCCGTGCCTGTTGAATTCTTTATAAATCATTTAATTTTTGTAGTTACAAGCACTTTTTCTTTTTCCTTATGAAACTGTTCAAATTTTTATCCCGAACCGTTATATATTATATTATATATATATATATATATATATATATATATATATCCAGAGACTCCTAGAAAATCGACTCTGTCGACTTGACTTTAAATCCTGGACGGAACCTGGGAATAGTGCTGATACACTTGAGATAGGTATGCATACCAAATACTCTCCCTTCATTATGGTATATACACAGACTTGACTCTTAACCTTGGCTAGTCCAGTCAAGTTAGAAGGCAACTTCTGAGTCAACCCGTTTAAACTCCTGTTTTAATTATATTATATTATATATATATATATATATATATGGCTCCACTTAAACGGAATTGAGCACTCTCGGGAGCCTTTACATATGTATTTATTACAAATTTCTCTTCCGTTAGTTGAGTCTGCTGATATACCATGAGCAGCCTGCTAAGTCTAGCCGCACAACCAATACTGTCTCATTAACCTTCTACATTTCTCCCCCCACCACCAATATATTATATATACATATATATATATATAATATATATAACATATATAATATTATATTATATATATATATATATAACATATTATAACATGGACTTAACGGTGACTGGTTACCGATAATTTTCTTCTATACCGATCTTCTGACCTAATCTTTGTTGTGAAGATCGCTATGCATAAGCAAGAAACTGTCATGTAAACAGGTGCTACGCTACCTTAACTTAAATATAAAATATTCATATCAATGATAGTGAGCATTGTTTACTTATAAACATAACACACACACACACACACACACAACGCATATATTATATATATATATTAATATATAAGTAATTGGTAATTTCTGAAGCATTGTTACAGTATGTTATATATATTAATGGATTTGAAGGGCCAATTACAATGCCGTATTAAAAAAAAATAAAAAAAAACAAAAAAAAGATGTTATTTTGTTCTTATTCGATTTCAAAGTAGAAATCATCTTCAGAGGTTGTATATCAGAAATGTTACGTGCTTGCAGTCGGGAAGATCGTGCCCACTAGAACACAATTCTGGGTTCGATACGGCCGTCGCCGACTCAACACATGAGTAGCACGAGATATGAGTTGGGTTAAATGAGGAACTGATGGTAAGTGTAAGCGTTCCAACTCAGATCCAAAAAACATCTCCTTGATTCTAGTGTAGTAAAAAAAGAGATAAACTCCGCCGCTGTCTGGCTTGAGACCGACTTTTGGCTACCCCACAATTTTACTTATATATATATTATATATATATATATATATATATTATATATATAAGTAAGTGGTCGGGGTGGCTAATGTCGGGTTAAGGAGGCGCATGATGTAATGGCTAGAGTCGTAGGAATGGACGCATCACCCCGAGTTCAATCGTAGACGAGGCTGTCTACATTTCACTTGGGAAAGGTATTGCACCCACCTGCTTCTCCCCAGCTATGGGTAAATAGCAGAGCCAGAGTGGGGCTCGTTAAACTTTGGTTTAGGCAAACCATCTAGGAGAAGGAAAAACTCTGAATTTCAAAACCTGTTAAACCGCTTAAAAAATGGACCTTGTGTCACATCTGCTGGGTTGGGTATATATATGTATGTGTTTGATGTATATGTGTTAAAGAGAGATAGATAGAGGGAAGACAGGGGAAGTTTTTTGAGATTTTGAAGGGGAAATTTTTAAAGGTGCTCAGACACAGATACACACCCACAGGCAAACACCAACACATATTTAGAAAGAGAGAGAGAGAGAGAGAGAGATGTTTTAACATTGGACTAATGATGTCTTTCGTGAGCCAATCAGAATATGGGAGGGCAGAGATTTGGCCCCAATAGTAGAAGACTGTTCGTGGTTCCATAACCCATACCCCCATTACCCAACACCCAAATGGCCTTCCTTTTGAACTGCATTAACATAAATACTTACAAGATGGATCAACAATCTCCTGAGGAAAAGTCACAACGTAAAGAGGACGATCTACAAAAGCATCGGTTGCATTTTGAATTAGTTTTCGGTGGTAATGAGCAACCGTCACGATCGCTTCGAAGTCAGTGCATCTTGGGGGACAATTTTAATAGCTACGACTTTAAAGTCATCAAGTGCGACGAACCTGTCCCCTTTTCTTTCTTTCTTTCTTTCTTTTTTGTTGAATTTGGCAAAAATGGTACATACTTTTTTTTCTGTTTTCGAGCGTCTGTCTGTGAAAAGTAATCCATTCCCTTTTACTATTAGAGAACCGGTTACGAGGCCTTGATAACGATTAAAATGCTCGATTATTTAAGATCTAAGATTATGTTGGGATTAGGGTTATAAGAATTAGTGGGGTAATAGTTTGAAAATAACATCATTTATTTAGTAACGAGTCGAAGTTACCTGAACTCAAAGGCGTCTCGATGCGCTGGCCTGCGAAAAACTGTCTGTCAAGGAAAGAATTGGCCAGGGGAAAGAAAGGAATGTGGTACGCCATTATGCCAACTCTGAGTAAGGAAGTGTCAAGAAATTGGGATAAGGCAGAATTGACTTTTTATAGAAGGTTCGAGGCATTATGGGTGACTTATGCGTTTCGGCGTTATAAACCACAAGGTTCCTAGTTCGATACCGAATTTCTTCGCCAACTCAGCTATGGTAGCACATGGTTTCTAGTGCCGGTAAAGTAAGAGCTGATGTAGGTTATGTGGCACTCCACCTCAGGACGCTTTAAAAACTAATCTCCTTGGTTCTACGTATTGAAAAGGAATAGACTCCCTCGTGATGGCTGATACCGACTTAGGCCCGCTCCCAGACTTTACTTTTTTTTTTACCCATGGTGCATTGCAACTTTGATTTGGGTTATAAAAGCGACCCTATTTTGACCTGAACGTGCACTGCATTTTTGTTTCTCAGTAACAGAATTGTCGAGAGAGCGAAAGAGGAAGTGAAAAGAGAAAAAGAAGAAAAAGCAAAAGGAAAGAGAAAGAGAAAGAGAAGCTGCGTGGACAATTTTTCAATTTATTAATTCATATCAGGTCGCACTGGCAGCATCGATATCTATGTTCAAATCAATTGAACTAAGGAAAGCATAAAAAGAGGGAAAGAATAAAAACTCCACTGATTTGCATATAAAAAATAAAATAAATTGCTTAAAAAACATTTTCATTTTCTTATTTGTATTTCGCCGAATTCAATTCTTGTTCGTGACCACTCCGATATTTGCTTACTTATTTAGAACAAGAAGTGGCTACCCGGTGCGCCTGGGTAGAGGGGGCATTTTTTAAAAGTTAGTCTCGCAGATCCATTATTACATATCGCTAGTTGAGATTCTCGCTGGTTGCCCCATTAAAAAATCCCCACGGAAATATCATAAGGAATATAGTAAGAAATTTCCATTCAATTGATTATAATTTAAAAAAAAATGTATGATGCAATAATTCAATCAACATATAAATTTCCAAAGCGAAAAAAAAATCATAAACAAAGAAGAAAAGATAAACAAATAACATTCAAATGACTTCCTTTCTGACTTTTCAAATTTGAATTTAAATATTGGCCCAAATATAACTCAAATCTTCATTATTTTTTTAAAAAAAACAACCCTGTGATATTTAATTGCGTATATATATTTACTTTGTCGTTAATTGTTATATTTTCGAATTTCCCCCGACATAAAGATACACACAACTGCCCTTATATATGTATAGATGGATAGATAGATAGATAGATTATAAACTTTGAAAAAGACGTCAGTAATCGATACATATAATAAGGGCAGTTGCCTGTATTGTATGTATAGGTTTATGTCCGGAGGAAACTACGAAAATAAAAAACAATCAACGACAAATTAAATACATATACACATTCACTATCATCAATCTTACTTTTTGAGCCAAATAATGAAAATTTGATTTATATTTGTAGAGTAGTAGGACGGAACAGATATTGACGGACGCCCTTGGGAGTCAGGTTGTCACTTTGCACGTGCAAGGCATGGGAGGAATTAAATAAGCAGGGTTCCTGCTCGAAGCCGGTCAGTCCCATATCGCCCGTCGAACCTGTTACATATTTGTGAGATAATTAAAAAATAAAATTTATTTAATAGTAACAGCATGGATTTTTTTTTTTGCATTAATATTTCAAATAGGAGACATTCATTTTTCTTTTTCAGTGTGTTACTTTTTTCTGACGCTCCACCAGGCTGGATTAAGACATGGCTTTATTACATAGTAATTTTCATGGGAATCCTGCGAGGATCCAACTCGATTCAGTAATAATGGATTCAGAAGGACTAACCTTTTTCCTACGCTTCCACCCCAACCCAGGCTACGCGCACCGGTAGCCGTTTCTATTTTCTCTATATATAGCGGACTAAACAGATTTTAGGAACGCCAGGGTAGGAGAGAAAAGTTGGAAGAGAGAGTAGGAGAGGGTGGAAGAGGAAATAATTTAGCAAATTTTTTATTAGATTTTTCAAAAATTCGCTAAATTTCGCGTTTACAATATTTGTTTTATATTAGAATTTATTATTTTTTTTGTTACATCAAAATATTATTTTAACAATGTAACCCTAAATCTGTGGTGTTTGAAGCAATTTAAATTTCTTAAAACTTTTTGTATATATGACTAAAATTTAAATTCAGTTCTTTTTGCTTAGAGAGATAAAAGTGTATTCGTTTTATTTTCTCCTTTATCCATATATATATATATATTAATATATATATATATATATATATATATATTCTCAATCAAGATAAGAATAATATCAGCTATTGTCTCTTTTTTTTATTTATAAACGTTTACGCACACAACCCCCTAAAAAAGTACAATCAGAAAAAGCGGCCATTTTAATTTTTCTAGAATAACACAATACCCGACCCATCCCAGACGGAAATTATTTATTTAAAAAAAAGTTTAAACGTTGAATTACTGTATTTAAGGGTTTTGGTTAGGGCCAATACCAAATCAAGTCTCCAAAATAATCTTACTGCGTAGTATAATTCCATGACAATGTTCTATAGTACCTAAAAATTATCGTTCGTAGGAAATGACATGGGCAACTCGAGTTCAAATCCTAGAAGAGGCTTGTAGGGGTTATTTTTCGTATTTGCCTGGGAGTGTCTGCCCGTTTAGTGTCGCTGGTTCCCGCTAGGGGCCTCGTGTATTTAGGCGTGTTTTGAATTTCTCTTCCTTTGCCTGCTGCTCGACCTACGAGACACATTGAGGTAGTCTTATGCCTACCCCTTTCTTGGTGGGGCTTTGCCCCCCCCCTTAATTTACTGTAAGTGATTTCCCGCATGGACTACTTCAGTCTCATGTCTGTTGCTTTTACGTTCATATTACTATTGTATACGTATGTATGTTTCATGCACACCTCTATGTAATTTCATGTATCTTTGTGTATTCATGTGCTGTACCATATTAAATGTTTTGTCTCAGAAATGTGTCGGAGTTGTATCTTCAAATATTCACTTTGAAATCTTACAGGCTGTTTGCATTCCACATAGCGCTAATAACATTTTGGGAAGGTATGAATTCCATTATCCTCCCTTCAGCTATGGATAAGTTGTGGGGTAGTCTGGGTCCTTTAGTCTTGGTTTAAACCAGTCTAGGAAAAGGAAAACTCTGAGTTGAAACCTGTTAAACAAGCGAGATGCGACACACGGTCAGTTTCTTAAGTGGATTATAACAGGTTTGAATTCAAAGTTTTCCTTCTCCTAGATGGTTACCTAGCCAATGTTAGATCCCAGTCGGCCCTGTATTTATATATATATATATAGTATTGGGCCATCGGCTAATCGACCATGGGCTGATCCGGACCCGGTTCTTGGGACATGAATAAAGGCCTATAAGCTCTGGTTTTATATTACGTTTCCTTTTTTTTTCTTCTTTGGTGCAGGTTCTCGTTGTTCAATTCTTCTAACTACATCTGCTGTGCACGTGCTTTTCTTCTTCTTTCTTCTTCTTCTTCTTTCTTCTTCTTCTTCTTCTTCTTCTTTTCGAACCGTTTGTATTTTTTTTTCTTCAACAAAATGCTAAGATATAACACACCAGCATCAACATATGTTGACGGTTAGATGAACAAACATAATTATACAGCGCCCCCCAACAAATAAAAAGAGAACCTTCTCAAAGGATTTATATGCATGTCAGTAGTTTATTTTGTTTATTGCTTTTTAGTTTTATTATGTTTTTTTTTCTGTTTTTTTTTTTGTTTTTTTTTTTTCATAAATTTAATGCCACGAACAATTCTCATGGCAGCAACCCGCGAAGAAATCTAGTTTTTGCCAGAAACACAAAGTAATGTTCGTAACCAGGTTGTTCAGAAATAAAAGGTCGTTTATAAACATAAAATGTTAAAAACTGACTAATGAACAACATTTTCGTCCATGTAAAAGCAATTGGCGCTCAGAAAAATGATTATATGCACCTGTTTTCGTAATCTTAGTAGATTTTGTTTCACCAACGCCGTGAAAGTAGGGGTTCGGGAAATTTTTTATTTCATTTTTTTTATATCAATATTGGATTAAAACATTTTTTTTCTTGGATTTTATGACGACCCTCTCGAAATTGAAATAAATAAAATCGACCTTTTTACTTCACCCACAGTAATTCTTAATTATCTTCTATATATTAATACTCGTGTTCCTTATTTGTACGACCGTTATCATCTTGTCAATTTTCGTTAAAAAGACTTACTGTTCATTTTGCAAGCCAAATCGGAGAGCTTAAGATATGGTGACTTTATTAAAAGGGGTGGCTGGGTATTATTTAATTGCATATAATGATAATTATAAAATATATAATAATTATTATAATATGTTAATATATATATTATATATATGATATAAATATATATATAATAATATATAATATTATTATAAATATTATATTATTATATTATAATGATAATTTACTAATCCTAATTAGTATATAATAATATATAATAATTATATAATGTATAATCATTTAATTGCATGTAATGGTGAAACTCTAGTTCTAGAGATCTGGAGGTTTGAGTACTCCTTCATTGCCATACTCTCACCTGGAATGGTAGTACCTGTTAAGCTTCAATATATTGGTCAAATAGATCTGTTTAAAAAAGAGTTTGTTTACTTAGGGAATAATTGATATCATATATTATATGTATTAAGATTCGTGTTCCTTAATTGTACGACCATTGTAATCTTGCAAAGCACTCTGGTTAAAAATGAGACAGTCCAAATAGAGCAATATGAAATGCAAGAATGTACATCCCGATTATCTGGTGTTGCTTATCCACCGAATTCTTATTTCTTGTGAGTGTCGTTCTTTCAGCTAAATAATGGAACATTCCGTTCTTATTATTATTAGGAAGCGCATGGTGTAATGGTTAAAGTCACGGGAAATGGACTCGTCGCCCTGAGTTCAAATCCTGGACGTGGTAATTGCATTTCACTTAGCGCTAATACCCTTGGGAAAGGTATGAATCCTACTCCCTGCAGCTATGGGTAAATAGTAGGGCAGACTGGGCTCTTTAACCATGTCTAGGTAATCAGTCTAGGAGAAGGAAAACTGTGAATTCAAACCTGTTAAACGCCGCTTAAGAAATTGACTTTGTTTCGCATCCTGCTCGTGCGGAGGGGTTGGTAAATATATATATAATGAAGAAATAAAAAAGACTTTATACATCTTATACTTTTTACATATTGAACTATTTAGCAATAGCTCTTAAGTAAACATATCAAACGTTGTAATAATGAATTTATCCCACTGTGGTATATTCATAGGTACTACTATTATATTTATAATATCGGCTAGATTTTGATTGATTCTTATGCATGGTTTCGAGTGATTATTTCTATTTAATAATAATCAGTCTATTAAATTCTTCGTATTGAAGGATGGTTGGTTGAAAGTGACGGGAAATGATTGGATAAAAAGTTATACGAGAACTACACCAGAATGCTAGGAACTGTCTTGAACAAATCTTGGAAGCTGCACTCAGCAAAAATGCATCTATACGGCACTTACTTACAATCACACAAACCATCAAGTAAGTCATCTTTGACTGCTGGAGAAGTGAGGACGACCTTAGAAGTGATGTTCTCCCGTGGACACCAACGGATGGACATACCAGTAAATGCCGACCAGCAAAAAACTTACATTGATCTGATCAGTACGGACACTGGATGCCGTGAAACTGATGGGATGTTTGAAAACATCCCATCAGTTTCACACAGTTTCACACTTGAAGATAGCAGATGGACATGCCGAAAGCGCTCGTAAAGAAACGTTTGGTGGATTGCTACATCAGTTCCACCCTGACATTAAAAAGATGGCCAGAAAATTGGAAAGGATCGAACAAGAACTCGTCCGACAAGAATTGTCAGTGCAGTTTAACGAAACCCCACCTCTCTCTCACTCTCTCTATATATATGTCTTATTATAATGGAGATTGTGTGTTTTTATGTCTGTAACCGAAACTATATTACTACTCAAGTCACAATTCCCTTAACTATTTACGTCAAATTCTCCATGATTTCATTCTTTTAAACCTTCAGTTATTAATAAAAATTGTTTTACATTATTAATACTGTTGACCATATCTACGTATTAATAACATGCAATTGTATTTATATATACAACAAAATAGCGGTTTACAGTTTGAACGAGAAGGCTAATTTGCATATTGATATTTAAAACTTTATTTTAATAAATATGTGCTTGGTATTATTGATTTCTAATTATTTGGTTTTATCTTAAGAAATATAAACAAAAATCTCGTGGATAAATCTTAAAAGAAATTTATTTACAAGAAGAAATAACTGTAATATTATCCTTTATTTCCTATTTTAACTAAATAGTTAAATTAGGAAAATTTACCAATGAAAGAGGGGAGTAATGGAAAATGATGGAATAGTTAGTTTCAAAGTTGTTCTATTTTTCGATTATACCCCCTCTGTTGCAGATCTTTTTATCTGCATTCTTAGTCAGTTTCATTAGCCTTTCTAATTAAATATGATATTTTATTATATGAAAACTTGAATACTTGCATCCGGAGGGTGCATATATTTGCTAGTATATATAATGAATTTAAAAATGTATTAAAAAAGATTGAATACCCAACAAGAAGAATGAATAAAAGAAAACGTCTTCTACATAAAATAACTTGCTGGAGGCGCGTGGTATAATGGTTACTGTTGTAGGAAATTGACACGGCGAGACGTGTTCAAATCCTGGACAAGGCTGTTTAGATTTTACATTGCGCTAATACCCTAAGGAAAGTTAAAAACCCAATTATCCTCGCTCTAGCTATGGGTAAATAGGACTCACTAAGCTGTTTAACCTTCGGCGGCAACCTGTCTAGGAAAAGGAAACTAAAAGGGCTCTTTTATCATTAATCCCAACTATTTTGAGAGCCCCCTCCTCCTAAAAAATGAACCCTGAATCCAACTCAAGGGTTGACATACCGCAAAATCCAACCAACCAACCTATCAACCCTGTCAGTCTCAAACGTAGTGCAAATATTTTAAAAAAATGCGGTGTTTAAAAAAAGAAAACAAACTCGGAGATGGGTTGTTGAATTTCGTGGTATGTTAACCCTTGTTGGGTTATTTTATGCCGAAGACGTTTTTTTTTATTCATTCTTAATGGCTATTCAACACTTTTTCTTTTTTTCAAACTCACTTTTTAAACACATTTTTAATACTCTTTTCTTTCTATTTAATCCACAGATGAGACCCTAACAAGTACAACCACTCCGGGTCAGGGTGGATCTGGGAGTAAAGGTGGTGAAGGGGTACTCCACACTCGCCGAGTTCCATAATTGAAATTTCACTACTAGATGCAGTTTAACGTTATGCCCAGGACACTAACACCCTAGAAATGGTTGGGGGGATAGCCACAGGGGCAATAGGGTCAGGACTAACAGATAGGTACTAGGGCTCGATTTGACCAACCAATTAATGGAAGGGGGCCTCTGCCCATCTAGCCTAAGTAAGAATCAAAGTTAATTGTTGCTGATCCACCAGGATTCTGTCCTTAAGCATCACGAGTCGACACACACGAACAACAGATGGCCTCATTGGGTGGGGGTCTTACCCCTCTGCAGAGCTGCAGTCGGTGTATTCTAAAACCTTAGCCGAAAGGGTGATAAACTGGTAGAGTGCAAAAGACATAAAAGTGTGAGGGTGTATATTTTTCTTTATAAATATTTTCTTCTTTTCTAGGAGATGATGATCTTTGCAGGTGTTCATGTTGCTGGAAACGATTGTGAAATAAAGATATTATTTGTTGTCTAATGCAAATATGCTGAATTGGTATCAGATCATTTGTAGGAAAATAATTGTTAAAAAACGACCCAACGAGTATTGTTTAAGTCAACAAGCATAAAAAAGAGAGCAGATACTGGAGACGAATTGTTCTCTCGACAAATTGACCCGAAGAAAAATTCAATGGCGACTAAGAAAATAACATTTTCTTCGGAGTCGTTCTTTTTTTTTGTTTTATTGCATCTATTTTAGACTCTGGTTCGTACGTTTGTTTTTCTCTTTTTCTTCCTTATTACGAGAGACGGTGATTGTTGTACTTTCGTCTGCCGCTCTTGGAGCATAGCTGTGGAATTCCAGCCTGCTTAAGCTGTTCGTATCTCGAGCAGGATCGTTGTATTTGTCTGCCTTTTCGTTTTCTTTTATTATCATTATTTGGTCCGCTGGAACGTCAAAGGGGGACTCTCTGTGGCGTGGTAGCTAACATTATTGACTTCGATATCGTAGAAAGCGTCGTAGTATTTGTCTGTCTTTTCGTTTTCTTTTCTTTTTGTTGTGTCGTAGAATCAAGGAAGGTCGACACACATGTAAATATAACAAGAGGGTTTATTTCTGAGAAGAAATACGGTATCCGGTTGAATACGATTAGTCGTATGTTGCTCCAACCTGCTTAAGCTCTTTGTATATCTAGCAGGGTCCTAGTATTTTTCTGTCTTTTCGTTTTCTTTTCTTTTTTGTTGTGTCGTATAACAAGAGGGTTTATTTCTGAGAAGAAATACAGTAAAATACGCTGACTAAAGTAAAATACGATTAGTCATACATTGATCTTGACCTGCCCCGAGAGCTGGCAGCTAAATAGTCCTCAGACTAGTCCGTCTTATAGGGGTAGTCTGTCTCCTCCACAACAATTGACATTCTTTGATCCGCTTGGAACGGCAAAGGGACTCACTGTGGCGTTGTGGCTAACGTTCTTGACCTTGATATCGAAGTAAACAAGTTCGAACTCAAATCAAATTATTACATTCACTTTTAGACTAATACCATTGGAAAAAGTTTAAATAATACCACTACTGTTCTTCTACAATGATGGTTTTGTTATTAAATAACTCATGATGGTTGATATACCCTTTAACAAAGAAAACAAACCAAACCAAACCTAGAACTGCAAAGTCCACAAGATGACATTAGCCCAATCGGTTGGGGCTTTAGAAGACTCCGACAGCCCCTCTACCGAGGGGTAAGATCCCTCCAATATTGGCCGTGAGTAGTGACCCGTGATGCTTAAGGACGGAATCCTAGTGGCTGAGCAGTCCATGACATACAACATTCCACTTTGGTCCTTACTTTGGCTAGACGGGACGTCGGAGAGTCCCCTCCGATCAAGCGGCTGGTCCCGTCAAGCCATAACACGTTAAACTGCATGTAAGGGTGAAGTTCAAATTCTGGAGCTCTGGGGAGTGTGGAGTACCCCTTCATCACCATTACTCAAAGGCCCATTCAAATCCGGAGTGGTAGTACCTGTTATGTTAGAAAACATTTTTTTTTTAAAAATTGAGAATCCATCAAGAATGAATAAAAACAAAAACGCATTCGGCATAAAATAACCCAATGGTTGACATGCCATAAAACCCAACCATACAACCATTTCTCTGGGTTCCTTGTTTAGATTTTTCTATATCAAATTACCGTTAAAACTTTACGTGTATGCAACAAAACGAAAAAATATTTCCTCAAAGAAAAAAAAAATAATAAAAAATAAATGCCCTGATCAATCTATACGGCTTTCACTATATAGCCCGGAATTTCCTCTCAGCCCGTACCCCACGAAGATGGTACGTCAGTTGTTTCGTTTTGAGTTTTAAAAAAAATCATTCGATAAATACTGTAATCAAATCATCCATCCATAGTCTCCATGATTATCTTGTCCTCACCGATTTTCAATTCGTCTCTGCTCACCCCACAATATGATTGCTGTAGGGTCAACACGTTTCCACGGGGTATAAATCTTTTCCCTTTTTTTTTTGTTGTTGTCAGTAATGGCCCAAGGCAATATAGATCTGATTTCCTCTTTTTAAACATCTGTTAAGAAAACAACTTTATCTTATTTTTCCTGTGCGATTTTCTCATAACATTTTCAAGTAATGTGGAAAAAAATGCTGGACACCCGCTGATCAGTTTTTCTTTTCGGGTGGTAGAGCAATGTTTTTTTTCTCCTTTGGGTGGTGATACATTATTTCAGTTTTTGGGAAGATCATAGTGTTTTAGAATCGGTCGACGTACTGGAACCTCCTTTAACCGATTTTTTTTTGTTTACATTTACTAGCAAGAATAGGCGCCCTCCGGGCGTAAGTATTTAAATTTTAATGCAATGAAATATATGAAATTATAAAGACTAAAGGCATATAAGAAGATTACACTTATTTTAATTATATTTCAATTGGTTTCTATATAAAAATCATTCATGGTATTGATTTTAATAAGTTGGAGAATAAAACAATAATATTAGAAATCAACAACACCAAGTAATCATTTATCGAATACGGTTTTGTTAAAACCAGTATGCAAATTAACAACATCATAAATTACGTAAACCATTATTTATTAGTGATAGGGCCGGGTTAGCTCAGTTGGTAGAGCGTTCGGCTGGAAACCACAAGGTTCCTAGTTCGATACCGACCCTCGCCAACTCAGCGTATGAGTTGCACAGGGATCTGTGCGTGAAGTAAGGAGCTGATGGTATGTGTGGCGCTCCACCTCAGACGCAAAAACAGTCTCCTTTGTCTAGCGCTAATGAAAAGGGGATAGACTCCCTCGCTGATTGGCTGATACCAACATTAGGCCACCCCGACGACTTTACTTATGAGACACATTGCAGCATTTTAAACGCACTAATAACATGAGCTATTTTGTGACTAATCTAACTCAGATTTTCATAGAGATATCGTTAATAAATAAGATTTATTCTATGTATAAATTTTGACAATAAATTGAATACTCATTGATAAACTTACGCATTTTCTGGGGGTATTGTGACATAAGCAGTTACATAGTCCCGGTTACAGACAGACAGATCCAAATCTCCATTATAATAAAATTTGTAACATCACTTATTTTTTTCTTTCTATAATGTTTTTACTTATCTTTTACTTTTTCTATAATGCTAATATCTTAGCAAAAAGAAAGAAGAAAAAAAAGCATAAATTGGATCCATACCATTCCTAAGGGTATTAGGACTATGTGAGATGCAAACAGCCTCGTTCAGGATTTGAACTCTGAGTTCATTTCCTACAAAAATGACCTATATCCTATGCAATTCTATGTGTTTTATCGTTATAGGGTTCAATGTTCCCTAAAAATAATTTTCCTAAAACGTTTGAAGATTAAGTAAACTCTGTAGAACTGACAGTCTCATAAGACACATGTTTTTAAAGAATTCACGTTGAAATGTTTTTTGTTTGTTTTAAACTAGGTTTTAATATTCAACATTGTAGTATATATATATATATATATATATATATATATATATATATATATATATATATGGGAGTGTTTATTTGTGTGTGTTTTAAATCGTATGGGTTTCGCGTACGCTTGACGTATTTGATGTCAAGGTTGTAAAAAATAAATATACTGAGTTTTTGAAGCTTGAGAGAATGGATTAATACTAAAGAAATACAGATGACTTACCGATTTTGCCTAAACAAATTGTGCCTTATTTTATTTGATTTAGATATCAACAAGTCATTCGCTGGCTTCCGGTTATTATTGAACATTTTTTGAAGTTAATGGATTTTAATTAGAATGTAATTTGGAAAATCATTTAATAAAGCAAAACCAATAAGTGGTATTATGATTTAACTACATAGAGCCCAACAGATCAGTTATAGATGTGAACCGTTGAGCTACATACTCAGGTGATTTGATATATATATATATATATATAATATATATATATATATATATATATATATATATATAATAGAAATTTTTTGAAGGCAGTTGACAATGCAATATATGTTGAAAATTATGTTCATTTACCTTCTTTTTTTTAACATACTTAATATTTTCGGAATAAAATTCCATCATCAGAGTTGTTAGAAGTTTTTATAAGTACTAGGTGTTTTTTTTAATAGTACTTATCCCACGCTGGTGTAATCAACTGTTGTCTGAGACGTTGAAGAACGCTAGAAATTTGAAATTTTTTTCAATCAGTTAAGTCCGTGCGTTTCCGTGGTTTTGTAGGTCCGCTTGATTTTGCGTTCGGTGAGATTGCTTGAAATTCTTTCATATTTTTTAAAATAAAATATGAAAATATAAATGATTACACCAGCGAGGGATAAGTGCAATAAAAAAAAACACCTAGTACTTTTAAAAACTTCTAACAACTCTGATGAGGGAATTTTATTCCGAAAATATTAAGTATGTTAAAAAAGAGAGAAAAAAGAGGTAAATAAACACAATTTTCAACATATATTGCATTGTCAACTGCCTAAAAAAAAATTTCAATTACACTTACGCACAATGCTTCAAACACACGATAAGAAAAACCCTTTATTATATATATATATATATATATATATATATATATATATATATGCAAGAAAAATCGTGACCCTTTGGGTCACCTACTGAGATCTAGGTTGATGATTGTGATTAGAAGAAGTTAGTTTGCAAAACGAATTAAATTAAAAAAATAAATACGACCGGAGAAAACAAACAAACAAACAAAAAAAAACATTGAAGTCATTTGGCTAAAATTTACAGTCAAGTCAAAAACTAAACCGTCTTATATATAAGCCAGTCGTTAGCTGCTAAAAATTAACATATGAATAGGTTCTTCTATCGCTCACACTCACTAATCTCTCTCTTTTCCCTCACAGAGAAACTAATATATATATATATAATATAGAGTACTCAAAATATATATAGAAAGGAGGAAGGTGACAGGCAGAATGAGGTAAGAGACTGGTGAGTTTTGACTTAATTGAAAATTACGATTAATTAGAACAAAATTGGATTGATTTTTAAAAAAACATAACTTTAGCAAACACAGCTTTTGTATAATACATATATACATATATATAAGATAAATATAGAAAGGAGGAAGGTGATAGGCAGGATAAGGGTAAGAGAAGGGTGTGTTTTTACTTAATTGAAAATTACGATTAATTAGAACAAAATTGGATTGATTTAAAAAAAAAACATAACTTTAGCAAACGCAGATTTTGTATAACACACACACACACACACACACACACACACACACACACACACATATATATATATATATATATATATATATATATATATATATATAACAAATTACCTGAGTATGTACCTCAGCGGTTCACTTATTTAACTAAACTGGACTCTCTCTCTCATATATATATATATATATATATATATATATATATATATATATATATATACCAATCCAAATAAATGTAATTTTTATATGTAAGCATGTATTTGAGGGCAGAGTTAACGAAGCTTGACGTGATCAATTAACATTAGTTTCGTTTAAATTAAGTTCAGTTCATATAGTTTCAATGGCCACCCTTACATGGTAGAATCGTCATACGGTGTAGTTGTCAAAAATGTCTTTCATGGTGGCAATACCGAATCGTGGAGGTAAAAGCGAATCAGTCAAAGGGTCATGCCATACTAAAGTCTTTTATGCCGAAAAGCGTAAAGAGAAATGCTTTTCTATATGCACTCCATCTGGCACTCGATTAATATCACTTGATTTGCCAATGTATGTTCCTTTGAGAGTCTTTTAAATTATATACGCTACCAAGAATATGCGCCTTCCGGGTGTTAGTGTTTAAGTTTCAATGTAACGAAATATCTATACATATATAAAGGGCAGTTGTGTGTATATGTATGTCCGGAGGAAACTTCGAAAATAAAATAATAAACGACAAAGTAAATATATATATACACATTAAATATCACCAGGGCTTGGTTTTTGAGCAAAAAATAATAGAGATTTGATTATATTCGTGAAGATAATTAAAAAATAAAATTTAAATGACAACAGCATGGATTTTTTTTTCATTTAATATTTTAGATAGTTTACATTAAAATTTATTTTCAGAGTAGCCCAGTCAATGCAAGGTCTATTTTTTACATGGGGATTTAAATGGGGCATCTACACGAGGATTCGAACCCGGAACCTTGTGGTTCCAAGGCGGATGCTCTACCGACTGAGCCAAACCAGCCTCTAAGATAAGTGAAATTGAGGTATCTGCTAAGTTAAGGCTTAGCTAGTAACCGTACACTTCCCGGATTTGTTTCTAACCTAGTTTCATAAGACAGACAATTAAATGTTTTGGGTTGGTTTGGGTTGGTTTGTTTTACGGCATATCAACCTCAGTGGGTCATTTAATGCCGACAAAGTTTTGAAATAAATTCATTCTTAATAGACTATCAATTTTGTTTATAAACTCATATTTTTTCTATTTAACCCATAGATGGTACCCTAACAGGTACTACCACGCCAGGCCAGAGTGGACCAGAAACCAATGGTGATGAAGGGATGCTCCACATTTCCCAAACCCCCACAACTGGAACCTTACCATCAGATAGAGTTTAACGTCATTCACAGGACATGCAGACCATCAGCCACCACCTTCTAGCACCCATATGATAAAAAGGGTTGGGGCTTGCCATAAGGGCAATAGGTTTGGGGCAATCATATAGGTGTAGGCCTGACGTGACCAGCCGATTGATCGGAGGGAGCCTCTAAATTGGAGTGTTGCAGGTCATGGTTTCATCCTTAAGCATCATGGGTCGCCACACACGACCAACAGGTGGTCCCATTGAGGGAGTCTTACCTCTCTGCAGAGATGCGGTCGGTGTATCATACCTACAAATACGTTTTATTTAAATGTGAAAATTTAAGCGGAAGTTCTGAAATGTAAATTTTGTTTTTAAAACCTTACATCCCCTCGTCAACCCATACTCTTAGGAAAGCCCCTATGGGTTTATCTGTTTAGTTTTTCGTGCCGAAAAAGGAAACCTACGTGTTTTTCAGTTCAGCCCAAGTTGCCACTCCCAAGAGCAGGTGTGATGTGACCCGGTGCAACTGACTGCTGTTCAGTGAAATGAATTAGATGTAAACGGTTTATCGGTAAGCGGGAGTCGTCGTTTCTGTTCAAAAACAGATCGGCACCGTTAAGTAAAGGCCAAATAGTGAGCTAACCTTGTGAACTGGGCACGTCAAACGCCTTCTATCCATATTCGCCCCTTTTTCCGCACACCTGGCCGGAACACCCAACGACGAAAAATGCCTTCTCGATTGGCCTTTACAAAAGCTAAAGGAATGATAATGCATTTATGATAGTTCGAGTCTGAATAGCATCTCTCTCTCTCTCTCTCTCACACACACACACACACACACACACACTCTCTCTCTCTATCACACACACACACACACACACACACACACACACACACACACACACACACACACATATATATATATATATATATATATATATATATATATGTATATAATCTATACGATTAGATCATTTGTAAATCACAACACAACAGTAGTCCTGCTTAATTGCTCAATCAATTGCGTGTCCTACCGGGGGGGGGGTCAAAGTTTAGGCCCCGACATGTGAACCG
Organism: Doryteuthis pealeii; assembly: GCA_023376005.1. Lineage (NCBI taxonomy): Eukaryota > Metazoa > Mollusca > Cephalopoda > Myopsida > Loliginidae > Doryteuthis > Doryteuthis pealeii. The sequence continues at coordinate 34,210,853 of CM042140.1, forward strand.
AAAAGGGGGGGTCACCTTAAGGAAAAATTGTGATATTGTAAAAAGTACATGGTACCTCTAACAAGGTGGAGGTTATTCCTAAAATGAGTTAACCAAGCGAGTACATGGTAATATATTTTTCGTAATTTAACCATTATAGTTCTTTTAGGCATTAAAATAGAAATTATTCTAATTAATTATTATTATTCTGATAACTCCATTGCAATCAATTAGATTTCAATATGCAACAGATGAATGACCTGTATATCTTTCTAAAATGATTAGTTGAATTAAAAAAAGTTAAATTTAATAGAAAAAACGACATGACATGCATTTAAAAGAATGAAATAATTCATTATAAACTATTTTAATTATCTAGATAAATCAAAAAATTATTTATATTATATCTATATCTATTAATGATGGAGTTTCGCTTCCCGTTTTTGTCTGTAACAAAAACTACGTCACAGCCTACGTCACAATTACCGACGTCGCCAATACATAGAATAAAGAACAATAATTAATAATACAATAGATATGTTATTCTTTATAATTCAATGTTTAAATCCTTTCAATTGTAATAAATAAACTATATATTATTTAAATAAATAAAATATATAAACTATGAAATTAATTAGAAAATTGTATTACTTTAAATGGAAAAAATTGTTTGCCAAATTTGTAATCTTATTATAATGGAGATTGTGTGTTTTTCTGTCTGTAACCGAAACTATATTCCTACTCAAGTCACAATTCTCTTAGTTATTAGACATTACATTCTCCATGATTTTATTTTTATCTGAACTTCAATTATTAATAAAATTGTCTTATATTATTAATACTGTTAACTATGTCTACATACTAACAACATGCAATTATATTTATATATACAACAAAATAGCGCTTTACAATGTGAACGGGAAGGCTAATTTGCATATTAATATTAAAAAATCGAATTTAATAAATATGTGCTTAGTATTATTGATTTCTAACTGTTTGGTTTTATTTTAATGAATATAAGCAAACATCTCTTCAATGAATCTTACATGAAATCTATTAACAAGATACAATAACTGTCATTTTATTCTTTACTTCCTCTTTTAACTAAATACTTAAATTAGAAAAAATAACAATGAAAGACGAAAGTGATGGAAGAGTAAGTTTCAGTTGTTCCATTTTTTATTATACTCCCTCTGTTTCAAATCTTTTATTATACTCCCTCTGTTTCAAATCTTTTTATCTGTATTCTTATTTAGTTTCATTAGCCTTTCTAATTTAATACAATATTTTATTACATTAAAACTTAAATACTTGCATCCGGAGGGCGCATATATTTGCTAGTCCATTTAAAAGATTATTTTTTAATCTAACCCCTTTTTCAGTCACAATAAGTTAACTAAAAGTTTACAAATAAATAAATACCTACGATTTTGTGTAAAATTTATGTGCAAAATATTCAAAATAATTATCTGATTAATAATTAATAGATGAATTTAATGATTTTGCTTACTTATGATAAAACCCCTCAGACATCGAATTTTTAACTGCCTCCCCCCCCCAGACAATATCTTTTTAAAATTAATTTTTACACCAACCGGAGGGTGTTTCTTTTGTAGCTAGTCTAGATAATAAAGGTTATGCTTAAATAATAGATACTTTTTACTATATAACACATTTTTCCTTAAGTTGTCACCATTTTCGGCATACACCTAAACATTGAACCACTGGGCCCTATATAAGTAAAGTAAAGTCGACGGGGCGGCCTAAAGTCGGTATCAGCCAGTCAGCGAGGGAGTCTATCCCCTTTTCAATAGCGCTAGACCAAGGAGATTGTTTTTAGCATCTGAGGTGGAGCTCCACACCTACCATCAGCTCCTTACTTTACCGCACAGATCCCTGTGCTACTCATACACCGAGTGACCGGTATCGAACTAGGAACCTTATGGTTTCTAGCCGAACGCTCTACCGACTGAGCTACGAACGTATAAAGGTACCTAGTATGACGTAATGGGTAGCGAAGTAGGTAATCAAAGCATTGACACTGAGTATGATTCTCTCAGTGTGGCTCCATACTACTGGCTTTTTAGCAAAGCGAGAGAATTACGCTAAAAGACTTTTGCCAATTAGTTTGATTCTGACTGACTGACTGACCCATATTTATGGTCTTTTATCAAAACTGGCGAACTATGTTTGCAGACTTTATCAGTGAGTTTGGTTCTCACTGGGTGAGTCATATTCTGCTCTTCTACCAAATCAAAGCTACGTTTAAGTTTTGTACGGTAACTGGCTGGCTGGCTGGTTGGTTGGTTTTTACGGCATGTCAAACCATTGGGTTATTTTATGCCGTAGACGTTTTGTTTTATTCATTCTAGATGGATACTGAATTTGAAAAAATCAATTTTTAAAAAAATGTTTTAAACTCATGTTTTTTCTATAAAATCCATAGATGGGACACTAACAGGTGATAATATTCCGGGTCAGAGTGGACCTGGGAGTAATAGTGATGGCAAAATACTCCATATTATCCAGAGATCCAGAATCGGAACTTCACCATCAGATAGAATTTAACATCACACCCAGGAGATTAAGACCTTCAGCTATGGCCTTCTAGCACATATACAATAAGAGGGTTTGGGACTTGCCATAAAGGCAATAGGGCTGGGTCAATCATTTAGGGGCTAGGGCTTGACCTGACCAGCCAATTGACTCTAGTTTAGCCTAAGTAAGGGTCAAAGTAGAGTGTAGCAAGTCATGGGCTGATCAGCCACCAGGGTTTCATCCTTAAACATCTTGGGTCACCACCCACGGCCAACATGTGGCCCCATTAGGGGGGGTCTTGCTCCTCTGCAGAGGTACAGTCGGTGAATTCTATAGCCCAAGTCGACTGGGTTTTCGGAGTATATGAGGGTACATAGCAATGGCGTAATACTTAGCGAAGTAGGCTAGCACAGCATTGACAGTGAATATGATTCTCACAGGGGCTCCATACTTCTGTCTTTTTATTAAAAAAACTAGCGGACATTTTTATCAATGAGTTTGATTATCACTGAGTGTCCCATACTTCTGGTCTTATATCAAAACTAGTGAACTATGTCCGCGGACCTTTTTTAGTGAGTTTGTTTCTCACTGGGTGACTCATGTATCTGCTCTTCTACCAAATCAAACCTACGTTTAGGTTTTGGTACACTTAACGGAGTGTAATCGTTAACGGACTATATTACCAGTACAAATGAGTTCGATTCTAACTGGGTGCCACATAATTCTGGTATTTTATCAACACTAGCGAACTAGGAGAATCGAGCCCAGTGAGAATCGAACTCATTGGCAATTGTATTGACATACAATTACCAGTGAGTTCGATTCTCACTGGGCGCCCAATACTTCTTGCTTCCCACCAAATCAAAGCTACATTTAGGTTTTACGACTCATCACCAGTTTGCGAACTATGCTAGCAGACCATTAACAGTGAGTTAGATTCTAACTGGGTGCCCTATACTTTTGGTTTTCTACCAAATCAAAGCTATGTTTAGGGTTTGGGATGTTCGGTCCAGGGTAAAAGTCAGAATTTTGTATGCTGATTTTTCTTACTTGAAAAACTGGCGCTACGCAATCTTTCTTCATCCATTTTTCCGTGTCGATGCTTTCAATATCAAAAGGCAAAGAGAACACTTCGAAAGTTGAGTGCAGGGTCGCACTGGTGGGTCCTGTGGGTATTCTGTACTCAAACTCTTCCGTGTCATATCCAATGTCCTTCCCAAGGAATTTCGGCGGAAGGACAGATTGGTATCTCTAAGAAAAAATGGTTCCGAGTCGGAAGGTTCCTGAGGA
>CM042140.1:34217159-34262159 GCA_023376005.1 Doryteuthis pealeii
TGCCATAAGTGTCTGATTTACACAGGCTGTTGCACAAAAGATCTTAGCCCTGTATGTGGAGTTTAATACACGAGTACAATGCTGGGTATTTTCCATAAAAGCAGTTCAACGAATACGATCCGGACAATCATGTAGTTGCTAGAGCTTGACATGACCTGTCGAATGATCGGACTGGGCCTCTCCGACCGCCTGTCTAGTCCATGTAAGGGCCAAAATGGAGTGTCGCAAGTCATGGACTACCCTGTTCAGCTACCAGAATCCCGTACTCAGGCTTCGCTACTCACGGCCAACAGCTGGTCCTATTGTACACGGAGGGTTCTTAACCCTTTGCAGAGGTGCAGTCGGCGTATTCTAGAGCCCCCAGCTTAAGGGGTGGTATCTAACTGTGTGCAAATAAATAATAATTATTATTTCAAGCAAAATAAACATCTTCCGGGTGGTGTAAAAATAGATTTTTGAAAGATATTGCCTGAAGAGGGAATTACATAAAATAAGACATATTATTATTTATATTTTTGCTTGAAGGTAATTACAATGCGTATATCGCATGAAATTCGATAATTATAGAAAATAATCTTGACAAGTGAATCTCTGCAAAGGATTTTTCGGTGTGTAGAACATCGTACAGACTGTTTCGACTTTATTAAGTCTCATCAGCGATAAAGGCGTATAAGTATCATTGACAGGTTAATTTCGCAGGGATTGTTCGGTGTGTATCGTGGCCGAGGCAGTATGGTTTCTGACTATGCCTGCTGAGGTCCCGGTTTCGATTTCTGTCGGAGGGAAATCGTTAGTATACATCGCTGATGAGACTTAATAAAAAACAATAAAAAAATAACTTTTACTTCTATGGTTTACCTGTTATATACCCTTCTAATATACTCGGGTATATGAGAGAGAGAGAGAGAGAGAGAGAGAGATCTTATTGTTTTATTGCTACACGTCTGCTTACTATGTCTAGTGGTTCTTCGTCTAATACGTCGACATGTTCTTGTCGATCTTACTTGTATGCAGGGGGTGGATTCTTCTTTGTGCAGGGCTGGACATTGCTTGTCTTAATATTTAATTAACACAACAAGACTTGTTTGCTTTTTGATCAAGCTTTTATTTTCAAGACTGCCCATCTGATTCCGCCGCGGTGGGAGAAACGACTTCAGAGCGGCGATTCATAGATCCACCCGATCCGAAATCTGCGTTGTATATGACTAACTAAACTAAAGCTTAGTCTCACGCGTCTGTTATGGCGCGTTTTCAATGGTTCAATGGTTATTAACCGTCACATTTGTCGGGTAACTTTCCATGGACCCCGTCATTTTAAGTTAACGGACCCTAATTCAAAATTCTAACTACAGGTACGCTCATAATTTATAACTGCTCATAAATTATGTAACATACCTTAGGGAAAGAAGAGTAAAGATGTGACTCAAGTGTAACAGAAATATGAAGCGCATTTAATAAAGTTATGTTTCAAATCAATGGACTACTGCAGAGGTGTAAGACCCTCCCCAAAAGAGGAGTCCCGAGTATGAACAAAGCGATGTCCTGGGTATGACACGAAACTGCATCTGGGGTAAGGATCAAATTCTGGAGTTCTGAGGAGTTTGGAGTATCCCTTTATTGCCATTAATTTCAGGCCCACTGGCCTAGAGTGGTAATACATGCTAGAGTACCATCTATAGGTCAAATAGATTTGTTTAAAAATTATCAATAATAAAGTAAAGTCGTCGGGGTGGTCTAAAGTCGGTATCAGCCAATCGGCGAGGGAGTCTATCCCCTTTTCGATAGCGCTAGACAAAGGAGATTGTTTTTACGTCTGAGGTGGAGCGCCACACCTACCATCAGCTCCTTACTTTTACCGCATAGATCCCCGTGCTACTCATACGCTGAGTTGGCGAGGGCCGGTATCGAACTACGAACTTTCTAGCCGAACGCTCTACCGACTGATTGGAATAACGTTGTCGGTGCAGTGGCCAGTTATCGGTATCAACCGGACAGCGACGGAGTCTATCCCCTTTTCGCTAGTGCTAGACCAGTGAAAGTGCTTTTGCTGAGGTGGAGCGCCACATCTACCGTCACTCCCCATTTTACCGCACAGATCATATTACCCAATTTGTGCTACTCATTCACTGAAGAACGGTATCGAACCAGGAACCTTGTGATTCCTAGGCGGGTGCTCTCTGTGTTCAAAAGTGTCTGAAGGTAACGCCATAAAAATGTAAATATACGATGAACCCCGAAGCATAAAATAACCCTAAACAGTTTGACATAACGTTAAAATGAATGGATTCATCAATAAATCCATTTAAAATTCATGATAGAATGTGCCTAACATCCAGACTACATAAGAGTCCTCGTAGCATAGTGGTTAACGTTCTGGACTGTGACATCACAGTAAGTGAGTTCGAACTCAAGTCGCGCTATTATGTTCACTTTCGGACTAATACCTTTCGTAACGTTGCTTACAATCAAGTCCAGTTAAAATCAACGCTTCCGACTATATCATCGAAGTTAAGCAGCGATGAGCCTGTTCAATACTTAGATGGATGACTATTTAAGCAACAGCAGGTACTGTAAGAAACTAAATATCAAAATGACATGATCCGACATTAAATGACCCGAAAAGGGTCACTATGCCACGGCATAGTGGCGAAACAGCCAAACCAAACCAAACCTTCGTCCCATCTATGGGTTAAATAGAAAAATGTATTTATAAACAAAAATTGTGTATCCATTTAGAATGAATTTATTTCAAAACTTTGTCGGCATTAAATGACCCACTGAGGTTGATATGCCGTAAAACAAAATAAACCAAACCAAACCTTCATCCTCCCAGTTATGGGTTAAATAACACCCCTGGTGTTCTTCTACAAGATGACTTTGGCATTAAATACCCCTCAAGGGTTGGCATGCCATTAAACAAAGAAAACAAACCAACCTACCTTCCTTACATAACTTAGCTGTTTTTTTTTCTTGTCTTTTTCATTATTCCTTTTTTCTTTCCCTTTGAAGCAAATTCTTTTTTCTTTCATTTTTTAAAAAAACCCTCATTTGTCTTTCTTCTTTCGTCTAATTATTCCCGTGATATAATATATCGACTACTCTAATTATTTTTTATAACTTGTCTCGTTTTCAAACATTCCTTTGTTTACTTGCTTTCATTCATAATTTAAGCTGCCCAACATTTTCGACATTTTTCTTTGAAATTTAAATTTTCCAGTCAGTAACTCAATCATCTTATTTTTTTTTTTCAACCTCCATTCGTAACAAAGAAAATAAAACTTGTAGAACTTTTGGTATTAATTACATTGACTCACTACTACGTGAAACTCATAGGTTTGTGCAAATGTGTTTGTATTGTAGGTGCATATTCAGCAGATATAGCACTTTCAGTGAAAGACTTACAGAATTAAGGCATCCGTTCAGTCAATAGCAAGCTAGTCTCGCAGATCCATCTGTAAAAAAAAAAACTATTTCAAACATTAATCTTATTATAATGGAGATTGTGGGTTTGTATGTCTGTAACCGAATCTATATTACTATTCAAGTCACAATTCCCTTTGTTATTTACATGACATTCTCCATGATTTTATTTTTAATTAACCCTCAATTATTAATAAAATTGTTTTACATCATTAAGACTGTTGACCATATCTACATACTAATAACATGCAATTGTATTTATATATACAACAAAATAGCGGTTTACAGTGTGAATTGGAAGGCTAATTTGCATATTGATCTTAAAAATTTGATTTTAATAAATATATGCTCAGTATTATTGATTTCTAATTGTTTGGTTTTATATTAATGAATATGAGCAAAAATCTCGGTGATAAATCTTAAAAGAAATCCATTAACAAGAAGAAATAACTGTAATATTATTCTTTACTTCCTATTTTAACTAAATAGTTAAATTAGGAAAATTTACCAAAGAAAGACGGGAGTAAGGAATAATGATGGAAGAGTTAGTTTCAAAGTTGTTCTATTTTTCAATCATACCCCCTCTGTTCCAAATTTTTTTTATCTGAATTCTTATTCAGTTTCATTAGCCTTTCTAATTTAACATATTTTATTATATTAAAACTTAAATACTTGCACCCGGAGGGTGCATATATTTGCTAGTTCATCTAAAGATGAATTAGTATGAACATTTTCATAAGAATTTGACTCTTAATTAACTTTTCATAGAATTAAAAAAATTCTATGACGTTAGCAGTGACGTAGTTTCGGTTACAGACAAAAAGAGACAGAATCTCCATTAGTAATAGACATAAGTATAGTTACTTGAAAACATTTAATTGCGTGAAAATTACTTATATCTGAAAGGAATACTTGAAACCATATAACTGTATATCTGTATCTATATATTAATACTCGGGTTCCTTAATTGTACGATCATTATCATCTTGCAACACCCTCTGGTTAAGAATGAGACCGTTCAAATCGTCCAAGATGAAATGCAAAAATGTAAATCCTGATTATCTAGTGTTGCTGATTCGCCGGATTCTTATTTCTTATGAATATCGTCACCTCAGCTAAATAATGGACCGTTCCGTTTTTATTAGAAAGAAAGAAAGGAGAGAAAAAGGACATGCTACACAAAAATATAGTTAGAAAGAAAGAAAGTAATAGATAAAGAAAGAAAGAAAGAAAGACAGAGAATAAAGAGAGTAGGGAAAAGATAGAGGCAGGGGGTAAGCGCGCAGAAGCGATAACCCTAACCTGTTTCAGTTGAACATAATGAAAAGATGAAAAGAAGGAAAGGAAGCAAAAAAGAAAGAAAGAAAGAAAGAGAGAGAGAGAGAGAGAGAGAGAGAGAGAGAGAGAGAGAGAGAGAAGAGGTAGGTAGGGAGAAAAAGTTAAATGACGATTATAATACTTTTTACATATTGAACCATTTTACAATAGCTCTTAAATAAACATATCAAACGTTGTAATAACTAAATTATCATACTGTAGTATATATACATGTCCTGTTAGTCTATATATTAATAATCGTGTTCGTTAATTGTACAATCGTTATCATCTTGCAACACCTTCTCGGAAGAGACCGTCCAAATCATCCAAAATGAGACGCAAAAATGTAAATCCTGATTATCTAGTTTTGCTTATCCACTGAATTCTTATTTCTAATGAGTGTCGTCACATCAGCAACATAATGGACCATTGCATTTTTATGATAAAGAAAGAAAAAGAAGAAAAAAGGACATGTTACACAGAAAAATATAAGAAAGAAAGAAAGAGAGTTGGGAAAAATAAGGAGAGGGGGTGAACGCGTGGAAAAAATATGTATATATAGATAGATAATACCAAGTATGTATTTATTAAAGCTTGTTTAAAAAAACCAATGAGGACTGTCTAACATTGCTCAAATTTTGAGTGTATTCTATTTATGACGATTTTAGGCAGTGTGTCGTAAGCAGTGACGAAGTTTTTGTTACAGACAAAAACCGGAAGCGAATCTCCATTATTAATAGATTTACTAACCCCTCTGCACAAGTAGGATGTGAAACAAGGTTAATTTCTTAGGAGTTTAACAGCTTTGAATTCAGAGTTTTCCTTTTCTCCCCGAAGTGGTAGTACCCGATAGGGTCAGAGTAGACATGGGAGTAATGATGATGAACGGGTACTCCACACTAACCAGTTCCAGAATTGTAACCTCACCACTAGATGCAGTTTAAAGTCATACCCAGGACACTCCATAGATGGGACCCTATCAGGTACTTCCATTAGGGGTCAGAGTGAACCAGGGAGTAATGGCGATCAAAAGGTACTCCAAATTCCCCAGAGTTCCAGAATTTGAACCTCAACATTAGATGCTGTTTAAAGTCATACCCAAGAAATACTATAGATGGGTCCCTAACAGGTACTACCACTCCGGGTCAAAGTAGACCTGAGAGTAATGGCGACAAAGGGGTATTCATGACTCCCCAGAGTTCCAGAATCCAAACCTTTCTACTGGATACAGTTTAAAGTCATATACAGGACACTCCGTCGATGGGACCTGTGGGGATTTAGATTAAATAAAAAGTTCTGAGCGTCTGGACGCTAGCGTTCAGACTTAACGAGATGATTAATAAAGTCTTGATCTATACTTAAAAAAAAAAAAATTTAAAAATAACACACACCTTTGACTTTCCACATACACAACCCTACAGAGGTATAGCTGGTCCTTTTAGCCAGAGAAAAATTCCCTCGCTACAGTCCACTATGACCTCATTAAAATAATTCCTAATTAATAAAGCCACCTCTACCTTCTTACATACACAACATTTCAGAGGCATAATTGGTCCTTTTTAGCCAGAGAGAAATTCCCTCGCTACAGGCCACTATAACCTCGTTCAAGCCTGAATAATAAAGCTATCTTTGCCTTACACACACCTTACAAAAAAAAAAAAACAAAAAAAAAAAAAACTCACCGATGCATCCTTACGGTAGCTCCGCTACTTGGGTGGGGATGTATTGTGGGGATTTGAATTAAATAAAAAGTCTGAGCGTCTGGACGCTGGCGTTCAGACTTAACGGGCAGAATAATAAAGTCTTGATCTATACTTCAAAACAGTTGTGTCTTGTTATTTCTCTTCATTACCTCATTTCATATACCCTATAGACCCTATCAGGTACTACCACTAGGAGTCAGAGTGAACCTGGGAGAAATTGTGATGAAGGGGTACTCCACATTCCCCAGAATTCCAGAATTGGAACCTCACTACTAGATCCAGCTTAACGCCATACCCAGGACCCCGATAATCATCCGCCCTGTCGGCTGGGGCGTTAGAATGCACCGACTGCACCTCTGCAGAGGGGTAAGACTCCCCCAATGGGGCCACCTGTTGGCCGTGGGTGGCAACCCGTGATACTTAAGGATGGAGCCCAGGTGGATGAGCAGTTCATGACTTGCAATACTCCACTTTGGCCCTATCTTAGGCTAAACGGGCGGTCGGAGAGGCCCCCTCCGATCAATCGGCTAGTCACGTCAAGCCTTAGCACCTATATGATTTTACAACCCTTATGGCAAGCCCCCCTTTTTATCATATGGGTGCTAGAAGGCTGTGGCTGCGGGTCTACATGTCCTGGGAATGGCGTTAAACTCTATCTGATGGTGAGGTTCCAGTTTTGGAGGTTTGGGAAATGTGGAGCACCCCATTCATCACCATTGCTCCATGGTCCACTCTGACCCGGAGTGGTAGTACCTGTTAGGGTCCCCTCTATGGGTTAAATAGAAAAATGTATTTATAAAAATGTTGTATTATCCATTAAGAATTGATTTATTTCAAAACTTTATCGGCATTAAATGACCCACTGAGGTTGATATGCCGTAAAACCAATCCAAACCAAACCAAAACCGATAATCATCACACCACTACTTAGTATTATTTGTATATACTAATTGAACCGTAAAAATTCCAGCTAGTTAAAATAAAAGTATAACATTATTTGTTTGTTGTTTTTTTATTTTATCAAATTCAACATTAACCTGATTTTGTAACGAGGAAAGATTACTTTTTGTTGTTGTTTTTGCTCTGTTTGTTTGTGGGTGGGTGTATGTTGTAACCAGTGGACATCAGAAAGTAAAGAGATAAGTTGTCGGCGTCAAATATCTCTGAAGTCTAATAAAAATAAAAGGGCAACAGCAAGAAGAACGTCAACAAAACCAATATTTATACAACATTATTACTGCTTCAAGTTTTATATCACGAAACAGATTAAATAAAAAAAGGGGCAACCTCTTTTCTTTGATTGCTACCTGCACTACAACGCCTCAAAAGAACTCATCTACTGAACATGCACACACCTATATATATATATATATATATATATATATAGGTGTGTGCCTATATATATATATATATATATATATATATATATATATATATATATGAAATGTTAACAAATGCTAAAAAATCTCATTAGCCTGTGAGATGATCCCTCCCAGGTTTACGATCAAATTAATACCTGAATTCTTCTATTTGGTATCTACGCAACGGAGAATACGCTGTATCGTAGCTTATTTTATCGGTCGGCATTTTTGTGCTCAACAAAGCGAAAAAAATTGATTGGATCCTTGTAAAAGTTAACTGTGCTTGTAACAGTTTGGGAAAATAAGAAAAGAAAAGAGCTTAGTGGTGTTTTGTCTAAGTGCTAGCTTACTCATAGTATTCTTTATTGAGATGTGTTTATTTTGTTTAACGGCATGTCAACCTCGGTGGGTCATTTAATGCTCAGCAAAGATTTGAAAGATTTGTAGCGATAGTTTGAAAGAACATTTTTTTAAACTCAATTTTTTTGTAAACAAATTTTCTATTTCACCCATAACAGATACTTCCACTCCTGGTCAGAGTGGACATGGGTGGAATGGTGAGGAAGGGATATTGTACATTCTCCAGTCTTCCAGAATTGGAACTTCACCATCAGTTAGAGTTTAACGTCATTCCCGGGACATGAAAATCCTGTTACCGCCGTCTTTTTATATGATAAAAAGGGTCTATCTATCTACTCTACACTATCATTGAGTTCCGTGCTGACAGTATGTCTTGATGATTAATATAATGAGGAATAAAAAAACGTAATAATAATAATAATAATAATAATAATAATAATGGATTATAGAATTTTAGAAATGTACAAATATCGAAGAACATAATAAATTTCATCAAAAAAGTAATGGAAAACTGGAGAGCCCAATTAAAACCAGGAAAGCAATCTGTAGCAGAAGTAAAACCCAAAGAGATATTTTCAAATGAGATTCGCTATCACCACTAACATTTATTATAGCAATGATGCTACTCAATTATATACTTAGAAAATGCACAGGGGGATACAAATTCACTAACTCGCAGGAAAAAATAAACCACCTTATGGACACGGATAACAAAATTATTTTTGCAAAAAATGAAAAGAGCTAGAATCCCTATTACAAACCATTAGAATATATAGCCAAAATATAGGAATGGAATTCGGAATCGAAAAATGTGCTATGCTAGTAATAAAAACAGGGGAAAAGAAAAATAATGACGAAATAAAACTACCAAATCAGGACACGATAAAATCACTTAGAGAAAAAGAAAGTTACAAATATTTAGGAATTTTAGAAGCAGATAATATCAAGCAAAACATATCACAGAAGAACAAGAAAACTCCTAGAAACCAAACTCAACAGCAGAAATCTTATCAAAGGAATAAATAACTGGGCCGTTCCCATCATAAGATACTCTGGCCCATTCTTAAAATGGACAAAAGAAGAACTCAGACAGATCGACCAAAGGACTAGAAAATTAATGACAATGCACAAGACCTTACACCCTAGAGATGATAAAGATAGGCTATACGTGTCAAGAAAGTAAGGTGGAAGAGGTTTTGCCAACATAGAGGATTGCGTAGATGTCACAATCCAAGCACTCGAAGAATACACAAAAAAGAGCAAAGAAATATTACAATTTACAAAGAAATACAACCAATAACAGCAGTTGTAACATATGGACAAACAGAAAAACAACGAAAAATAGAAAACAAAGATGGGAAGAAAAACAATTTTATGGATAATTTAAACGACAAATTGGAGAGGTTGCACATGAAAAGACTTAGGCATGGTTAAAAACAGGAAACCTCAAGAGAGAAACTGAATCACTAATAATTACTGCACAAAATAATGCCAAAAGAACAAATTATATCAAAGCAAAAATTGATAAGACAAAACAAAACAGTAAATGCGGACTGTGTGGTGACATAAATGAAACCATAAACAATGTATCAAGCGAATGTAGCAAACTAGCACAACGGGAATTCAAAGCTAGGCACGACTGGCTTGGGAAGATGATCTACAGGGAATTATGTAAAAAATTCAATTTTGATCATACAACAAAATGGTATATGCATAAACCAGAATCTATCTTTCAGAATGAAACGCATTGGACTTCGAAATAAAGACTGATCACCTTATCCTATCCCAGACACCTGGCCAAGTATTAATTAACAAAAACAAGTGAAATTGTCAACTGGTAGGCCTTGCAGTTCCAGCAGATCACAGGGTGAAGATGAAGGAAAACGAAAGGATAGACAAATACCTGGACCTTACCAGAGAATTGAAAAAGCTGTGGAATATGAGGGTGAAAGTGATACCAATTGTAGTTGGTGCACTTGGAACGATCCCAAAACGTTTGGAAAAAAGATTGGAGGAACTGGAAATCAGAGGAAGAATTGAAACCTTTCAGACCACTGCATTGCTGCAATCGGACAGAATACTCAGAAGAGTCCTAGAGACCTGACGAGAGTTGTTATCGCCCCTATATATATATATATATATATATATATATATATATATAGTACTGAGGAAGAATTGATAAAACATTACTCTCATTATTTCCTGGTAAAAACCTTGACGTGCACAGCACACTCATATGTGTGTGTATATTTTAACCAGGAAATAAATGAACGCACACATACACACACGTTGTGTGTGTCTGTATGTGTGAAAAATGTACGTGTATGTGTACGTGTGTTATTATTTGCCTCAAAGAACAGACACTCATGGAGTTCGCTGCCGACAAAGAAAACAAAGAAACTTCTGCTGCATTCTACAGAGAAAAAAACAAAAGAAATTTAATATTCTTCAACTGCAATGAAAAACTTAAAATCATGAAAAGCACTAAAAGTCTTTTGGGGTAGAGAGTGACTTTACATTAAGTATATAAGTATATAAGTATATTTGTGGTGGTGGGGGTATGGAGAATATATATCAGTACCCACATAAAATTGTGATGTTATGGCGCATTAAAAAAACAATTATAAAAAAAAAAAATAACGCACCCGCATAAAATATTAAAACTACGGTAGTTAGCATATATAACATCATCATGTTGCGATTACTTTATTTATAAAAATGTCGGACCATATGATCTTTAGGCACCCCTTTTTGATCCCGATTAAAAAGGACATGTTTTTCATTTACACCGTCAATATCCGGTTGTTTTAACAGACGATTTTTAGATTTTAAAAAATTATAAAACTAACCCCTAACCCCTAACAAACAACCGGATATTGACGGGGTAAATGAAAAACATGTCCTTTCTTAATCGAGATCAAATGGGGTGCCTAAAGGTAATATGGTCCGACCTAACTTCTGCAGCAGTCTCCAGCTTATCCTTTTGTCTTACTTGGATGGTTTGGCAGATAGGAGGTAAGTGGCCGTACAGCTGCTGTTTTGTGGCGTGCTGCTTCCAGGATTCATTCCAGGCAGCACACAGCGTCCATGTGTAGTTCCCATCTAGCCTTTTCTCCAAGCGTTTCGCTGAGTCCAAGTGGTGCAGCCATACAGTAGCACTTAGATTTTTTTTTAAATTATAAAACTAACCCCCTAACCCTAACCCTAACACTAACCCTAACCCTAACCCCTAACAAACAACCGGATATTGACGGTGTAAATGAAAAACATGTCCTTTCTTAATCGAGATCAAAAAGGGGTGCCTTAAATGTGGCATGGTTCAAAATGTCTAGCAGGACCTGTGGATATACCACAGTTTGATAATTTAATTATTACAACGTTTGATGTGTTTACTTAAGAGCTATTACAAATAGTTCAATATGTAAAAAGTACAATAATCTTGATTTAAAACTCACTCTCACTCTTTTCATTATGTTCGATTAAAACATATTAGCCTTATCACTTCTGCACTCACATCTCTTCCCCTAATTTCTCTCTTTCGCTCTTTTGTTCTTTCGTTCTTACAATATTTTTTCTGTGTATCATATCCTTTTTCTTCCCTTTCTTTCTTTATAATAAAGACGGAATGGTCCATTATTTTGCTGAGGTGACGACACTCATGAGAAAAAAGAATTCGGCAGATAAGCAACACCAGATAATCAGGATTTACATTTTTCGAATTTCATCTAGGACCATTTGGATGGTTTCATTTTTAACCAGAGGTGTTGCAAGATAATAACGGTCGTACAATTAAAGAAACGAGGATTGGTTGATTGGGTTTTACGGCATGTCAACTTTTGTTGGGTTATTTTATACCGAATACATTTTTTAATTTATTCATGATGGGTACTCAGTTTTTATTTTAAACTCAATTTTATTTTAAACACATCTTTTTAAACTCATTCTTTTTATTTAACCCATAGATGGGACCCTAAAAGATAATACTACTCCGTTGCAAGGTGATAACGGTCGTACAATTAAGATCACGATTATCAATATATCATCATTATCATCATCATGTCGCACTGATATCCATGACAATCTCTCGCCAACCTTCCCTATCATTCATTGCCCCCGGGAGGTCCTCTGCGCAGCAACCAGCATCTCGCATAGTTGGTCAATGTAGATCCTTGGTGGGTGGCCCACGTTAGCATATCCATATGTTGGCTTCCATATGAGAGCGTCGCTTATGAGCTCGTTCTTGCTTCTCCAGCAGTATCCTGAATGCCTAATAGAATCATAGCATCGTTATTCAATCATTAAAATTACTTGTAAGAATATGCACACCCTGGTGTGGTATTGAAGTTTTAATGTAATGAAATATATTAAATT
This sequence comes from Doryteuthis pealeii, assembly GCA_023376005.1. Taxonomy (NCBI): domain Eukaryota; kingdom Metazoa; phylum Mollusca; class Cephalopoda; order Myopsida; family Loliginidae; genus Doryteuthis; species Doryteuthis pealeii. The sequence continues at coordinate 34,229,692 of CM042140.1, forward strand.
AGAAAGACTAACGAAATTAAATAAGAACGCATATAAAAAGATTACACTTATTTCGATTTATCTTAATTGATTTCTATATTAAATCTTTATAGGATTGATTTTCATACGAAAAGTAATTATTTATTAAACCCGGTTTTGTTAAAAACAGTATGCAAATTAACCACACCAAATATTATGTAAACCTTTATTTCTTAGTGATTTATAACACACATTGCATGATTTTAAACGCATTAAAACATGGGCTGTTTTGAGGCAAATGTAATTCACATTTTCATAGAAACATTGTTAATGAATAAGATTTATTCTATGTATTAAAATAAATTAAATTCTCATTGATTTAATTATTCTCCAACGTATTAAAATCAATCCTATGAATTATTTTATATAAAAAATCTATTATAAGAACAAGTAAAATATAATTAGAATCAATGTTTTCTTTTTATATGCGTTCTTATTTATTAAATTAAACCTTAATACTTTATTTATTCTACGTATTAATGGTTTTGGCAATAAATTAAATACTCATTGATAAACTAACGCATTGTGGGTATTGTAACGTAGCAGTGGTGTAGTTTCGGTTACAGACAAACACCGAATCTCTATTTAAAAGATTTATTATACTCAGTGACCTTAAACTCGTTTTCAGCTCAATTTAAAATGATTCATAAAAACATTGTTTTGATTAATTTTAAAATTCCTTGAGTTTGGAAAAAAGATGAATAAAAAAAAAAAGATTACGTAGAAATTAATATTTGATGACAGATAGTACTCTAGCCACCCTCCCTAAACAAAACTTCACTTTAAAATAAATAGATACCAGCCCAGATTAGTACTTTTGTATGGATTTACTCAATCCCTAGAGTCCGAGTCAGATGTAAGATAAAGCAAATTTTGAATTCAGAGTTTTCCTTCTCCTAGACTGGTTGCCTAACCAAGGTTAAAGAGCCCAGTCTGCCCCACTATTTATCCATAGCTGGAGGGAGAGTAGGATGCATACCTCTCCCAAGGGTATTAGCGCAAAGTGAAATAACATCCAGGATTTGAACTCGGGGCGACGAGTCCATTTCCCATGACTTTAACCATCGCACCACGCGCTTCCTAAATAAGAATATAAGTGTATAAATCAATGATATTTTGATTAATTTTAAAAAGTGATTAAAAAGTAGAACAAATAAATAAAGAAGGAAACAGTATAAAAAGCAAATAAAAGAAAAAATACAAATAAGAACAATAATAAACTGTTATAGGGATATACCCTATAGACTAATGGAATGCGCCGACAGTTACTATAAGTAACAGGGACAATTATGGCTTGAGAGTAAGCTAATGCGAGTCAGCTCATAACTCTATTTGTCGGACGTAATTCACACGTCTCTGTACTGTAATTGTCTACTCTTTTGTTAATACATTTTCCTACATTTGTTACCCATCGTTTTGTTCTTATTTGACCCCTTAAAACCCAACAACATAAACATAACCAAACTAAAAAATAAGAATATATAAAGAATAAAAGACAATAAAACAAATATATAGAAAAAGGAATTTTATTAATTTATATATCATCATCATCATGTGTTAACAGTACGACTCTCACCAACCATCCCTATCTGTCATTGCCCCGGGCGGTCCTCTGTACAGCATCCAGAATTCACGCAGAGACGATCGATGTAGGTCCTTGCTGGGCGGTCCACATTGACGTGCCCATGTGCAAGGTTCCTCTGGAGAACGTCACTTATGAGTTCATCATTACACGGATAGTTTGTGTAATCGGGAGCAAGTGGATGCGGATAGCTGCTTTCTTATGTGGTATTTCACTGACTATACATAGATTTTGATAAATATTTATTTTTAACTTTTTAAATCCCATGTAACAGTGGGTAGCTCTGCTAGTAGAATATAAATTAAAGAAGGAATGAAAAATGTATAAACAATCCTGATAATAATAATAAAATATTTCTCCTAATATATTGTAGGTAAAAAATATTTTAAACATAAATTCGGACTATATGACCTTTAGGCACCCATTTTTTATCTCGATTAAGAAAGGACATGTTTTTCATTTACACTGTCAATATCCGGTTGTTTTAACAGACGAACTTTAGATTTTTTTTAATTATAAAACTAACACCTAACCTTAACCCCTAACAAACAACCGGATATTGACGGTGTGAAGGAAAAACATGTCCTTTCTTAATCGAGATCAAAAAGGGTGCCTAAAGTCATATGGTCCGTTAGGTCGAACTCATAAGTGGCTTTCTTCTGAGGACACCTACAAATTGACATACCAGTATAGTCCAACCAGCAAAAAGGGGTGCCTAAAGGTAATATGGTCTATAAATTCATCTAAAGGTGAATAAGTATCGGAATTCTCGTGAAAATTTGATAATTAATTGATTTATCATGGAATTTTAATATTTTTATGTAGTATTGTTACTGAGTATAAATTGAATACTCACTGATAAACTTACTTAATTCCCTAAAATGACTGTGAAATAAGTAGTAACGTAGTTTCGGTTACAGACAAATAGAGACCGCATCTCTATTATATATATATATATATATATATATATATATATATATATATATGAGATGAGAGGTATCCAAAACTTGGTAGTGAGGGATGATTCTATATGTGATTTCTAAGATTCACCGTATTATTATTGTATGATCCAGTGTGTATAAATACAGTGAATCTTTAAATCACTAAGAGAGCTCAATGTATAATAAACTTTTTAGATTATATACAGAGCAAGAAGATCTAATATATATATATATATATATATATATATATATATATATATATATATATATATATATATATATATATATTGATAAAGATTTATTTTTGACTTTTTAAATCCCAGGTAACGCCGGGTAGCATTGCCAGTGGAATATAAATTCAATAAAAACTGAAAAACTGAAAAACAAACTGTATAAACAAGTCAATCAATCACAGAATTTGTTCATTTATAATCATTCCTACCTCCAAGAGAAATGGCAGGAACTTGTTTTTAAAACCGAAAAAAAAAACACAGTTAAATACTTCTCCTATTTCTCATGATATGTTGTCTAAAAATGCCAATTCTTTCAAAATGGACGTTTTTCTTTCTTTTTTTCTTCTTCTTTTTGTTGTTTTTTTTTTCACGTAATTCCAGGCTGCTTTTGCCATTACTACTTAATATTGTTTAAAAGTTTGTAAAGATTATAAAAGAACATGAAAAATAAAATATAAATGTGTGAGTAATTTAACTTCAGTGACAAAAGAGTTCGCAAATTGGTTTGGACGGATTTTTCATTTACAATCGCTTTTAATAAATAATTTTAAAAGAGATTTTTTTTTGTTTATTTTAATTTCGCTGAGTCTTACGACAAAGAAAACAAATAAAAGGTTGGTTCACAGAAATTCAATGAAGTCATTCACACACGGAGTTGAGGATGAGTTTTTTTTTTGGTTTGTATTTAGCGAACACTGACAATGGTTTCTGAAGTAGCTCTTTCTCTCTCATTTTCTCTCTCCTCTCTCTCTCTCTCTATCTCTCTCTCTCTCTCTCTCTCTCTCTCTCTATATATATATATATATATATATATATATATATATATATATGCAGACACACACACACTTATATATGTATAAATATATACATATATACATACATACATACTCACAGATATATACACATATATATACAGACATACACACACACACACACACACATACACACACACACACACACACATATATATAATATATATATATATATATATTGATATACACATATACAGTCATATGCATGTGCATTTACCAACTTCTCCGCACAAACAAGATGTGATACAAGGTCAATTTATTTAGCGGAGTTTAACAGATTCCAGACTTCCCAACTATTTACCCATAGCTGAAAGGAGAATAGTTGGATGCATACCTATTCCAAGGGTATTACTGCTGTGTGAAATTCAAACAGCCTCGTCCAGGATTTGAACTCGTGTCAAACAGTCGATTTCCTATGACGATAACCATTACGCGACGAACAAATCCATGACACACACACACACACACACACATACAGATATGCATATATAAATATACACACACACATATATATATATATATATACAGATACACACACACACACACACACACACACACACACACATATATATATATATATATAAATGTCTACACACATATACATATGTACATATGTATATGCCCGTGTAAGTGTGTGTGTGTTTGTGTATACTTCACCGAAGTATAAGGTTTAGAAGGTTAGTCTCATAGTCGGATTATTAATGAATCATGAGTTCAATCCTTACTAGGTGTCCCATAATGTTATGTTGTCGTATTGGTTGGGTAACAAGTGTTACAAATAAGTTATTACTGATAATAGTAACATGGCTTTATGACAAATATAATCTCGAAAAACTCACTGGAGTAAACATAATAATAATAATAATAATAATAATAATAATAATAATAATAATAATAAAACTGTGCGGTGACAGAGACGAGACTGTAAACCATGTATTAAGTGAATGTAGCGAACTAACAGAACGGGAATACAAAGCTAGGCACGACTGGGTTGGGAAGGTGATCCACTGGGAATTATGCAAAAAATTAAATTTTGATCATACAGCAAAATGGTATATGCCTAAACCAGAATCTGTTCTTGATAATGAAACGAATAAAATTCTCTAGGACTTCAAAATAAAGACGGATCACACTATCCCAGCCAGGAGACCAGACCTAGTGTTGATTATAAAAAAAACAAACAAAAGAAAAAAAACAGAAAAAAAGAGAACGTGTCGACTGGTGGACATTGCGGTCCCAGTGAATCATAGGGTGAAGCTAAAAGAAAACGAAAAGATGGATAAATACCTGGACCTTGCTAGAGAAGTGAAAAAGCCGTGGAATATGAGAATGAAAGTGATACCAATTGTAGTTGGTGCACTTGGAACGGTCCCAATAAACTTAGAAAAAATTCTGGAGGATCTGGAAATCAGAGGAAGAATTGAAACCATCCAGACTACTGCACTGCTGCAATCGGCTAGAATACCCAGAAGATTCCTGGAGACCCGAGGAGACTTGTTGTCATTCAGACTCCAGTGATGTGAACGCTGATGTGAAAAACTCAAAAATGATAATAATAACTACAACGACATGCGATTTTAAGTGTTTTGATCATTTTACACTCAGAAGAAGACTAACCAAAGCAATAACGCCTTGTTAATCTTAAAAGAACACTTCTTAAAATCTTGCTCACTTACTTGCTTGGAGATGTGCCATCTATTCAATATTACCGAAAAAAAATAATGCTTCAAACTCCTTCAAAATAATCTCCTTGGGACCTCACACGATTTACCGAAAGCCTCTTTTATTTTTCAAAAGAACCTCCAAGATACTCTTCTGGGATAACCATCAGATGTCTCTTTACATGCCCCTTAATCTCGCCCACAGCCTGAAATCTCTTTTTCAAAGGCAATATATTTGGTTTGGTTGGTTGGGTTTTAGAGCATGTCAACCCACGTTGGATTATTTTATACCGAAGACGTTTTGTTCTATTCATGCTTCATGGGCATTCAAGAAATTTCTTAAACTCAAGTATTTTGAAAACTAAATATTTTAAAAACGCATTTTTCTAGTTAACGCATAGATGGAACCCTAACAGGTACTACCACCCCGGGTTCAAATGGACCTGGAAGTAGAGTAGGGAGGTTGCTCCAGCACAGTGATGTTCTTCTGGGCCAAGAACTCTCGGATACTCAGGGCAGTATGGGCAAGTGCGTTGTCCTGGTGCAGCACCCACGAGTTGTCCTGCCACATCTCTCACCTCTTCTCGCGCACTGAACGAAGCAAACGCCGCAGTATCCCTTTGTAGACATGCTGGTTGATCACCTGGTCCTATGGCAAGGACTCGCAGTGGACGATACCCCTCATATCTTGATCTGTCTATATCTGGGACGTTCTGTGTTGTAATTTTGTTCTTAATTAATGACACAAGACTTTCTTTTTGTTTCGAGCTCACATTTTTTAAGATCCCAGAACAACAACATGCATGTCAGAACTTGGCTATTTGAACGAGAAACGCCATGGCAGTCAGCAAAAAACTGATTTTCTAAACTCTTTTCACACGGTTCGCATTGGCGAACTGGAAGATAGGTCAAGACAGGATTATAGTATTTCACTTACACTCCCTCTATCTTTCCATTAACCGTTATTTCAAAAACCTACGCTACACTTACTGTACATAATTAATACGCTACCCACCAGGATTTACAAATTGCTGTCGAGCCTTGTCTAATCAGGAATGAAAGTAATCTCTGGGGGTCACAGTCAAGTCCGACGCAATGTTCTTCTAACTGGCAGTCTTCAGTCTAAACACTCTCCCAACTGTATCACGCACGTCTCAACAACAATATCCAAATGTATTTCTTTTCCCGCTCGTCTCGACAACAAAATGCTACTGCAGTTGTTTCTCTCGCCTGGTCTGGGAGGGCAAGTCCTTGAATACACATCAATCCTCACCACATCCGGGCTCCTCACTCTTAATTGTCCGTGCAGCACGTGCGACACTCGTCAGCACTGCAAGTACGCGTCAATCCTCACAACGCGTCTGCTTACATCCGGGTTACTCTGCACTGCTCGTCCACAACTCTTACGCCTTCTGAAGGACGCGGGTTCGACTCTAAGTCAGTCCTATACGCCAGACAAAGCCTAGCCCGCTTCCTTCGAGAATACGGCAAGTCTTCACGCCCGCCACTCCCTCTTTCACACCGTGTTGCACGAGGTAGGTCTCTTCTCCCACCACATCCCCCCCACCCCTGATCTCTTGATTAATACGCTACCCATCAGGGTTTACAAATTGTCGTCGAGCCTTGTCATTCATTAAATCTCTAGTTTACTCTTTTGGCTGAAGTTCGTTTCAATCCCACTTTTTTTTCGTTAAAACCAAAAGCAGATCAATATGACATCCAGTGAGCGTCAAAATCCCTTGCAATGATATGCGAGACTAGTTCACTAACAATTACACATAGCAAGTCTAATTTATTTAGAGTCTTTAGTGAGGTTAATAATGCAGGATACCGCGCAAGGGGTTAGCTCAGTCGGTAGAGCGTTCGGCTAGAAACTACAAGTTTCCTAGTTCGATACCCGCCCTCGCCAACTCAGCGTATGAGTAGCACAGGGATCTGTGTGGTAGAGTGAGGAGCTGAAAGGGCCGGGTTAGCTCAGTCGGTAGAGCGTTCGGCTAGAAACCACAAGGTTCCTAGTTCGATACCCGCCATCGCCAACTCAGCGTATGACTAGCACAGGGATCTGTGCGGTAGAGTGAGGAGCTGATGGTAGGTGTGGCGCTCCACCTCAGATGCTAAAATAATCTCCTTGGTCTTGCGGTAGTGAAAAGAGGATATACTCCTTCGCTGCATGGCTGATACTGACATTAGGCCGCCCAGACGACTTTACTTACTTACTACGTATAAAAAGCATTACATTTCACCCGACACTTTGAGACGCTAGAGTTAAGGTTAGGGTTAGTTTTAGGGCTTGGGTTAGTATTAGGGTTAGTGTTAGGGTCAGTGTTAGGGTTAGTGTTAGGGTTTGGATACTTTGGGAATTTCCGTAATCTAATGCTATTTATACGTAAAACGCGATTCCAATGATATTATCTATTGCGTGCAATTCTGTATTTGTACCCTAGTGAGGATCAAACTCACTACTCAGTGATAAAGGATTTAGAATAAAGCTCGCTAACTATTGAAATATGGAAAGTACCCTTAGTTATTTACTAGGTCTACTTTAATTATCTGATTTTTTTTAGCTGAGGATTCATGTATAAAATTTTGATTTTTCGGACTGTTGTCCTCATCTTCATTATGGTATGTCAAATCTCAACGTTTAGACCGCTGTATCATCCGGCCTTCCTCAGGTGTTTCCAGTGTATCCGAGCATAGCAATGACCGAACCTAAGAAATCATTTTAAATAGTTTGGCTGTTGATCAAACAAGGCGTCGAAGAACTTTTGAAAATCTTATTCTCATGACACATGTCGGAATGATAGGCGTAAAAAATAACAACGTCACTATGCAGCAGTGATACAGCTTGTGTAGTAGGGTAGATAGATTCTAGAACTGTAACGTCTCTTATGTAAATAAATTTGCAGATTAACATAAGAAATTACCACACAAAATATTGTTTTTCAAAACTTTGCCTTCGTTTGATGGAATAAATTTAAAATGTTATTACTGTTACAGCTTAATTATTAGGTAAAAAAAAAAAAACAGCACATCGGAGGTGTCGGTGATGAGAGGATATTTTCAATTTGAATTCTAATTGTAATATTTCATTCTTTACGTTTAAAATGACAATTGTTTCTGTTTTAAATATTCAAATAGCTAAATTTTCTAACCAATTTCTAGACTAAATTTGCGAAAACGAGGATTTTGGTGCATTTTAGTAGACGATCTTTGATACTATTTCCTCAAACAATGGTGCAAGTACGAGATTTAGTTTTTGGTATCAGTATTTATTATACCAACATACAACTTTCGCTGTTTGAGAGAATTTGATATTTCGAAAAAAGAAAGGCAAAATATCAGCCTACCCAATTGTACAGGTGTATTTGCTATAGGTGCTAGATCATCTGCGTAGTCCGCGTCTGTAATAGTTTCTGAGGGATATCGTCTGCTTTTTGCCTTTTTTTAAGGGAAGCCTTTAAAGGAATAACATCTAAAAACACTTCTAAGATTTTCCTAACACTAAAGATATCGCTGCGAACTTTTGTATCAACCAAATTTCTTTTGGAACATGATTAAATAGCGTTGATTATTTTTCAAACAACCCGATACGCAATAAAATTCATGATACGAAGAGTTAATAACTATTTAGAGTTCAGCTTCTAGGGAACATCGAGCAGTGAAAGTCATTTTTATTTGTGTTGAATAAAGAAACATTTTTTGAGCATTTGATCTCTTAAAAATGTTTGTTTTTGATGCTTCAGCTGTTTTGCTCTGTTTCTTTGCGCAAGAAAAAAAATGTTAAAAACGACCGGAGAGGCGACAAGATCTTCGTAAACAAGGGCTTAAAAAATTCCCGCTTCTAGAATCGCCGCCATTTTGAATGTTCTGCTCGTTTGAGAGAGAGAGAAAGCAAACAATGCCCGAGACGGGGCCCTGCCCTAGAGACAAAACATCCACGCCAAAAGTTTATTCTACTTAAAAAGAAAGACAGACAGAAAGAAAGAAAATATAAACTGTAAACATCTGACTTTAAGCACACAAAAATAAAAAATAAAAAGTTATAAAAAATACCTAAGAAGAAACCGGTGGGTGGACGAATACTCATCAGTAAGAGAAGAATGAAAAAAAAAAAAACATGAAAAAAAACAAAAAAACAAAAACAAAAAAGAATAAATAAAGTAAACATAATAAAATCTATAGTACAAATATACCTTACTGAAAAAAAAATAGACGAGTAAGTAAAATATTTTGTGACGGGCCGAAAAGGTAGGTTTTTTTCTTAGAGAAGCGTCGTCAGAATGTTTTATGGGAAGAGATTTTTTAACATCTTTGTAAAGAAATAAATTTGAGTCAAATATCTTCTCCACCCGGAATTTTCTGTGATGAGATTTCTCAAATAAACATTTGCTTGATACTATCAGCAACTTATTAAAAAAAAAGGGGGGGATTGAATCTCTAAGGATTGTCTGAAATTCTGAAGGGAAACATTCTCATTCTTGAATAATCATTTAGACTAGTATCCCTATTTTTATTGCATTGATTATTATGTTTCGGCCGTTGGGATCTCCGGTCTTTTTGGTTGGTTGATTGGTTGGATTTTACGGCATGGCAACAGTTGTAGGGTTATTTTATCCCGAATACGTTTTGTTTTATTCATTCTTGTTGGGTATTCTAGTCTGTGAGATATCATCTGATTCCCCCCCCCCCATTTAAAAAAAATGAAGCCTTTAAGTGAATAATATCTAAAGGTATAAATGCAGAATATCGCGCAAGAGATAATATCATTAGAATCGCATTTTACGTATAAATAGGATTAGATTACGGAAACTTCCGAAGTAGCCTAACTCTAACTGTAACCCTAACCCTAATCCTGAAACTAACACTGGCCCTAGCACTAACAATAACCCTTAACCTAATCCTAATCCTAACGTCTGAAAGATTTCGGTTATTTCCGGGAAATGTAATGCGTTTTATACGTAATCTAATGATATTATCTCTTGCGCACTATTCTGAATTAGTACCTAATTCTTGAATAATAATTCAGACTAGCATCACTATTTTTGTTGTTTTGATCCTTACGTTTCAATCACTGGTATTCTTGGTTGGTTGGATTTTACAGCATGTCAACCGTTGTTGTTATTTTATCCCGAAGACGTTTTGTTTTATTAATCTTGAAGTGTAAGCCTTTGAAATATTAAAATATATTCTACCCTGGAGAAAAACATGGTCAGGGGCGAAAAAGAAATGATCAAGTTTTCGGAAAATATTAGTCACGTAAGTATTTAAGTTTTGATGTAATAAAATATATGAAATTAGAAAGACTAAGAAAATTAAATAAGAACATATAAAAAAGATTACACTTATTTTAATTATATTTTAATTGTTTTTATATATATATAAAAAATCATTTATAGGGTTGATTTTAATCTGTTGGAGAATAAAACAATAACATTAGAGATCAATATTACCAAATAATTATCTATTAAACCCAATTTTGTTAAAAACACTATGGAAATTAACAACACCATATATCATGTAAACCTTTATTCCTTAGTGATATATAAATCATATTGCAGGATTTTAAACGTACTAATAATGAGGAAAATATAACTAAGATTTTTCATTAAGACATCGTTAATAAATAACATTTATTCTCTCTATTAATGATTTTAACTATAAATTAGATACTCACTGAAAAACTTACGCAATCTCAGAGGGTATTGTGACGTAGATTCAGTTACAGACAGACAGCTCCCGAATTTCCATTATAATAAGATATTTATAACCCGCCCCCCATACGAGTAGGATGAGACACAATTAAACTGAGATTAACAGGTTTGAGTTTTCCTTCTCTTAGACTGGTTGCCGAAACACAGTTAAAGAGACCAATGTATCCTACTCTTTACCCATAGCTGGAAGGAGAATAGTTGGATTCATACCTTTCCCAAGGCTATTAGCGCTATGTGAAATGCAAACACTCTCGTCCAGGATTTGAACTCGTATCGTCTCGACGTGTCCATTTCTTATGACGGTAACCATTACACTACGCGCCTCCAATTAGTTATTGGTCCGTATGCGGCCCGCAGGATGTGTGTTTAACACCACTGTTCTAAGTAGTCATTTAATGCTTAATCTAATAAATCCGACTTTTAGGGGGAAAGTAGATAGTTCAGATTTTTGAAAAGATCTTCTGTCTCTTCTCCTTCTTTAGCTCTGTCTGTTGGGGCTTTAGAATACACCGACTGCACCTCTGCAGAGGGGTAAGACCCCCCCAATGGGGTCACATTTTGGCCGTAGGTGGCGACCCATGTCGATGGAACCCTAGTATCTAGCAGTCCATGACATGCAACACTCCGTTTTGTCTCTACTTAGGCTAGACGAGCGGCCTGAGAGGCTCTGGTCCCGTCAATCCCTAGCACCTATATGATTGTCCCAACCCTATTGCCCTTATAGAAAACCCCAACCCTTTTTATCATATGGGTGCTAGAAGGCGGTGGCTGAAGTTTTAATGTCCTGGATGTGACGTTAAACACTATCTGATGGGAGTGTTCCAATTCTGAAGCTATGGGGAATGTGGAGTACCCCTTCATCACCATTACTCCTTGGTTCACTCTGACCCGGAGTGATAGTACCAATTAGGGTCCCATTTATGAGCTAAAAAGAAAAAGAAACTTTAAAAACTGTGTTGAAAAAATTGAGTTTGCATTATTTAGATTATTCGGACTAATGTCATCATCTTTATTGTTATCTAATCAAAGTTTCGGTCGGTGTGCTCCCTGGGCTTCTTCAGGTATTTCTGAAGAAGGCCAGCGGGCACATTGGACGAAACGTTGTGCAGTAAACAATAAAGATGAGGATGATAGTCCCATTAATCCAAATAGTCCAAATTATCAAGCCTCATCTAAAAAAATCAGAGAAATAAAATTGAGTTTAACAAATTTTTTAGTACCTATGAAGAATGAATAAAACAAAATGTCTTTGACATAAAATAACCCAACAAAGATTGACATGCCGTAAAATCCAACCAAATAACCAACCAGCCAACCAACCAAATCTTCTTTACCACCCCCTTAAGACAAAGCTGTTAGGTAGTAAATATGCCCGGAGATTTTTCGTTAAATCATTCACTGCCTTTGAAGAAATAACAAAGTTAACATTTTATGGACTTTTTTATACGTCACCCCCCAAAAAACCATTTGAAAGACTGTGTGAGATAATCTTTTTAGTTTTCATTGCATTTCAAGAAAGACCACACACCATCCTACTCGTGCCAATAGTGTAAAAAGAAAGAGGTGGAAAGAAAAAAAGCAGGACAAAGAGATGGAAAGAGAGATAAGACGAGGGAGAGAGAGAGAGAAAGAGAGAGTGAGTGAGAGAGAGAAAAAGATAGAGTGGGTGAGAGAGAGAGAGAGAGAGAGGGGGAGAAAAAGGGAAAAAGAAAAAATGAAAGAAAGGGAAAGAGAGCGAGAAAAGGAGAGAAAATGAAAAAAAGAGATAAATAGAGAGAGACAGAGACAGAGACAGAGAGGGAGAAAAAGAAAGATTAAAAGTAGAGAGTGAGAGAAAAAAATAGATAAGGAGAGAGAGAGAGAGGCGGAAGGGGGGAGCGGCGGAAGAGGGAGATAAGAAAGAGCGGGAAAGAGAGTGAGAGCGATAGAGAGAAAGAGACGAAATGGAAAAGAGAGGGAGAAAAAGAAAGAAAGATAAAAAGAAAGGAGAGAGAGAGAGAGAGAGAGAGAGAAGAGAGAGAGAGAGAGAGAGAGAGAGAGAGAGAAGGAGAGAGAAGAGGGAAGAGAAAGAGAGAGAGAGAGAGAGAGAGAGAGAGAGAAGAAGCCAAAAGAAAATGAGAGAGAGAGAGAGAGAGAGAGAGAGAGAGAGAGAGAGAAAGTAAAAAGAAATAGAAAGAAAGAATGAGAGCGAAAGATATATATATATATATATATATATATATATATATATATATATATATATATAGAGAGAGAGAGAGAGAGAGAGAGAGAGAGAGAACTTTCGGGTCGAGTCTTCTATGAGCGTAGTATTCGGACACGTTAAAATACGTACCTAATGTTGTTGCATATGTTAATAATACTATTTCATAGCTGAAAACTTGCTCTATCCAACAACCTTATTGTGCTCCCTATAACTGTTGAGGTTTGTGTGAAAGTAAGGTTTCAATTTCGGTCGTGCAATGACACGCCCCCAACACCAACACCAACAAATAGCCCTGTCGACTGGGGCTTGATACTGACCCGTGATACTTAAGGATGGAACCCTGATGGCTGAGCAGTTCATGTCTTGCAACACTCCACTTTGGTCCTTACTTAGGCTAGACGGACTCTCGGAGAGACCCCATCCGATCAATCGGCTTGCCACGCCAAGCCCTAGCACCTATATGATCGTCCCAACTCTATTGCAATTATGGCAAGCACCAATTCTTTTTATCATATATGGGATAGAAGGCGGTCTTCATGTTCCGAATATAACGATAACCCCTATCTGATGAAGTTCCAGTTCTGGAGCTCTGGGGTACGTGGAGTACTCCTTCATCACCATTACCTCCTGGTCCACACTGATCCGGAGTAGTAGTTCCTGTTACGGTTCCATCTATGGGTTAAATAGAACAAAATCAGTTGAGAAAATGTTTTTAAAGAAATATATTGAGTCTAAAAAATTGAGTACCAGATGAGAATGAATAAAAGAAAACGTCTTCGGCATAAAATAACCCAACAAGGGTGGACACGCCGTAAAATTCAACTAACAACAAAAAGTTTCAAATTCTTTATTTTGACCGGATTTGATTTATTAACACATAGATAGACCAGAAAAAAAATGATTTTGGAAGATGTTTCTTTTTAAGTTAAGAATACAAAATAAATTTGACGTAATAAAAGACAGATGTGCTAGGTTTACCTTCAACTTATATAAAAATAACAAACATCAAAATGTGTTTTTAAAGAAAAAAAAAAGAAATCTCAAATACATACAGTAACAATCAACACGCTTTAAAAACGTTTTAGTTTAAATATTTTAAGTGTTGATAAGCTTATTCAACAATTGAGAGCTTTTCAACATGCACTTGCTGATGCTCAATAGCTTACTGACTAATACATTGTATTTGAATATATATATATATATATATATATATATATATATATATATATATATATATATAAAACAGTCTCAAGGAATCATATGGTATGAGTGTGTCGACATATGTCAGAAAATATGTCATTCAGATTGGAAATCTTGCATATACTTTAATATGCCTATAACTAAGAAACACACAAAATTTGATTATTAATTTTTACTTATTAAGTGAGATAAGTAATTAATTAAACAAAGATCAAAAGATTTGTGGAACTCTTCATGATTTTTCATAAGTAAGTACAGAAAGACTCGCTGTAGTTTAACCCACACTCCATTATTGAACGTGCCCAGGTGAATATAATTCGCCGTACGCTGCCTACAGTTTCAGATCTTCTGACAGTATCTGCCTGGACGAAGATCAAAATTTAGTATCTGAGCCTAGACCGAGAAGTCAACAACGTTTCTCGCTTGATTCCAGGGGACACCCCACACACACACACCCGACAGCACCTGCCCCCTTCGCCTAAAAAGTGCAGGACTGGGTTTATTCCCGGTGACTTAGGTCACCCGGAAAGCGGAATACCAATGGAATTTTATGCAATTTTTACACCCGACTTGCGGCTTATCCACATTAAACGAACTTGTCATATTTGGCTTGATATGTAGTCAAATATTGTTGTTTGTAAGGGGTTATGGTTACGGGTTAGGGGTTAGTTTTATAATTTAAATAAAAATCTAAAATCGTCTGTTAAAACAACCGGATATTGACGGTGTAAATGAAAAACATGTCCTTTCTTAATCGAGATCAAAAAGGGGTGCCTAAAGGTCATATGGTCCGTTAGGTCGAACTCATAATTGGCTTTCTTCTGAGGACACCTACAAATTGACATACCAGTATTGTCCAACCAGCAAAAACTTACATTAGTCAGCTATGTGCGGATGCTGGGTGCCATTCGGAGGCATAACATACTTCGTGGGTTATTTGTCAATCTTGTAGAAGTACAGTGGTGGTACTATTCAACCCATAGCTAGAGGGAGTTCATACCTTTCGCAATGGTATTAGTCCGAAAATGGGCGTAATAGCGTGACTGGAGTTCGAACACGCTTACTACGATGTCGCATGTCGATGTTGCTTATTATGTTAGTCATTACGTCACGGGGATTCCCCCATCGAACCAAATTAAGAAATATATCTTATTTCATTAGAGGCGCCTAGTGTAATGTTTAGGGTTATAAGAAATGGACTTGTCGACACGAGTTCAAATCATGGACGAGGCTGTTTGCATTTCACATTGCGCTAATAACCTCGGGATAGATAGGCATCCAGCTACTCTCCCTCCAGGTATGGATAAATTGGGCAGATTAGGCTCTTTAACCTTGGCTAGGTAACCAGTCTAGGAGAAGGAAATCTTTGACTGTTAAACTCGGCTTAAGAAATTGAACTTGTGTCACATCCTACTCATGCAGAGGGGTTGGTATATATATATATATATATGACCACAAGACACTCGTCAGTAAGAAAACTGAATTCTTCAATACAAAAACTCAGTTCGGGTCCTGAAGAAGGTCTTATAGATCGAAACATTATAGCGTCGACATTACCACCAGTAATACACTTCTATCCAGTACAACATCCCGTGTTTGTCTACTTTTCTCCACACACAGGGCCGGGTTTGCTCAGTCGGTAGAGCGTTCGGCTAGAAACCAAAAGGTTCCTAGTTCGATACCCGCCCTCGCCAACTCAGCGTGTGAGTAGCACAGGGGTCTGTGCGGTAAAGTAAGGAGCTGATGGTAGGTGTGGCGCCACATCTCAGACGCTAAAATAATCTCCTTGGTCTAGCGCTAGTGAAAAGAGGATAGACTCCCTCGCTGTATGGCTGATACCGACATTATTTTACTTGCCTTTCAAAAATAAAACGCTGGTCAAATACAGTTACATAACTAAAAAGATTTTCATCTCCTGTCACATATAAAAACATCCATCATTTTCTTCACCCCAAGAGACATCCTGATGAAGGTTCAATATAACCGAAATGTTTTAAACATCGATTATTAAATTCATCCCATTTTCGGAACACTTGTTTTTTTCAAATTTTCTTTATATATATATATATATATATATATATATATATATATATATATCTTATTTTGTTTATATACGTCAAAATCTCAATGAAATGTCAAGAATCATTAATATAAACAATATTTTCGATTCCTCCTTTAGACTAAAGTGTAAATATTATTTACAAAATTGTCAATAGATAAGCTGTAAATTGTTTTCAATGGTTTTGTTTGGGAGAATTATTTTCTGACTCGAGTTCCTCGTGTTTTTTTTTTTTTTTTGAAATAGCAAGAATATGCGCCTTCCGGCCGTAAGTATTGAAGTTTTAATGTATTGAAATATATTAAATTAGAAAGACTAATGAAATTAAATACAAACCCATATAAAAGATTACATTTATTTTAATTATATTTTAATTGGTTTCTATATAAAATCATTCATAGGATTGGTTTTAATACGTTGGAGAATAAAACAATAATAATTCACAATTCTAATATTACAAATAAAATAACATTTAACTTTCTTTTTTTTTATTTATTTTAATTTTATGTTGGGCATTTAACTAATGCAAGACCATTTGGAATGTTTCATTTTTAAAATTGGGTGAAATAAAATGGGACAAATAAGAAATCCGCAATTAAGCGACACTCGATAATCTGTCTTCACATTTTTTCATTGCATCTTGGACAATTTGGACATTATTTTTAGCCAGAAGGTGTTGCAGGATAACACATAGAAGAATTAGGAACAAGTGTATTAATATATAGATTAGAAAGATTAATAAAATGAAATAAGAATGCATAGAAAAAAATTACACTTGTTTTAATTATATTTTAATTGGTTTCTATATAGAATAATTCATAGGATTAATTTTAATACGTTGGAGAATAAAACAATAATATCAGATCAATAACACCAAGTAATTATTTATTAAACCTGGTTTTGTTAAAACCAGTATGCAAATTAACCACACCATATATAAACCTTTATTTCTTAGTGATATATGAAACACATTGCAGGATTTTAAAAGCACTAATCACATAAACTGTTTTAAGGCAAATGTAACTGATTTTTATAGAGACATTCTAATAAATAAGATTTATTCTGTGTATTTAGGCTTTTGACTATAAAAAATCAGTATACAAATTAACCGGACCATATATTATATAATCCTTTATTTCTTAATAATATATAAGGCCCATGACAGGATATTAAACGCACTAATAACACGGGCCCTTCACGGCCTATGTGGCCAGTGGCTTCGGCCACAAGACCGGTGTTAAATTAACGGCGTGATCCCAGGGGGCCAGCCCTGCTCCCTTTAATTAAAGGGGTAGGGCTGGGTTTATTGCACTGTGCCCGAGGCTCCTCCCTGAGAGGGATGCCAACGGGATTCACGCATTTTTTGTGGCCGCCATCCCATGAACTACGATTCGTGGGTAGTTCCACATTAATAGCGCCTTGTACCTGACCCGCATACGTGGGTTGCTTGAAAAATACCACTGATAACATGGACTGTTTTGGGGAAATTCTAACTAAGATTTTCATAGAGAAATCGTTGATAGATAAAATTTATTCTATGTATTAATTAATGATTTTGACTATAAATTCATTGATAAACTTACGCAATGTTTGAGAGTACTGTGACATAAGCAGTAACGTAGTTTCGGTTAGAGACAAACAGACAAACACTGAATATCTATTATGATAAAATATTATTTTCTCTGATGAGATTTAATAAAATAATCGGTTCGTTTTAAATGTCAAAACATCTGAGCCAAGTTGACAGAACTTCTGATGGCTGCACTATCTAACATCGTTGCTCTTATTTCATCAATGAAATACCGAGCGGTATCTCGAGGCTGTCTATGGGGGATATATGCTGCCTTCTCTTGATTACTTTCTCTTGGGTTGGTTGCCAAAATATTAATTTGGAATTTCCTCCTGGCGGCACATACAGTGTCCAAAAGAATATCATGCATCATTTTATAACTTTTTCTGATACTTTAAAAACTAACCATCAAAAATATCCTTTAACATCCAATTACATGAGGAGAAAACATAGTGGTCTAGACTTTGATGTAACCTACCGTGTCATATAGAAACTCAATTTTACTCAAAAATGAAAGCGGCAATTTTTCCAGGCCAATTGGACACATGGCCGAGTGGATACGGCAGTTAGTTTAAGACAGTTCTAAGTGACAGTTATATCTGGAACCCGAGTTCAATCCTGAGTGAAAGCAGTTAGAAAAATAATTAATTAACACAACTCCTATCCCGGCTATGGTTAGCGGAATGAGAACAGGATACCCCCGTGGAATAAATAAAGGGTTAGGTTCAAAGTTCCGTGATGGCTCCCGAATACGACAAGAAAGTTCCTGAGTTCGAAAAGAAGGTACCCGAGTCCGAGAAGGTTCCAGAGTCCGAGAAGAAGGCCGTAGGGTATATCGGCCGAAACGTTGTACATATAACAATGAAGATGGTGACAATAGTCCGAATAACGCAGATAATACTAAATGTCACCTCTTTTTATTACTATTTAAACATATTTGAGTTTCGAAAATCAAAACAATTAATGCATTAAACCAAATTTATATATACATATATACAGTCCTGTTTCGCCGTTACCTCAAGGTTATGACTGTTTTCTTGAGGAGGAAGTTGGTCTTAAAAAGTCGTTCATTACATGAGTATACACTGTATTTCCTTTTTTAAAATAACGAATCAAGATTTTCTTTTTTCATTCTTTCTTTCTTGAACTGAAAGATATCGTAACTGCACGAAAGAAAAATCAAATATTTGGCTAAATTCCGATTCCCGTTCGTGAGAATCGTTGTTTCCGGATCTCACAGAGGAGATAATCCTTTTAAATCCAATGAACGTCTAGAAAAGAGATAATCCTTTAGCTCTAACAAAATGCATAGATATCAATGCTATCGTTACATGTTGGAAAAGTTGCATTCAATCTTCATGGAAACTAACTTTAACTTTTCTTTTCTTTATGTCTACTAGCCAGAATATACTGTAACACTATTAAAAGTGTTATGGGTTGATTGGCGATCGGTTAATTATTTACTAATTAATTAAAACTACCCTAATTATTAATTATGTGGTTTGTTAAAGTTAAAAGTAAAAATAAGAAAAACAATAATAATTATAATAATAATAATGTTTATATTGGAGGTATATATTTATCTAAACGAAAAATCCTCACGTAGGCATAAATTCCCTAGATTAGGGAATTTGATATATATATACGGAATTTAAAATTTTCACAAAATAAAATAATAATCTAACAAAGAAGATTCCAGTTTTTGAAAAGTTGGTCAACAATTTCAAACACTTAAATAAATAAAACAATGGTTGACCTTGACTCGTTGGAGTTGGAAAAATCCAAATGAAAAGATACACCCTAGGCTGGCACAAGGCCATTTAGACACGTAGGCAATGTTATCGAGTGACTGGCCAATCAGAGACATATGTTAGGGGTGGGGAGGTCTGGATCCCATAAATAACAGACCGAAACTAGAGATAAAAGCAAAAGAAGAGACCGAGAAGGAAGAGAGAAGCGGAGTCAGACACTCCGAAACCAGGGAGCTCGCCATAGCTCGGGACCCTTGATACAACTTTACCTCCATACTACACTCTGACGTCTTGCCACTCGGTAACAAAACTGATAATTTAACCAAGAACTAGCTGTAGATCGCCAATCAACGGACAAAGAAATTACCTAGCTCCTTTGTAAAATATATGTATATATTTTGTACATAAGCATCAAAAAGCGTTGTGTTCAATTGTTTTGTTGATCCGTTGACAGCTTTTGTTTTTTTTTTAGCCGAGTTGGAACAGAGACTACAACAGCTTTCCGTCAGGGCCAGATAGTATTGTATCATCCACGAAACGACTGTAGTACTTAGCCGGAGCATCGTTCCCATAACATACATACATACACACATACATTAAACCGAACCCTATATCCCGGCAGAGTATTATATTAGTGCCGGGACCAGGTGATCTATAAATTGAGAACCCTGTACCCTGGCAAAGTATTATAATACGTCCTCCCAGTTTTAATGCAATGAAATAAATTAGAAAGACTTACAAAAGAACGCGTATAAAAAGCACTTATTTTAATTATATTATTTATAAAATAATTCTTAGCATTGACTGCAACAGTTGGACAATAAAACAATAACCTTAGGGATCAATACCACCAAAAAGATTATTTATTAAACCCGGTTTCGTTAAAAAACAGAATCCAAATTAACCACATCATATATTATGTAAACCTTTATCTTTTAGTGATATAAGGCACATTGCATTAATAACAAGGGCTGTTTTGAGGCAAATCTAACTCAGATTTTCAGAGACATCATTAATAAAAGATTTATTCTATTCTATATATTACTGATTTTGACCAGAGATTAAATACCCATTGATAAACTTATGATTCCCGTAAAGGGATATTTATCCCAAAATATTAAGAATAATTCAAAGGTAAACGAACAGAATCAGTTACCTCATTTTTAATTTTAGTTAAATAGATTTACCATCCATTTTATATTTGAAATCTATCTATATACACGAAAGAAATATTCTGTCTGTATCTCTGTCTGTATGTTTGTTTGTAGAACGATCGTGACTATGTACTTTTATAAAGGAAAATTGGTGGAGACCAGCAAATACCAAAGATTAATAAAATCCACAATCTTTTAAAAAAAATTATCCACACGATATACTATGCAGACCTTAATTTATTTGTGATAAATAACACACATTGCAGCATTTTAGATGCTTAAAGAACATGGGCTGTTTTGAGGCAAATATAACCCAGCAAGAGAGATGTCGTTAACAAATAAAATGCTAAATAAAATTAAATAAGGATATTTAATAATATTTGATAAAATAACGTAAATAACTAAGTGAATTGTGACATCGGTAGTCACCTAGTGTTATATAGCCGTCTCTTTACAAAGGATTATATATGTATGGGCTTATACCCGTGGTTTTATATCACACACTAATTTTAATCTTTACTTATATTTTCTGTAGTTTGTTTTGTAGACGTATTTCTTGGTTTGGTTGAGTAGTGGCTTTCTTACTTGTTTCATGGCTTGATCTGAGTAGCTATATATCTGGTCTGTCTTTTTCTTAGCTGTTTTTTTCTTCTTAAGATGTTGTTGAAATGCCCTGGTTGTTAGTTTGTTCTTGATTAACAACTCGACATTTCTTTAGGGAATTCTCATTTTCATTCAAGCTTTCGCTTGGGCCCGGATCTCAACCGTTGCAAGGGACTACTAAACGATTTCATCTGCCGTCGGTTAACTAAAAACTAGATTAACTATCTCCTTCCAACGCAACAGGAAGAGAGGGGTCAAAACTAAGTTTACGGAATGTCTGTCAAATCTCTAACCGTCGCTAATGGTTAGGTTTGAATTCAAATAATTTTCTCTACACTAACTGTGCATAATTGATAGTACGCCCATCGATTATGCAACACTAGTCTGTTACAGACGGATAGACATATAATCTCTCTTATGATAAGAAGATAAGAAACGACGTTTTTCGTCACTGTATTCTTCAAATCTTTCTTTTGTAGCTTTTATTTCTTCAAACATCTTAATATCCTTTTAACAATGATCTATTTCAAAAGGAAACAGCTGTACAAGAAGCTTTTAGATAAGATTTTGTTACTGAAATAATAATTAATATGTTAGCACTATAAACATAAATGACATTGTTATATGTTAGTAAAAGTGCATTCGTTCATTCGGAAACAGCATTGATCAAACAGGTTTCGGTAAATCAAAAACAACTTTCTTTATATATAAAAAAAAAAACAGACACTATTTTCTGAACAACAACCCATTATATAAATTTCTTCGTTTCTTTATTCCATTATATCTCTGCACTTATATTCGGGAAAATGAATTCATTTTACAACATTTAAAATTAATCATGCTTAGTTTAACATACATTTAAAGGACTAGCAAGAATATGCGCCCTCCAGGCGTAAGTATTGAAGTTTAATATGTAATGAAATATATTACATTTAAATTAAATAAGAACGCATATAAAAAATTACAATTATCTTGATTACATTTTAATTGGTTTCTACATAAAAACATTCATATGACTGATGTTTATAGGTAGGAGAATAAAACAATAATATTAGAGATCAATAACACCAAATAATTATTTATTAAACCCGGTTTTGTTAAAAACGGTATGCAAATTAACCACACCATTTTTATATTTAAACCTTTATTTCTTAGTGATATATAAGAAACATTGAATGATTCTATTAGATTTGAGGTAAATCTAATTCAGCTTTTCATGGAGACATAATTAACAAATAAGATTCATACTATTCTATGCATTAAGGATTTTGACTATAAATTAAATACTCCTTGATAAACGTACGCAATTCCTGATGGTATTGTGATGTAAGCAGTAATGTAGTTTTGGTTACACACAGACACCGAATCTCTATTATAATATAAAGATATATCGTTTTAAAACACAAGTTACCACAAATTAAACTATCATTTTTTCTATTTAAGCCATAGATACGACCCTAACATGAGCTACCACACGAGGTCAGAGTGGGCCTGAAGAGGTACTTTACATTCCCCAGAGTTCCAAAATTGAAACATCACCATTAGATAGAGTTTAACATCATAGCCAAGAAACCAAGACCCTCACCCACCACTGTCTAGCACATATATGATAAAAAGGTTGGGGGTTGCTATAAAGGCAATAGGGTCGTGATAATCATATAGGTGATAGGGTTTTACGTGACCAGTTGATTGATCTGAGGGGGCCTCTCCCACCGTCCGTCTCGTCTAAGTAAGGGCATTCATGGACTTCTCAGTGGCCAGGGTTCCACTCTTAAGCATCACGGGTCACCATCCATAGCCAACAGGGAGCCCCATTGTGGGGAGTCATACCACTCTGCAGAGGTGCAGTCGGTGTATTCTAAAGCCCCAGCCGACAGGGTTGCTCCAGAATTGGAACTTTATTATCTGATAGAGTTTAACGTCATACCCCGGACATTAAGACCCTCAGCCACTGCCTTCTCGCACATAATAATAAAAAGACATGGGGCTTGCCATAAAGCCGATAAGGTTGGGACAATCATATAGGTGCTTGGAAAACGACGATGGGCTGCCCTGGGTCGGTATTTATATAAACTAGGAATGTTGTAATAAAATCAATTATATAATAAGCTGGGAGAACATCTTATTATAATGGAGATTGTGGGTTTGTATGTCTGTAACCGAAACTATATTACTATACAAGTCACAATTACCTTTGTTATTTACATCACATTCTCCATGATTTTATTTTTATTTAAACCTCAATTATAAATAAAATTGTTTTACACCATTAAGACTGTTGACCATATCTACATACTATTAACATGCAATTGTATTTATATATACAACAAAATAGCGGTTTACAGTGTGAATTGGAAGGCTAATTTGCATATTGATCTTAAAAATTGATTTTAATAAATATATGCTTAGTATTATTGATTTCTAATTGTTTGGTTTTATATTAATGAATATGAGCAAAAATCTTGAGGATAAATCTTAAAAGAAATCCATTAACAAGAAGAAATAACTGTAATATTATTCTTTACTTCCTATTTTAACTAAATAGTTAAATTAGGAAAATTTACCAATGAAAGACGGAAGTAATGGAAAATGATGGAAGAGTTAGTTTCAAAGTTGTTCTATTTTTCAATCATACTCCATCTGTTCCAAATATTTTTATCTGAATTCTTTTTCAGTTTCATTAGCCTTTCTAATTTAACATGATATTTTATCATATTAAAACTTAAATACTTGCACCCGGAGGGTGCATATATTTGCTAGTACGGTTGGGGCAATCATATAGGTGCTTGGAAAACCACGATGGGCTGCCCCTGGGCCGGTATTTATATAAACTAGGAATGTCGTAATAAAATCAATTATATAATAAGCTGGGATAACATACTTGTAATGAAATAATAGCAAAAAAGACATTCCGTCTAAAAGTTATGGATTTTATTTAGCGTGACATCAATTTGATCAAAAGGTATTTGAATGTGCATTGGTGTATACAATATGAAGTAGAACATTATATACCTCCAATCATTTACCATTTTTGTGTTGTTTTTTCTTTCCTATGGCTTCGTTTCATGACACTTTGCACTGAATTCTATTCTGCGCGGTAAATAATTCTTAGTGATTTCTTTGAAAAGGTCGAAAGACTCTGCCGTGCTGGCCCAGGTGTTTCGGTCTTTTCATTTTGTTTTATTCGAGTTGTAAATGTCGGCATTACTCGTCGGTTGTATAAGTGAGCAAATTAGGGACCACCTATCTACCCTCACAGCTGCAGGTGTGGGTATCTTTGTACAAGACCACCCGCTGGCTCATATTAGGGAGAAGCAGTATGTGTGGGAGTGTGCGTGTGTATGTGAGAGAGAGAGGAGGAGAGAGAGGAGGAGAGAGAGAGGGGGAGAAAGAGAATACACAGAAACACAAACACACAGAGAGAGAGAGAGAGAGAGAGAGAGAGAGAGAGAGAGAGAGAGAGGGGGGATAAAACACACATTCTATATTATCAGAATGGGAAGAGGGAGAGGGGGATTAAAGAAAAAGGGGAAACGATAGTGATATAAAATAATTCTATAAAAGACGTAGAAAAAGTCACTGTAATAACCTTGTACTCAAATGACGTAAACTTGATTATATATACTAGCAAATATATACACCCTCCGGGTGCAAGTATTAATGTCAGAAAATATCATATTAAATTAGAAAGTCTAAATAAACTAAATAAGAATGCAGATAAAATGATTTGAAACAGAGAGGGGTATAATCGAAAAATAAAACAGTTGTAGCTTCCTCTTCCATCCCCCCCGTCTCTCCTTGCTAAACTTTTCTAATTTAACTATTTAGTTAAATTAGGAAGTAAAGAATAAAATTACAGTTATTTCTTTTTGTTAATTGGTTTCTTTTAAGATTTATCTCCGAGATTTTTGCTCATATTCATTAAGATAAAATCAAATAATTAGAAATCAACAATACCAAGCACATATTTATTAAAATCAAATTTTAAATATCAATATGCAAATAAGCCTTCCCGTTCACACAGTAAACCACTTTTTGTTGTACATATAAATACAATTGCATGTTATTAGTACGTAGATATGGTCAGCAGTATTAATAATGAAAAACAATTTTATTAATGATTGAGGCTTAAATAAAAATGATTCATGGAGAATGTGATTTATAATAACTAAATGGATAGTGACTTGATTAGTGATATAGTTTCGGTTACAGACAAACAAACACATAATCTCCATTATAATAAGATATATATATATATATATATATATATATATATCTTAGAAAGGAAGGAAAAACTCAACACCGTAATTCCATAATAAATTTATTTTGACCAAAATTGGGGCGTATATAAATCTAAGTTTATTTTATATAGGCCCCAATTTTGGTAGAAATAAATTTATTATGGAATTACGGTGTTGAGTTTTTCCCTCCTTTCTAAGATAAATATTGCTCTGTAGATAATCAAAATTTTATTATACATTGAGCTCTCTTTAGTGATTTAAAGATTCACTGTATTTATACATACTGGATCATACAATAATAATACAGTGTATCTTAGAAATCACATATAGAATCACCCCTTACTACCAAGTTTTGGATACCTCTCATCTCTCTCTCTCTCTCTCTCTCTCTCTCTCTCTCTATATATATATATATATATATATATATATATATATCTTATTATAATGTAGATTGTGTGTTTGTAACCGAAACTATATCACTATTCAAGTCACAATTCCCTTTGTTATTTACGTCACATTCTCCATGATTTTATTTTTAATTAATACTCAATTATTAATAAAAAATATTTTACATTATTAACACTGTTGGCTATATCTACATACTAATAAGATACAATTGTATTTATATATACAACAAAATAGTGATTTACAGTGTGAACGGGAAGGCTAATTTGCAAATTGATATTAAAAATTCGATTTAGATAAATATGTGCTAGGTATTATTGATTTCTAATTGTTTGGTTTTATTTTAATGAATATGTGCAAAAATCCCGGGGATAACTCTTAAAAAGGAATCCATTAACAAGAAGAAATAACTGTAATTTTATTCTTTACTTCTTAATTTAACTAAATAGCTAAATTAGGGAAATTTAACAATGAAAGACGGGAGTGATGGAAGAGTAAGTTTCAGTTTCTCTATCATCCGATTATGCCTTTCTCTGTTTCAAATCTTTTTATCTGCATTCTTATTTAGTTTAATTAGCTTTTCTAATCTAATATATTTTATTACACTAAAACTTAAATACATGCACCCGCAGGGTAATATTTGCTAGTATATATATATATATATATATATATATATATATATATATATATATATATATATAAGGATAATCTACTGAGTCAGACGAACCTACTATTAGTTTCGCATAAAGCTCTTCAGGGCTAAAATCTGACTCTTAACAGACCTTAAACTTATCACAAGATGAATGTATTTTTACTAGCAGGACCAGTGAACATACCACAGTATGATAATATATATATATATATATTCAGAATATTTGCTAGTATATATATATATATATATATATATATATATATATATATATATATATATATTCAGAATACTCAGAAGAGTCCTAGAGACCTGAGGAAACTTGTTGTCACTCAGACTTCAGTGAAATACCATCAGTTAACGCTGATGTGAAAATAATAATATATATATTGTAGATTATATGGATGGTATATTTGTAAGTAGACAATGCTCAATATCATTGATAGAACATTTATATTTGAGTTAAGGTAGCGTGTACATGGAGTCAACTTCTAGTTACTGACAGTTTCACGACTATGCGATCTTTGGTCTGAAGATCGCATAGGTAAGAAACTGTCAGTAACCAGGTGTTAACTCCTTGTACACGCTACCTTAACACAAATATATATATATATATATATATATATATATATATATATATATATATATTAAAATGGACTCTCCCGTCGATTTTCGACGTATGAGGGTTCATCCACACAGGGATTTGTTTATAGTGGTGAAGGCTTGTGTTGGACCATCCACATCTTTTGGCACAGTCGATAGGAAAGAATTGGTGCATCAAGGGTTGCCACAAACCCAATCAACGACCGACCTCAGGAATTTTGAATTCAGAGTTATCTCTCCCCTAGACTGGTTACCTACCCAAGGCTGAAGAGCCCCGTCTGCCCTACTATTTAACCCATAGCTGGAGGGAGAATATATGGATTCATACCTTTCCCAAGGGTATTAGCGCTATGGGAAATGCCAACAGCTTCGTCTAGGAATTGGACTCGAAACGACGAGTCCATTTTCCACGACTCTAACCACTAGCCCACGTGCTCTCTCTCTCTCTCACATATATATATATATATATATATATATATATATATATATATATATATATATATATATATATATATATATATATATATATATATATATATATATATATATATATATATATATATATATATATATATATATATATATATATATATATATATATATATATATATATATATATATATATATATATATATATATATATATAATATACCAAGCGTGTTGGTAGATCCTTGCGGAGAGAAAAAACCCGGCAGAGAGTTTGATTGTAAAAATATACTACCAAACATCAACCAGGAAGAAAAAAATTTTTTTTGAAAAAAAGAAAAGACCAAGATATTCGTACCAACAAAAAATAATCTATTGGTATAGTATTTGGCCCAAAGAAAAACAATTTATATGTATATATATGTATATAAGATACATATATATTCATATAACCGCTAGGAGAAGCTAATTTGTAAAAAGTGCTCGATACCTAAGTAGAGCCAAGTAATAAAGATAATCTACTGAGTCAGACGAACCTACTATTAGTCTGACTCAGTAGATTATCTTATTATATATATATATATATATATATATATATATATAAGGGGTATTTGAAAATACAAACAGTAAAGTCCAGGATTCGAACTCGGGTCACCATGTCCATTTCCTACGACTATACCAATTGTACGACAAACAGCTACCAAGTTAGAGCTGGTGTCAAATACTCGCAAGGAGTATAATAATAAGGATGTAAATTGAAAAAAAAAATGGAGTAACCGATTGGTGGTTAGACCGAAGAAGACAGTCGCCATTTCTGAATATAATCAGCCGATAGAATCCAATGTATCGTGTCTTTCTTCTATTCAAAGATTAGCCCAGTCATGGAAATCGAACCTGCTCGAATTGCCCGATATCTTTTGAGATCAGCGTACAAAAAATTATTACAATGTTTGTTGATTCTTTTTTTTTTTAAACATGTTCCGTCTATATTTTCCCAAAAGAAAAAAAAAATAATCACACATTTACAAACATTCAGCTTTTAAAGATAAAAGTTATTTCGTCGACGTGACAGACCTTAAACTTATTACAAGATGAATGTATTTTTACTAGCAGGACCAGTGAAGATAATTTAATTAAAACTAAGTTAAAATTCAAGCTAGATTTGTTTATTTTAGCATAATGCCCCCATGAAAGGCATGAATCTACCTCTCCCTATGCCCAGAAAAAAGTGTTATTTTAGCATGTCATTATATTTAAAGATCATTATCCTCAAATAGCAGGACCTGTGGATATACCTCAGTATGATAATTTAATTAATACAAAGTTTGATATGTTTGCTTAAGAGTTATTGCTAAATAGTTCAATATGTAAAAAGTATGATAATCTTCATTTAACTCTCTCTCTCTCTCTCTCTCTCTATCTATCTATCTATCTATCTATCTATCAATCTCTCTCGCCCTCTCCCACTCTTTTTTCTTTCTTTCCTTTGTTTCCTTTTTTCATTATGATCGATTTAAAGAGATTAGCGTTACCACTTCCGCGTGCTCACCCCATCTCTCTATCTTTCCGCTATTCTCTTTCTTTCTTTCTTATATTTTTTCTATGTAGCATGTCCTTTTTCTTCACTTTCTTTATTCATAATAAAATTGAATGGTCCATCATTTAGCTGAGATGACGATGGAAATCGGTGGATAAGCAACACCAGATATTCAGGATTTACATTTTTGCATTTCTTCTTGGACGATTTGGACGGTATCATTTTTAACCAGAGGGTGTTGCAAGATGATAACGGTCGTACTTTTAAGGAACACGAGTATTAATATATAGATTTGACCGTCATATTTTCACCCTAATTATAAGATGTCACAATCAGAGAATGTGTCCCTTATTTCTTATTAAAAAATAGATATTTATCAAATTGAATATTTAAATAACGTTTTAGAATAATATACTTTTTGAGAGTTTGAAAATTCATATTTATATGAAACGGTCGTGGGGGAGCCTCCCTCTATACTGTAGTGGCTAACGTGCTGCTCTGCGACATCGTATTAAGTCAGTTCGAACCCCAGTCTTACTATTACGTTCATTTTCGGAATAATCACCTTGGGTTAAATAGTAACACTAATGTTCTTCTACAAGGATGGCTTTGGCATTAAATAAACCATGAAAGTTGGTATGCCATAAAAACAAAGAAAGAAAGAAACTGTTGTATAGAAAATATTATAAGACCTCTCATAGACCTGTCATCAGGGCTTAGAATATATTGACTGTATTCCCTACAGTGAAGTAAGACTTAACTCACATGAAGTGTCCTGGATAAGACTCTAAACTGTATCTCATGGCGAGGGTTCAGTTCTGAAGATCCGTGGAATGTGAAGCAAACCTTTTTGGAGGAAATACGCAATCTTTTGGACTGCTGGACAAAGCGCATTGAAAAAGGAGACTTTATACAAAAAATATCCTACTTGTTTATCCCCTGATTTTGTGTAAAAACACACAAAAATAACATAAGCGCGGATAATTTTTGACTCTCCCTCGTATATATGTGTATGTCCATGATATTGCGTGTATGAGTTTTAGTTAGGTCAGCACAAGACAGGTCTTCTTTCTTACCTGATAAAGTAAGTAAAGTCGTCGAGGCGGCCTAATGTCGGTATCAGCCAGACATCGAGGGAGTCTATCCCCTTTTCACTAGCACTAGACCAAGGATATTATTTTAGCGTCTAGGGTGGAGTGCCACACCTACCATAAGCTCCTCATTTTACCGCACAGATCCCTGTGCTGCTCATACGCTCAGTTGGCGAGGGCCGGTATAGAACCAGGAACCTTGTGCCTCCCAACCGAAGGCTCTACCGACTGAGCTAAGTACTATATAAACTAGAACTCCCTGTTCCATGGTCGGGTTGTCGGCGACTAAACTGGCATTAATTTCAAAGTCTAAACTAGATTTTAAACTTTGACTAAGTCATTTTTTAAGTGAAGACTTTTTATTATTTATTTTGAATACACAGTTCTATAGACAAGCAGAAAGCATTTGCTCATATTATGAATGTCTCTGATCTCAGTTCGATTTTATTTATTTAAGAACTTGGACCATATGACCTTTAGGCACCCCTTTTTGATCTCAAATAATAAAGGACATGTTTTTTATTTACACCGTCAATATCCGGTTGTTTTAACAGACAATATTTAGATTTGTTTTTGAAACATTAATTCTAACCCCTAACCCTAACAAACAACGGGATATTGACGGTGCAAATGAAAAACATGTCCTTTCTTAATTAAGATCAAAAATGGGTGCCTAAAGGTAATATAGTCCAAGAACTTAAAGAGAAAATCTAAAACTTAAATTATTGAATACAAAATAAATTGATCCTAAACTTTACCTGAGCCAGCAAAGAAACGTGTGTGTGTGTGTGTGTGTGTGTGTGTGTGTGTGTGTATAAACAAAATAAACTTGAGAAAAATGTTCTTGAATTGATAAGTAAGACTATTCTTAATTATTTTTTGAATCTCTCTCTCTCTCTTGTCTGGTAAGTTGGTTGGTGGGCACCCAGCATCCCTAAAACAAGAGCTGTCATATCGTGGGTGGCTTCCATGGGAGCCAACGACTATCCACACTGATTGTAGTAGGATGGGGGTACTTACTATTCACATGAATCCCCAGTACAATCTGGCGCTAGTGTGTAAGTGCTGGGGCTTCCGGGGATTCTTGCCTCTCGTAAAGGGACACAATGCAACCTGAGACAGTCCGCTGCAGCATCTCGGCAGTCCAGTTACAAATGCTGGACATTTTCAAGTAGAATTTCAATGCTATTTCTATGTATATTGAGATTTACAAATGCTGGACATTCTTAAGTAGAATTTCAATGCTATTTCTATGTATATTGAGATTTACAAATGCTGGACATTTTCAAGTAGAATTTCAATGCTATTTCTATGTATATTGAGATTTACAAATGCTGGATATTTTTAAGTAGAATTTCAATGCTATTTCTATGTATATTGAGATTTACAAATGCTGGATATTTTTAAGTAGAATTTCAATGCTATTTCTATGTATATTGAGATTTACAAATGCTGGACATTTTCAAATAGAATTTCAATGCTATTTCTATGTATATTGAGATTTACAAAATGCTGGATATTTTTAAGTAGAATTTCAATGCTATTTCTATGTATATTGAGATTTACAAATGCTGGACATTTTTAAGTAAAATTTAAATGCTATTTCTATGTATATTGAGATTTACAAATGCTGGACATTTTTAGAATTACAATGCTATTTCTATGTATATTGAGATTTACAAATGCTGGACATTTTCAAGTAGAATTTCAATGCTATTTCTATGTATATTGAGATTTACAAATGCTGGATATTTTTAAGTAGAATTTCAATGCTATTTCTATGTATATTGAGATTTACAAATGCTGGATATTTTTAAGTAGAATTTCAATGCTATTTCTATGTATATTGAGATTTACAAATGCTGGACATTTTCAAGTAGAATTTCAATGCTATTTCTATGTATATTGAGATTTACAAATGCTGGATTTTCGAGTATAATTCAATGCTATTTCTATGTATATTGAGATTTACAAATGCTGGACATTTTTAAGTAGAATTTCAATGCTATTTCTATGTA
>CM042140.1:34267159-34302159 GCA_023376005.1 Doryteuthis pealeii
GTTGAGAATTCAATGTTCAATATTTGTGAACACTTGGTAAAGAAAAGGCTTAAAATCTGTCATTTTAACGGTAATGTGTTTATTTATACCCATAAGTATCTGTATATACCAATGCGTTTCATAAAGTTTATAAAGTTATACTTATGTATATAGATAGATCTATTACTTCTAAAATAACCGATTTTCAAACCCCTTTGCTTACCAAATATATTGCTCTGTTAAAATATTAAACATTTAGCTGTCAATTTGGACCAAAACAAATCTAACATTCCGTTGTTAAAAAAAGCTCAACTTAGAAGCACCCTAACACCAGCCAACTTGCTGATTTACCTAATCCTGGCCGAGATGTTTGAATAGTAGGACAGAATGTGCTCTTTAACCTTGGCTTGGTAACCAGTCTAGGAGAAGGAAAACTGCATTCAAACCTGTTAAATTCCGCTTTTGATTTTCTGCCACATCCTATTCGTGCGTAAAGGTAAGTAAATATATATATATATATATTATATATATATATATATATATATATATGCGTGATTTATTTATACACGTATATAGATGTAGTTCAAAGACGCAAATAATTATCATGTAGGTATTTAACCAACTCTTTCAGCGCGAGTAAAGTGTGACACAAGGTCTCAAGGATGGAGCATATCATTGTATAAATACAATTAACGATAATTATTCTAATTGATAAGCAAATAATTTTATAACATCACTGCCTTGCTCGGATGACATTAAAAGTTTTATTGAGATTAGTTTTATCTGAACCAAGTTAAAATTCATACTTGTATGTAATTATGACATTTTGAAATTTCTATTTTAGAACAAGTACCTCCTTCCATTATATTTTTCTATGTCTAACCAATTTCTGTCAATACGTCTGGTGGCATTTATGCCACTTTGAACTAGTGGTATCAATTTCAGCTCTGAAACCACGTTTGAATTTATAAATAATCGTCGGAAGATTACTAATTATAAAAGAAAAACAACATCTCAACACAGATCGAGATTACTGTGATCTGAATGTGGTGTTTATACACAATAGATATGAGGACAACAGTTCGAAATATTAGAATTATTCAAGGTTAAAATAATTTTAAAAAAAGATAAAGAATAAATAGTATTTTGAATTAACAAAAAAAAAAAAAAAAAATGAAGAATTGAAACTGGACCGTCTGTTTGGCAAGCAGACACGCAACCGCCTGAGCTACTGAAACGAATACATAAACAAGTGTGTTTATTTCATGTCATTTTAGAGATAATAAATTACTACAAGATAAAGTAAACATTAAAATAAGGTTAAAATAATTGTTACTGATATCAATTTAATTATTTCTGGGTTTAAATCAACGCCAACAAAGATATTCACTCGGAATTTATTATTGTTATTTAATTTATATAAACGGGGATTTAATTTAATGAACTTTAAATAAATAATTATGCAAATAGCCATAACCATCACTTGATATCTGATCATATTGGTAGATATAAAAGATACTTGGGCGGTTTAACAATTGCCCGAATGAACCGCAGTGGTCTGCGGTGCAGGCTTCAAACCTGTAGCTGACTGACGTCAGAGTGGTTCAATTCCACCTTTCGGGCGATTCAAATTTTGATTATTCATAATCGTTCCGTGATCACTTTCCGTTTTTGGCACTGTAGTTCTTTAGGGTCTATTAGCTTTTTTTCAGTATCTTTGCAATTATTAAAAAAGAAACAAAGATAATCATTTTTGTTTTCTCAATTTAAAAACTTAACCCT
Source organism: Doryteuthis pealeii (assembly GCA_023376005.1). Classification (NCBI taxonomy): domain Eukaryota; kingdom Metazoa; phylum Mollusca; class Cephalopoda; order Myopsida; family Loliginidae; genus Doryteuthis; species Doryteuthis pealeii. The sequence goes on from CM042140.1 coordinate 34,268,921, forward strand.
ATAGCCTCCTTTAATGCGCTCACAGCGGCTCTCTCCACAATTACAAAAAAGCGAGGGTTAGTTCATTACAATTGAGCAGAAGGACAAATTACAATAATAAAAGTACTTTATTTGAATAGAATGAGTTCTGAGGTGAATATATAGTGAAGTTTGAAATATCCCATCATAAATGTAAAAAGTACCCAGAAATGTGGTATAGCCATGGAGGAAATTTGGTAGGCAAGGAGTTAAACATTAATGAAATCAGTTACAGAAAATTTTTTTATAATAATAAAAAACGGAAATTAATTAGTGGTACTGGTATCAGTTTAATTATCAATCGTTTTATGTCAGTACAAAAATATTTCCTTGTTGTCATAGCTATCCATAATGATACTTATGCTTCTATTCAAGAAAGAGTGAAAGATTCTAATTAACGTTTTATAGTTATCTCTATTATAACATAGATTAGGGTGATTAAAAAAGATTCGAGCGCTTAAGTTGCCTGTACTATATTATACACATTGCAAATTGGTTGGTTAGATTTTACGGCATGTCAAGCCTTATTGTGTTATTTTCTGCCAAAAACGGTTTTTAATTATTCTTGGCAGGTACTCAAATTAATTTAAAAGACTTTTTTCCAAACACATTTTTTTATATAACCCATAGATGGGACCCTAACAGGTACTACGACTCCACTGCAAATTGGACTGAAAATTTCTTTATTCTCTAAGAGTATGTTAATTGTATATAATAATTATTCATAAACAATGAATTGAAGTTTAGATTAAAGAAAAAAAAACTCACTTACAAAGCTAGAAGCGAAACTCGATCGTCAGTTCAGAAAGCTGACACGCAACCACATGAGCCACTGAAGCAATGATACAAACGGCTATGTTTATTTCATGTCATTTTAGAGATAATAAAATTACCAAAAAGATAAAGTAAACATTATAATAAGTTAAAACAATTGTTACTGATATCAATTTAATTATTTCTAGGTTTAAATCAACGCCAACAAAGATATTCTCTCGGAATTTATTATTGTTATTTAATTAATAAAAACGGGGATTTAATTTAATGATCTTTAAATAAATAATTATGCAAATAGCCATAACCATTCACTTGATATCTGATCATATTGGTAGATATAAAAGATACTTGGGCGGTTTAACTATTGCCCGAATGAACCGCAGTGGTCTGCGGTGCAGGCTTCAAACCTGTAGCTGACTGACGTCAGAGTGGTTCAATTCCACCTTTCGGGCGTTCTATAACAGGTGAATATATTACGTATTAACTTTTTCCCGGTATCTTTGTAGTTATTAAAAAGAAAGATATTTATTTTGTTCTCTTAATTAAAAAAAAGAAGAACTCTTTGCCTACTTTAATCCCTTCACAGCGGCTCTCTCCATAAATACAAAATCTGATGGTTAGTTCATTACAATCGAACAAAAAAATTAAGATTACAATAATAAAAGGACTTTATTTGAATAGAATGAGTTCTGAGGTAAATAGATAATGAACTTTGTAATATCCCATCATACAGGTACAAAATACTAAGAATATTTGGTACAGCCGTTGGGAAAGTTGGTTGGTAAAGAGTTAAAATCAGTTACAGAAGAATTTATAATAATAATAATAATAATAAAACGAACATCATTTAGTGGAACTGGTGTCATTTTAATTATCAATCGTTTTGTGAGTACCAACAAATATATACTTGTTGTAATAGGTGTCCATGATGATACTGATGCTTCTATTTAAGAAGGAGCAAGAGATACTAAGTAACACTTACTAGTTATCTCTAATATCAGATTTCTTCATCATCATGAAATTCTAGCAGCATGGATATCCATGACAATCTCACACCAGCCATCCCTATTATTCATTGTGCCTTGCTGGTCCTCCGCGCAGTATCCAGTATCCGCACAGAGTTGGTCTATGTATGTCTTTGTTGGACGGCCCGCACTGGCGTTTCAATGTACTGGCTTCTACAGGAGAATGTCGCCTATGAGTTCTTCCTTGCTCCAGGAAAATTCAATTTTCAATTGTGTAAAATCGATGGATATGTAAGATTTACTAATAGTGCAATGGAAGCATCATACTAAACTCAAAACAATTAATATTGTTTTTTTTATTTCATTAATTAATGTTTTAAATGATAGCAAGAAAGTATACTTATTAAGAATGTATTATCATTATTTAATATATTAAACCGAAGATTTATTTAAAGATATCTCAGGAAATTGTTTATACAAATTTAATTAAATGGAATTTAAATAAATGATTATGCAAATAGCCATAGCCATTAATTTGATATCTGATCATTTTCGGGGATATAAAATCTACTTGAGCGGTTTTAACTACTGTCCAAATGAACCGCTATGATCGATGGTGCAGATTTAAAACTTGTTTGAGAAATATGGGTTTATTTCCCCTGACTCAGGACCGGATATGGGACTGCAGGGACAGAAATACAAAAAACAGTAACAGCAGTAGACAAAGCCGGACGTGCCGAGAACAATACAGCTACTCGGACAGGTCAGACGTCCGAAGAACAGGATGAGTTGTCGGAGAGATAACATGTCTCTCCTAACAGAACACACAGCTGACTACTAGAATAGACACACAACATAGACAACGAGCATGGCTAAAACCGAACTCTGCACCCTAAAAGAACTCAACAAAGATAAGTGCATTACTTGTTACTATATATTGTACGTGATTAAAAGGCCGCAAAAAGCTATTAAGTTTTAGCAAACCCTTCGCACCGAACATAATAACATATCCCCTTTTAAACTTAATATATTTGTCTTGTCTTCATTCCTTTCTCATTACAGAAATTATTTCTGTTACTTGTAGCAAACTGACGTCAGAGTGGTTCAATTCCACCTTTCGGGCGTTCCACAGTTAATTTACTTTAAAATATATTATCTTTCCGTTATCGCTTTCCGTTTCCCGAATTTTTATCTCGTTATTTACGAAGCGTGGATTAGACAGATTGGATGGGGGATACAAGAAGGTAGACTGTCTTTGGGCAATTCACATTTACGAAGTTTATTTGAGTTCAGTATAAGAAAATGTTTGAAAACCACAGATGGGCCTACCCTACTAGCCATGGTCTGCGAGACTAATTTGTTAATATAATACTTTATTGGGGCACGGTCACAATTTATGGAACGATGCTCCGGCTCAGTATTACAGTCGTTCTATCGGAATGTGTGGTGATGCTGGTAAAAACTCTTCGGAATTGCCCGTTCAAACCCCCCTTTCTTATGTTGTTTGTTGATTTGCATGAAGGCTGAAAAAGAGCTGGTTTCGTTCCTTTTACCAACTCGGCTGAAATATGATCAATTACCAAAAGCTGTCGACGGGGTCAATCAAACAAAACAAACAGTAACGCCTTCTGATGATTATGTACAAAATATATACATTTATTGTCATATAATGATTAATGTTTGTGTGTAATGTCAGAAGAGCGATGTAATTTCTTTGTCAGTTGACTGGCGATCTACAGCTAGTTATCTTTGGTTAAATTGTCAATTTGGTACCGATTGGCAAGATGGCGGAGTGTATCGGCAAAGTTGTGGCAGGGGCCCCGAGCTATGGCGAGCTCTCTGGTTTCGATGTGCCTGACTCGGGTGGACGTTCTCCGCTTTACACTCAACTTTTCTCAGCTGAAGTTATTTATGGCGTCTAGACCCCACCCCCGAATATATGTCTCTGATTGGCCAGCCACTCGATAACATTGCCTGTCTGTCTAAATGGCCTTGTGTCAGCCTTAGTTGTAGTTTTCCATTGTTTTTTTCCAACTGCCACAACTCAAGGCCAAACCATTGTTTTATTTATGTAAGTTTTTGAAATTTTTGACCAACTTTCAAAACCTGGAATCTTATTTGTTAAATTATCGTTTTATTTTGTCAAAATTTAGAATTCTTGTGATATCGGTCAAATTCCATAATTTAACGATTTTATTGGCCTACGTGACACCATTGTTTGGATAAATTGACATTTTTAATATAACCATTATTATTATTATTATTATTATTATTATTATTATTATTGTTTTTCTTATTTTTACCTTTTCTTTTCTTAAAGTAACTTTTAACTTTTAACAAACTACCCTAATTAATAATTAAGGTAGTTTTAATTAATTAGTAATTAATTAAAAGATCGCCAATCAACCCATAACACTTGTAGTGTTACATTAATTCATATTCTATATGGAGTGTAATTTAGAGGCGCGCAGTGCAATAGATAGAGTCGAAGGAAATGGACACGTCGACCCGAGTTAAAATTCTGTATGAGGCTGGTTCCCATTACCAGTTGGAAAGGTCTGCATCCAACTACTCTCCCTTCAGCTATGTGTAAATAATAGGGCTGACTGAGCTCTTTAATTTTCGTTTAGGCAACCAGTCTAGAAAAAGGAAAATTCTGAATTCAAACCTGTTGAACTCCGTTTAACGAATTGACCATCCTGCTCGTGCGGAGGGTTTGGTAAATATATATATGGAGTATATAGTATACTCCATATATATATATCGTAGATATTTATAGTAAAATTGACGGACTGACCTATGGTCGGTATCAGCAGGACAGCATGAGAGTCTCTTTTCTCTAGCTTTAGACTAGAGATGGTTTTTTGCACATGAGGTGGAGTGCTACACCTACCATCACCTCCCCATTTTAACGCGCAGATCAAAGTTGTGCTGCTCATGGCTAAGTTGGTGATGATCGGTGTCGAACCCGGAATTTTGTGGAACAAGAACTACCATACCGGGCCAGAGTGGTCCTGGTAGTAATAGCAATGAAGGGTTACTTACCACTCCCAGAATCGGAGACTCAAACACACACACACACACGCACGCACGCACACACGCACACACACACACACATACATTTAAGGGCCGGGTTAGCTCAGTCGGTAGAGCGTTCGGCTAGAAACCACAAGGTTCTAGTTCGATACCGGTCCTCGCCAACTCAGCGTATGAGTAGCATAGGGATCTGTGCGGTAAAGTAAGGAGCTGATGGTAGGTGTGGCGCTCCACCTCAGATGCTAAAACAATCTCCTTGGTCTAGCGCTATTGAAAAGGGAATAGACTCCCTCGCTGACTGGCTGATACCGACTTTAGGCCGCCCCGACGACCTTACTTTACTTTTTTATATATATAGATCTGGAGACCTGGGGAATGGTAAGTAACCCTTCATTGATATTACTACCAGGACCACTCTGACTCGGAATGGTAGTTCTTGTTCCACAAAATTCCGGGTTCGATACCGATCCTCGCTATATATATATATATATATATATATACGTGTGTGTGTTAGGCTTAGACAAGTCTGGCACAGGCAACAAGTGTCGAGCAACTAGTGTAAGCAAAAGTAGTAATGGCCTGTAAAAATAGTTTGATAAATAAAAAAAATACCCGACGTTGAGGCGCTACCCACCCGCGGGCGTTTGTCTCAAATATGTAATTTTAACTGTGATCAGTTCACTCGATAAGTGCTCGTTTATCGCAACAAGTGTATGCGTGGCCGACTTCAATTGACGCTTATTGTATTCGTTTCGCTACGAATGGCTTTGTACAACGATTACGAAACAATAACATTGGTAATAATATCTTTACGCTAAAATCTTTCTTACGAAAGTTCAGAGGACAACACTCACACTTCATGATATCACGGACGCCATGGCGCCTGTGTTTTTGGTTTTGTTTGGTTTGATTTAATGGCATATCAACCTGTGGGTTATTTAATGCCAACTCTTTATCTTATTATAATGGAGATTCGGTGTCTGTCTGTAATCGAAAATACGTCACTGCCTACGTCAGAAATTGCGTAAGTTTATCAATGAGTATTTGATTTATACTCAAAATGCTTAATTCATTAAATAGAATTAGGGTAAATCTTATTTATTAACGACGTCTCTATGAAAATCTAAGTTAAATTTGCCTCAAAACAGCCCATGTTATTAGTGCGTTTTAAAATCCTGCAATGTGTCTTGTATATCACTAAGAAATAAAGGTTTACATAATATATGGTGTTGTTGATTAGCATACTGGTTTTAACAAAAACGGATTTAATAAATAATTACTCGGTGTTATTGATCTCTAATATTATTGTTTTATTCTCTAACGTATTAAAATCAATCCTGTGAATGATTTTATATAGAAACCAATTAAAATATAATTAAAATACGTGTAACCTTTTTATATGCGTTCTCATTTAATTTTGTTAGTCTTTCTAATTCAATATATTTCATTACATTAGAAAAATATAAAAATAGAGAGAGGGTGTGAGCACGCGGAATCGATAACGCTAATCTGTTTCAATCGAAGATAATAAAAAGTTGAAAAGAAGGACAAAAGAGTGAGAGTTAAATCAAGATTATAGCTCTTAAGTAAACATAATAATAATCAAATAATCATACTGAGGTATATCCAAGGTCCTGCTAGTTATTATTATTATTATTTACTCCTTTTGAGTTTTCACATCAGTGTTAACTGATGGTCTTTCACTGGAGTCTGAGTGACAGCAAGTCTCCTCAGGTCTCCAGGACTCTTCTGAGTATTCTGGCAGATTGCAGCAGTGCAGTGTTCTGAATGGTTTCAATCCTTCCTCTGATATCCAAACTTTCCAAGCCCTTTTCTAATCCTTTTGGGACTGTTCCAAGTGCACCAACTACAATCGGTATCACCTTCACTTTCATATTCCATAACTTTTTCAGTTCTCTGGCAAGGTCCAGATATTTGTCTATTTTTTCATTTTCCTTTAACTTCACCCTGTGATCTGCTGGCACTGCAAAATCCACCAGTTGACAAGGTCTTTCTTTTTTGTTTATCAACACTAGGTCTGGCCTTCTTGCTGGGATAAGGTGATCCGTTTTTATCTCAAAGTCCCAGAGAATTTTGTGCGTTTCGTTCTCAAGAACAGATTCTGGTTTATGCATATACCATTTTGTTGTGTGGTCAAAATTTAATTTTTTGCATAATTCCCAGTGGATCACCTTCCCAATTATTATTATTATTGTCAAAACGAATTACAAACACTTACTAATACCGTTCGCTTTTAAATTGTCACGTTTTAATGCCATGATACAATATGTTGTCTCAAAGATTGCAAACATATCAAATTAAGGAAACATGTCTTAATTTCTTTGTAATAACTACAAAAACTCACGGAAAACAGCCAGTTTCAGTTGATATCACCATCGGGTTGAAGGCCCGGAAGGTGGAATTGAACCACTTTGACGTTAGTCAACTACAGGTTTGAAGTCTGCGCCACATGCCGCTGCGGTTCATCTGGGCAATATTTAGACAACTCAAGTATATTTTATAACTATGAATATGATTAGATATAAAGTTAGTGATTATAGCTATTTGCGAAAGTAATTTCTTAAAGTGTATTAAATCAAATTGTCATTCTAATAACACTAGTTTACAAAAAAATATTTTTCGTCTGAGGCAAGAATGTGAATATGTGTTTTTTTTACTAATTTGAGTGTGCTGAATTCAAATTTATAAACAGTTTTGCCCTATAACATCTAGTTTTCTGTCTTTTAAATAGTCTCATTTTAGTATATACAGAGTATATACGTGCTTATTTCAACAGTTGCTGCAGCTTATTACAGATAAAACAGGATAGATAAAGAACATTGACGGAATAAATATACTTGGATGACACAATGTACACAATTCAGAAAGAATTGGCCTTGTTGAGGCATCCTCGATGTTTTGACGAGCTTGAAGCCATTGGAGAATATGAAAAAAAAACAAACAAAAAACAAAGTAAAATTAAATCATATGTAAGGCCATAAAATGTGCGTCGTTGAAAATTGTAATACAAATATATACCCAAAAGATTGTGTAACACAATTGTCGAGGACACCTTCCTCCTGCGCTACGAGGGACGACAACCTCCTGCGCTGACTGCCAGTGCACTACTGGCTGTTGATTGAATGTGTTGGCTACGCTTAACTGCCAAAATCCGTCTTGATATATAGCTAGATATATATAATGTAATGCTATCACTTACATTTATTGCATAATAACTAAAAAAGAAGACATAAGTCACACAATATTAGAAATTAACTCTGAATGCATTTACGCCTTTATGTACAGTATGTGTACAAAATGTACAGTATGCATATCTAAAAAAAACTAGAGGTGATGAGTAAAAATGGATTTCAAATCTGAATTCAGCACCCCCAAATTAGGTTAAAACAGCTATTTTTGTGCTTGTCTCAATTTCTTTGTAAACCAGTGTAATTAATATTAAATGACAACAATGAATTACTTTTCTTGAAATAATTTAGAACAATTAACCATTAAATCAATGCTTAGACCAATTATTTTAACGTTATTTTCACGCTTGCATTGCGTTGCTGACAATACATGTTTTCGATTGTTAACTTTTAGAATTGATATGCTGTCATAAATTTAGCATATTTAACTTCGAAATTGGCTAAGCTAGATAATTAATTCTTTCTAGCTAAATCGAGCGAGACAAATTTCGATCCAAGGTAAAAATCTATGACTTTTTATTGTTTTTGACCCATTGGTGTGCAAAATCTTTCACATGATTGATTGATTGATTTTAATGGTACGTCAACCCGACTGGGATTAGTTTATGCTTATATATTAAGAATGGTATTCATTGTACATACATGTTTACAAAATTGTGTATATTTTGCACAATGTTCTATTGAATCTATAAATAAGGGAGATTCGCTTCCGGTTTTTGTCTGTAACAAAAATTACGTCACTGCTTACGTCACATTACCCAAAATCATCATAACATAGAATAAATACACGCAAAATGTTTTTTAAAACAAGTTTTAATAAATACATGACTGGTATTATATATCTATATATAGTTTGTTTTATTTTAATACATATTTCAAGTTTACATTTCAAATTGTTTTATTTTTTAATCCTTTAATGAATTTGATGATTTTACTTACTTAGGGTACAAACTCGCTGACATTGAATTTTTTACTCCGACCCCTCAGGCAATATGTTTCAAAAATCTATTTTTACATCGCCTGGAGGGTGCTTTTTATTTTGTACTAGTCTTATTATAATGGAGATTGTGTGTTTTTCTGTCTGTAACCGAAAATATATTCCTACTCAAGTCACAATTCCCTTAGTTATTGATATCACATTCTCCATGATTTTATTTTTATTTAAACCTCAATTATTAATAAAATTATTTTACATTATTAATACTGTTAACTATGTCTACATACTGACAACATGCTATTATATTTATATATACAACAAAATAGTGGTTTACAGTGTGAACGGGAAGGCTAATTTGCATATTAATATTAAAAAATCGAATTTAATAAATATGTGCTTAGTATTAATGATTTCCATTATGAAATCCATTAACAAGATAAAATAACTGTCATTTTATTATTTACTTCCTCTTTTAACTAGATACTTAAATTAGAAAAATAACAATGAAAGACGAGAGTGATGGAAGAGTAAGTTTCAGTTGTTCTATTTTTTATTATACTCCCTCTGTTTCAACTCTTTTTATCTGCATTCTTATTTAGTTTCATTAGCCTTTCTGATTTAATACAATATTTTATTACATTAAAACTTAAATACTTGCACCCGGAGGGTGCATACATTTGCTAGTACGAATAATATTCAAACAGGCCAAATTGACCAATAGATGGGACCCTTACATGTACTACTACTCTGGGTCTAATAGCAATAAAGGTGTACTCCACATTCGATTTTTTTCGATGTTATAAGCCTTATATATTCCCCTCCGTCATTGGCTAAGCTAATTATTTACTTTCGTAGCCAAGCAAGCGGGTTTCGATTCCAGGTATAAATCTATGAATTTTTAAAGATCAATTGCATTGGATTTCTTATGTTTATTTTTTGCAAGCATACCCTTTCACTAGATTGATTGATTTTAACGGCATGTCAACCTTCTAGGATTATTTTCTGTCTAGAGATTGGGGAATCACGCTACTTATTCATTCACATTTATATTTCCCTAAATAATTTTTGGCACTCAGTGCTATCGAATTCAAATGATTTTAAAGATGTCTTTTTGGTTCCTAGATGGGACCGTAACAGGTACTATCATTCTGTGTCAGTAGTTGTTGTTTTGTGTTACGGCATATCAACCCTTTTCGGGTCATTTAATGCCAAATCAAATTATTTGGATATGTCGTTGTTTAGAGTACCTACTGTTATTTAAATGGTCACCCATCCAAGCATTGAACAGGCTCATCGCTTAACTTCGATGATCAAGCGAGAATTGTTGCTTTCAACGTGTCTTGAACGTAAGCATTTTGGGTCAGAGTGGACCTGGTAGTAATAGCACATAAGGGTGTACTCCATATTTCCCAGAGCCCCAGAACGAAGCCTCTCTATCTGATGTAGTTAAGTGTTATACCAAGGACACACCTTTTTGAATGTGTCTTAAAATTTCGAATATATATCTCGATTAAATTTTAGTGATCACTTTTGTATTTTATTTAATTTTCTCATTTTTTAAGCATAATATTTTAGATAACACACACACACACACACACACACACACACACACACACATAAATTCCTAACAAATTACCGACAACAAATGGTCAAATATCATTTTTTTGGCCCCACAGCAGAGGGAAACAAAACAAGAGATACAGTCAGCTTATTCTAAGCCCCACCGACAGGGTGAATATGAAACAAGGGTTTGCAAGTTCATTTCACACATCATTGAGAATGTAGTGAGATCAATCTTTCCTGGGTACTCAATATATGTGACCTTGTGTCAGGCTAAAATATACCAACAGCTGTTCTAAAATGGTGGCCTTGGTCTGTGCTTTGCTCAATTGTAAATACATGTATTAAGTCCATTTCTATAGAGTATTGTGTAAGAAATCACTGTTGCTGACCATATCTGTCGTTATGAGTGACAATATCGTGAGCCTCCATATTTTCAAATATCGACCGCCCGAAATAAAAGTCTACAGTCCATCGTGTATATTGTACGCTACGCCAATCTATGTATCAATACTCGTGTTCCTTATTTGTACGACTGTTATCATCTAGCAACACACTATGGTTCTTATGAGTGTCATCACCTCAGCTAAATAACGGACCATTTCGTTTTTATTATAAAGAAAGAAATGGAAGAAAAAGAATATGCTACACGGAAAAATATAATAAGAAAGAAAAAAGGGAGTAGGAGTAGATAGATAGATGGTGAGAGAGAGAGAGAGAGAGAGAGAGAGAGCCAATAAACAGCCAAAAACAGAAAGGGATCACGGAACGATTATAAATAATCAAAATTTGAATCGCCCGAAAGGTGGAATTGAACCACTCTGACGTCAGTCAGCTACAGGTTTGAAGCCTGCACCGCAGACCACTGCGGTTCATTCTGGCAATAGTTAAACAACTCAAGTATCTTTTATATCTACCAATATGATCAGATATCAAGTGATGGTTATGGCTATTTGCATAATTATTTATTTAAAGTTCATTAAATTAAATCCCCGTTTTTATAAATTAAATAACAATAATAAATTCCGAGAGAATAACTTTGTTGGCGTTGATTTAAAACCAGAAATAATTAAATTGATATCAGTAACAATTGTTTTGACCTTATTATAATGTTTACTTTTATCTAGTTGATAATTTTATTATCTCTTAAATAACATGTAATAAACTATCCTTACCATTGTTTGTTTCTGTAGCTCAGCTGGTTGCGAGTCTGCTTACAGGTCAGACAAGCGGGTTTCGATCCCTTGTTAGAGATCTTTAATTCGATATATCATCAATTTTCTATTCTTTTATCTACAAAGTTAACCATTATCAGGTAAAACAAAGCTTAATAAAACTATTTTAATTTCATCCTGGACAAAACAAGAACGTAATAAAATGATATGTATTTCTACTAGATAAATTATTGTTACTCACTATGATCGATTATATGTGTACATTAGTATCTACTAGCAAAATATTTAGTTTTTAATGTAATGAAATAAAAATTAAATCAAAATTTCTATCGTAACTAAATAAGAACGCATATAAAAGATTATACTTATTTCTATTTTATTCTAATTGATTTCTATATAAAAATTATACCTAATATTTTTTTGTGTGCGTTTAAATATCTAAAAATATGATTATATAGGGCAAAGCGAAAAAGTAAAAAATTAATAAAATAAAGAAATAGCATTTGATATTTTTAAAATCAAATTATTTTGTTAAACCTATTCGAAACAGTATAATCGAAGAATAGTTCCGACATTAAAAGAATTACGACAGCATAGTTTTACACCAGATCAAAAGAGGAGTTTCAGAATTGCTTCAGTCAATGAAAAACTCGCAGGAATAAGTGTTACATAATCTATGCAGTTGCATAAGATTATTGTCAATCCCCTGTATTTCTGAAGGGATGGCCCTTTTCATATCACGGGCGGGACTTTCCATGGAATATTACAGAAAGCCCGCGAAATACGTGAAGTCACGTGGGACCTGGTTGGGTCTTCAGTTTCAGCTTGGACGTCAGGCAGATAAGGTCTTTCTGCCTTAGCTGAAGCTCACTGCACACGCGCGTTATGTTAGTTACACGAAATGTTTAGTTAAGTAAATAAAAGCTTACATAAATAATATGGTTTTGTGGTTGATGAATGTATTGGCAACAAGATTGATCTCCGAGAGTAAAGAATAAAATTACAGTTATTTATTTATTCTATTATTTTTTTTGTCAATGGATTTCTTTTAAGTTTTACCGACGGGAATTTTGCTCATATCTATTGAAATAAAACCAAAGGACACAAAAGATAGTGGATGAAGGCGTTAGGTTAAGTCAGTTTTAAGTGACAGTTATCTCTAGGCTGCAGGTTCAATCCTGGTCAGGGGTAGCAGTAACATAGAATAATAATTAACACAGCTTAACATCTGTACTCCAGCTATGGTTAGCGGAATGAGAACAGGATACCCCCGTGGAATGAATTAAGGGTTGGGTTCGAAGTTCCGTGATGGCTCCCAATTACGACAAGAAGATTCCCGAGTGCGAAAAGAAGGTTCTCAAATTCGTGAAGGTTCCTGAATCCGACAAGAAATACCTGAAGAAGGCCGGTGGGCATATCGACCGAAATCTTATACATATATCAATAAAGATGGGGACAATAGTCCGAATAATCCAAATGATACTAAAACCAAAGAATTAGATATTATCAATACCAAATATTTATTTATTAAAATCATTTTTTAAAGATCAATATGCAGACTAGCCTTCCCAGTCATACTATAAACAGCCATTTAACTTTATATATAAAACAATTGCATGTTATTAATATGTAGATAGACAAAGCAGTATTAATAATATAATACGATTCTCTTAATAAACAGTGATACTTTCTCATCTCTCGTTTTATTTTGAAAAGATTTCCATCACTTTTTAGGCGCTTTTTTTTCGTCCTAATGTCCTGGTGACGGTTTAAAAAATTGAAACGTTTTAACGTCGACTTCACCATCTATAGTATATTAATCTTTTTGTAATACTTTATATTTTCTATTTTGTACATATCATCGGAATTTTTTTCCATATTTTTACACACACACACACACACACACACACACATATATATATATATTAAAACAGAAGGTCCGCAAAATTGATTATGTTTTTAAAATGATTTTCATCATTTTTTTTTACATTAGCGACACGTGTTTAAGATCTTCTGATATCTTCTTCAGGCGTTAATTAACCATTATATAATATATATATATATATATATATATATATATATATATATATATATATATATATATTTGGGAGAATATGTGCTTAATCGAAGTCGTACCTAATTTTGAAAGTTAATTAATTAATAATTAATTAATTAGGCGGGCATACCTATTGAAATGTAAGGCTAAACAAATCGAGAAAAATCAATCTCTGTATGTACATTTCGGCTTATTAGGCCTCATCAGCAGAGCTATAGCAGAGCAAAACTAGGTACGACTTCAATTAAGCACATATTCTCCCAAAAATTGTCGGCTAAAAAAAAGCCATATCAAAACACATCGCTTGTGTATTTACTTCTCATATATATATATATATATATATATATATACCATAGAACTTTGTTTCGACGTTTCACGTCTAATCATTGTGGCTAGACACAACAACTAACTCTGACCAGAAGCGAACTCCGACTCGACTTTACGCCTGTCCGATCCATTAACTTCTAGGCCATTGTCAGCTGCCGTTAAGGAGCGGTGTTTTAACCTTTTAAAAACATACATCTGTGTATATACTTTACGATCACCAGAGAGATCAAAACTGTAAACAGATGATCATTGCGTTATACTGGTGGTGACAGTTTATCAAAGTCGCTCCTAAAGAGCTCTACCGGGTTACAGGAGCATATAATATATATATATATATGCAGTCACCTCTTATTCATGCAAGTTTTCCTAGACATGCCGCGGATGCCTGAAACCGTGGATAATATCTAACGCCGAGTCTGGGAACCTGCTGCCTTTGCCTAAATGTTGCATTCTTCCCTCTAAACCATCAAGTGCAGCCCTTCCACACCCTTGTCAAAACATCAATTGAATTTGTGCAACTCTTTAGAACCTGATATCCTAACACAAAAAGTCATTAAAAGTTTACTAAACTTGTCCGTTTCTTTTAAGCGGAAAACATTTATTAAAATTGGATTTTGTTATTAACTAAAACTTTAAACTTGCTAACGTTTCACAAATCCTGAATTAAAAGCGCAGAGATAAAATTGTAGTGAAAAACGCAAAAAAAACTAACTTGTTCCTTTTCCAGGCACAAGTCAAAATCGTCCAAGACGGAATACGAAAATGTAAATCCTAATTATCTGGTATTGCTTATCCGCCGAATTCTTATTTTTTATGATTGTCGTCATCTCAGCTAAATAATAGACCATTCCGTTTTTGTTATAAAGAAAGGGAAGAAAAAAATATAATAAGAAAGAAAGAAAGAAAGAAAGAAAGAAAGAGAGCTGGGGAAAGATTGAGAGAAGGGTTGAGTGCACAGAAGCAGTATCACTAATCTCTTTCAATCGAATATAAGGAAAAGATAAAAAGAAGGGAAGGAAGTAAAAAAGAGTGAGACAGACTTAAATCAAGATTATGATATTTTTACATATTGAACTATTTAGCAATCGCTCTCAATTAAAAATATCAAACGTTGTAATAATTGAATTATGATACAGGTAGTAATTATTATTTTTCTTAATTTGAAAATTAAAACACGCTTGAAATCAGTTACCGAATGATTTTTGATAATTAACAAAAAAAAAAAAAAATTAAATAAAAAAACCGCAAATATGAAATGAACTGTAGATATAGAAACAGTTCTATTACATCACTGCATTGCCAAAATGACATTAAAAGTTATATTGAGATTAGTTTTATCAGAACAAGGCTCCGCCCTGTCGGCTGGGGCGTTAGAATGCACCAACTGCACCTCTGCAGAGGGGTAACACTCCCCCAATGGGGCCACCTGTTGGCCGTGGGTGGCGACCCGTGATGCTTAAAGATAGAACCCAGGTGGATGAGCAGTTCATGACTTGCAATACTCCACTTTGGCCCTATCTTGGGCTAGATGGGCGGTCGGAGAGGCCCCCTCCGAACAATCGACTGGTCACGTCAAGCCCTAGCACCTATATGATTTTCCCAACTCTATTGCCCTTATGGCAAGCCCCAACCCCTTCTATCATATGGGTGCTAGAAGGTAGTGACTGAGGGTCTACATGTCCTGGGAATGACGTTAAACTCTATCTGATGGTGAGGTTCCAGTTTTGGAGGTTTGGGGAATGTGGAGCACCCCTTCATCACCATTACTCCCTGATCCACTCTGACCCGGAGTGGTAGTACCTGTTAGGGTCCTATCTATGAGTTAAATAGAAAAATGTATTTATTAAAAAATTGTATTATCCATTAATTGATTTATTTCAAAACTTTATCAGCATTAAATAACCCACTGAGGTTGATATGCCGTAAAACAAAACCAAACCCAAACCAAAGAACAAGGTTAAAAATTTATACTTGTATGTATTGATGACATTTTGAAACTTCTATTTTACAATAAGTTACTTCTTCAATTTTATTTTCCTTCATCTAATCGAATTTCTGTTAATAAGTCTAGTGGCATTGGTGCTGCTTGCAGCTCCCTCGAACTACTGGTAAGGATTTGAGCTCCGAAACCACGTTTGAATTCGTTGGTAATGACTAATTTTAAGGTAATTAAAAAACATACCTAAACAGAGCCCAATATCACTGTGGCCTGAATATTGTGTTTATACACAATAAAGATAAGGACAACAGTCCGAAATATCAGTATATTCAAGGTTAAAATTATTGAAAAAAAAAAGTAAAAATAAATGATATTTTAAATTTAAAAAAACTGAAGTCAACCTAAACGCTAGGTTCGAAACCCGCTCGTCTAACCGAAAAGCAGACTCGCAAACAATTAACCCGTTGTTTATTTTCATGTTAGAGATAATAAAGAATTAGTGGTTATTACATTTTAATTAAGAGTCAATAAAATTACCACAAATTAAAGTAAACATTATAATAAGTTCAAAACAATTGTTAACTCACTTTTTAAAAAATGTTATTTTTGCAATTGTTAAGAAATAGATATTCATTTTTTTTTTTAAACTAAAACTTAAAACCTTCTTGAAATCAGTTACAGAAGGGTTTTAAATAATCATAGAAAAATGAACTGCAGTTATAAGTAGATATACGAATAATATTACTATGTCAGTGATGGAATTAAGAGACTTTTATTAAGCTTAGTTTTATCTGAACATGGTAAAAAGTATTGGAAAAAATGATAAAGGATTAATGATATATAAAATCAAAGAAATGAAAAAACAAAATTTTGAAGCTAGGATCGAAACTGGATCTTTTTGTTGAAAAGCAGACACACAACTATCTGAGCCAAGTTAATATTAGACGCCTATACAGGTGTTTATTCCATGTCATTTTAGAGATAGCAAAATTAGCAACAAAATAAAGTAAACAGTTTAATAAGATTAAAACAATTGTTACTGATATCAATTTAATTATTTCTGGTTTTAAATCAACGCCAACAAAGATATTCACTCGGAATTTATTACTGATGTTTAATTCATAAAAACGGGGATTTAATTTAATGAACTTTAAATAAATAATTATGCAAATAGCCATAACCATCACTTGATATCTGATGATATTAGTAGATATAAAAGATACTTGTGCGGTTTAACAATTGCCCGAATGAACCGCAGTGGTCTGCGGTGCAGGCTTCAAACCTGTAGCTGACTGACGTCAGAGTGGTTCAATTCCACCTTTCGGGCGATTCAAATTTTGATTATTTATAATTTTTCTGTGATTAATGCTCGTCTCTCCGTTCCTGCCTGCTAACCTCGTAGCAGATATATTAGGAAACGTATGTACTCCCTGGGCGCAAGTATGTAAGTTTTAATGTAACGAAATATTATACTAAATTAGAAAGACTAATGAAACTAAATAAGAACGAATATGAAAATCCCACATTTATTTTAATGTTATCTTAATTTATTTCTATATAAAATCACATATAGGATTGCTTGAAATACATTTGAGAATAACATGATTGTATTAGAAATAAGTAACAGCAAATAACTATATTTATTTCTTAGAGATATATAACACATTTTTCGGGATTTTAAATGCATTAATCCGCCCTATCGGCTGGGGGGGTTAGAATACACCGACTGCACCTCTGCAGAGGGGTAAGACTCCCCAATGGGGCCACCAGTTGGCCGTGGGTGGCGGCCCGTGATGCTTAAGAATAGAGCCCAGGTGGATGAGCAGTTCATGACATGCAATACTCCACTTTGGCCTATCTTGGGCTAGACGGGCGGTCCGATCAATCGGCTGGTCACGTCAAGCCCTAGCACCTATATGATTTTCCCAACCCTATTGCCCTTATGGCAGGCCCCAATCCCTTTTTATCATATGGGTGCTAGAAGGTGGTGGCTGCGGGTCTACATGTCCTGGGAATGACGTTAAACTCTATCTGATGGTGAGGTTCCAGTTCTGGAGGTTTGGGGAATGTGGAGCACCCCTTCATCACCATTGCCCCTGGTCCACTCTGGCCCGGCGTTGTAGTACCCGTTAGGGTACCATCTATGGGTTAAATAGAAAAATGTATTTATAAAAAATTGTATTATCCATTAATTGATTTATTTCAAAACTTTATCAGCATTAAATAACCCACTGAGGTTGATATGCCATAAAACAAAACAAAACCAAAACCAAGGAACAAGGTTAAAATTTATACTTGTATGTATTGATGACATTTTGAAACTTCTGTTTTAGAATAAGTAACTTCTTCAATTTTATTTTCCTTCATCTAATCGAATTTCTGTTAATAAGTCTAGTGGCATTGGTGCTGCTTGCAGCTCCCTCGAACTACTGGTAAGGATTTGAGCTCCGAAACCACGTTTGAATTCGTTGGTAATGACTGATTTTAAGGTAATTAAAAAACACACCTAAATATAGCCCAAGATTACTGTGGCCTGAATATTGTGTTTATACACAATAAAGATAAGGACAACAGTTCGAAATATCAGTATTGTTCAAGGTTAAAATTATTGAAAAAAAAAGTAAAAATAAATGATATTTTAAATTAAAAAAAAACAAAAGTCAACCTAAACGCTAGGTTCGAAACCCGCTCGTCTAACCGAAAAGCAGACTCGCAAACAACTAACCCGTTGTTTATTTTCATGTAAGAGATAATAAAGAATTAGTGTTTATTACATTTTAATTAAGAGTTAATAAAATTAATTACAAATTAAAGTAAACATTATAATAAGTTCAAAACAATTGTTAACTCACTTAAAAAAAAATGTTATTTTTGCAATTGTTAAGAAATAAAGATAATTATTTTTTTCTTAAACTAAAAATTAAAACCTTCTTGAAATCAGTTACAGAAGGGTTTTAAATAATCATAGAGAAATGAACCGCAGTTATAAGTAGATATACGAATAATATTATTATGTCAGGGATGAAATTAAGAGACTTTTATTAAGCTTAGTTTTATCTGAACATGGTAAAAAGTATTGGAAAAAATGATAAAGGATTAATGGTATATAACATCAAAGAAATGAAAACACAAAATTTTGAAGCTAGGATCGAAACTGGATCTTTTCGTTGAAAAGTAGGCACACAACCACCTGAGCCAAGTTAATATCCGTCGTCTATAGAAGTGTTTATTCCATGTCATTTTAGCGATAACAAAATTAGCAACAAAATAAAGTAAACAGTATAATAAGATTAAAACAATTGTTACTGATATCATTTAATTATTTCTGGGTTTAAATCAACGCCAACAAAGATATTCACTCGGAATTTATTATTGTTATTTAATTTATAAAAACGGGGATTTAATTTAATGAACTTTAAATAAATAATTATGCAAATAGCCATAACCATCACTTGATATCTGATGATATTGGTAGATATAAAATACTTGAGTGGTTTAACTATTGCCCGAATGAACCGCAGTGGTCTGCGGTGCAGGCTTCAAACCTGTAGCTGACTGACGTCAGAGTGGTTCAATTCCACCTTTCGGGCGATTCAAATTTTGATTATTTATAATTTTTCTGTGATCAATGCTCTTCCCCCTCCGTTCTCGTAGCAGACATATAAGGAAACGTATGTACACCCGGGGCGCAAGTATGTAAGTTTTAATGTAACGAAATATTATACTAAATTAGAAAGACTAATGAAACTAAATAAGAACGAATATGAAAATCACACATTTATTTAAATGTTATGTTAATTTATCTACATATATAAAAGGAAGTTTGGTATGTATGTGTCGACTTATAACTCACAAACGAGAGGTCATTCATATTTGAAATCTTGCATACCACTCAATATGCTTATAACTAAGAAACATACAAAATTTGTTTTTTTATTTTTAATAATTAATCGATATAATTCAATAATTGAGAAAAAATATCGTATACAGACACCTCCACTCCACTACCCTCGACACGAGTCGAGTTTTTAACTCGCAAGACAGAAAAATCAAAAACTACCGTTAACATAATCTTTTTATTTCTAAATTATTTCAGAAATAAAAAATCGTCTTTCTTTTTTATACAGTAAGCGTTGGATGGGGCTCTTATAATTTTAGCATATGATTTTAGCAAAAATGTTATCACTTGAACGCAATAAGCAATTAAGAAATGAATTTGAGTTTTTGTCATATGTACAAAAAAATTTTTGGAAAAATAGATTTAAGTTCCAAAAAATGCAAAAGTTAAGGATTACATTTAAAATAATATTTTAAATGTAAAAAAAAAAAAAAAATTCCAAAAATAAATATTGTAATGTACAAATTCTCGGTAATATAAATTATTTTCCTCTTATTCTCTCTCTGGTGTCCTTTAAATTTTTTTAGTCCGGTCATGGACCGGGTACTTTTGCTAGTTTCTATATAAAATCACATATAGAATTGCTTGAAATACATTTGAGAATAACATGATTGTATTAGAAATTACTAACAGCAAATAAGTAAGTTTATTTCTTAGAGATATATAACACATTTTTCAGGATTTCAAATGCATTAATAATATGAGCAATATAGCGGCAAATCTAACTCAACTCGACTTTAATAGAAAGATCGTTAATAAATAAGATGCTAATTAAGATTAGATAATGACTATTTCATAATTGTTGAGAATATAAATTAAATAACTAAGGAATCGTGACGTCGGTGGTGACGTAGTTTCGGTTATAGACAAACAGTTACATAATCTATACTCTAATATGATTGGAAGGTAGACATTTTCAGGACGGTCGATATTACTATTTTGGATGTACGATAACAAGTTTCCAGTGCTCACAGTGTTGTCCCCGATTACAACAGCCATGGTCAAAAGGAGTATTTTTTTACTCAATAAAAATATATGTAATGTATATATCTATAACTGAGATAAGTACGGCTCCAGGCCACTATTTTAGAATAGCTGTTGATATGTTTATTGATCTAATTTTTGTCTGGTACAAGGTCACATGTTTTGAGTATCAAGGGAGTATCGATCTCCCACAGTCACAATGATCTGTGAAATGAAATTGCTAACTTTTGTTTTACATTCCCCCATTACCGGTGGAGATTAGAATAAGCCGATTGTATTCACCTGCAGATATGTAAGACCCCTTCAAAAAGGTCCGTCCTCGGTATGACACTGAACTACATCTGATGAGGAGGCTGTAGTTCTGAAGCTCTGGGGAAGGTCGAATACACCTTTATGTTTGTTTGTTTGTTTTGTTTTACGGCATATCAACCTCGGTGGGTCATTTAATTTCAACAAAGTTGTAAAATAAATTCATTCTTAATGCATAATACAATTTTGTTTATAAACTCATGTTTTTCTATTCAACCCATAGATGGGACCTTAACAGGTACTACCACTCCGGGTCAGAGTGGACCAGGGAGCAATGGGGATGAACGGGTGCTCCACATTCCCCAAACCTTCAAAACTGGAACCTCAACATCAGAGACACCTTTATGTGCTATTAGACACAGTCCTATAGCTCACTAACGTCGGAGTGGTTCAATTTAAGCTTTTGAACGTTCTACCTCGTGATAGTAACAGGTGAAGTGCTTTTTTTTGGGGGGGGGGTAATTTTTGCAGTTGTTAAGAAATAAAGATAATCATTTTTTTCTGAAACTAAAACTTCAAACCTTCTTGAAATCAGTTACAGAAGGGTTTTTAATAATCATAAAGAAATGAACCGCAGTTATAAGTAGATATAGGAATAATATTATTATGTCAGGGCATTGCTCGTATGAAATTAAGAGACTTTTATTAAGCTTAGTTTTAGCTGAACATGATAAAAAGTATTGGAAAAAAGATAAAGTATTAATGATATATAAAATTAAAGAAATGATAAAACAAAATTTTGAAGCTAGGATCGAAACCGGATCTTTTTGTTAAAAGGCAGACACACAACCATTTGAGCCAAGTTAGAAGTAAACAACTTTATAAAGTATTTATTCAATGTCATTTTAGTGATAACAAAATTACTAACAAGATAAAGTAAACATTATATTAAGGTCAAAACAATTGTTACTGATATTTATTTAATTATTTCTGGCTTTAAATAAACGCCAAGAAAGATATTTACTTGGAATTTATTATTGTTATTTAATTTATAAAAACGGGGATTTAATTTAATGAACTTTAAATGAATAATTATGCAAATAGCCAAAACCATCACTTGATATCTGATCATATTGGTAGATATAAAATATAGTTTAGCGGTTTAACTATTGCCCGAATGAACCGCAGTGGTCTGCGGTGCAGGCTTCAAACCTGTAGCTGACTGACGTCAGAGTGGTTCAATTCCACCTTTCGGGCGATCCAACCTTTCCTTATTTATAATCGATCCGTATTTACTGCTTGTGCTTACATAGGAATTGGCGAAGCATCGATTAGACATGTTCGAAGGTAGACATTTTTAGGACGGTCGATATTACGATTTTGGATGTCGAGTTCTCATAGGATTGTTCCCGATTACAACAACCCTGTTCAGCAGGGATTATATTTTTTTACTTAATAGAAATTGACGTAATATATATATATTTATAACTGAGCTACGTACGATTCAAGGCCACTATTTTAGAATAGCTTTTGATATGTTGATCTAATTATAGTCTTTCAGAGGGTCACAGCTATGAGTATCAAGTAAAGATCGATCTCGCTACATATTCAATGATATAACTCTTGTTTTACATTCGCCTTTCGGTGGTGCTCAGAATAAGCCGATTGTATCCCCTTACAGAGGTGTAAGGTCACTTTAAAAATGGATGTCCTAGGTTAAACACTGAACGACTTCTGATGACGAGGTTCTAGTTGTGAATGTGGCTACTACTAAAAAAAAAGAAAAATAACAAAAATGTAAATAGATTTTTGAAAAAAATAGTTTCACAGTAAAAATTCAAACACATATGTTTTCTTTCAAATAAGACTAAGTTTCTAACAGTTAAATTCAAATTAATTCAAATATTTAAAACCTTTTTTTTGTAAGCGTCAAAACCATTCAGTTTTTATTATCGTCTGTCGTAAAAAAATTTTTTACGACACACGATAATCAAAAAACGTTTTTATTCACCGTATCATATAACATGAAATTTAATGTAGAATAACGTTATGTGACTATTTCTTGTTCGTAAATAATTGTCTCATAAAACTCTATGCGTCAGATATCTTAAAATATATATTAGAATAAGACAAACTATCACTATATCAATGATACTGAGCATGTATTTATTAAAACTTCTTTAACAAACAATGTGGACCGTTTAATGTTACATACTTAATTTCTGGGTTGTTCTTTATTAGATGTATTAATGATTTTGACTATAAATTGAATACTCATTGATAAACTTATGCAATTCCTGAGGGTATTGTGACGTAAGCAGTGACGGAGTTTTGGTTATAAATAGAGATATCGAATCTCCATTATATATAGATTAAACTCAGAATGGTAGTATCTGTGAGGGTCCAATCTTTGGTCAAACAGATTTGTTTGTTTATTATTCGTATTCAATGGGACCTTGCGCAAACCCCCCCCCCAAAAAAAATGCACAAGATGAAAACATGAACGTCCAATGAACGCAATTCCCTAACCTCTAAGCACAGACTAATCTCTGTCGGGTTGACATGCAATCAAAACCCAGCAATCAGTCAAATGAAATATTTTGCATGCCAATGGGTTAAAAAAAAGGAAGTCATAGATTTTACCTGCGATTGAAATAATAACAGAAAAAAATTGTCATAGATGCAGTGCCACATCAGGATATTGATCTTGCTAGGAAAAATTAGAAATCATCAATAAATTAAAAGTCATTGGCTTTAAAACTTTTATGATAGCATCTGTGGATTTCTTGCGCAAAAATGCTTTTATAAACCAATTTTTAGTAGTAGGGAAGATCTAGAACTCATTTTACAACAAAGATAGACTTAAAAATCGACATAACTCTGCCAATTTTTGGAATTGGAACCTCAAATTTTGGGAATTGTCTAATGTTAATATAGTCCACCCCTGGAAAATTTTCAGAAAAAGTGAAGTGGGTGGGTGACAATTTTACTTTTTTTCTGGATGATTTGTCATAGAATTACCATGATTAAAACTATTGAAAAGAAGATAAAGAATAAATAATGTATCAAATCAAAGATAAAAACTTAGGCTTTGAATCGAAACCCGTTGTAATTATTGAAAAGCAGATTTGCAAACACCTGAGCCACTGAAACAAACAAGTAAACTTCACTGTTTGTTCCATGTTATTCAAGAGATAATAAATTTACCAACTAGTTAAAGTAAATATCATAATGTGGTCGAAACAATTGTTAACTCACATCGATTTAATTATTTCTGGTTTTAAATAAACATGGTAAAAAGAGTTGGAAAAAAGATAAATAATAAATGCAATATCAAATTAAAGAAATGTTAAAATAATTTGGAAGCTAGAATCGAAACTGGATCTTTTTGTTGAAAAGCAGACACACAACCATTTGAGCCAAGTTAAACGTAAACAGCGGAAGAAGTATTTATTCCATGTCATTTTAGAGATAATAAAATTACTAACAAGATAAAGTAAACATTATAATAAGATTAAAACAATTGTTACTGATATCGGTTTAATTATTTCTGGGTTTAAATCGACGCCAAGAAAGATATTCACTCGGAATTTATTATTTTTATTTAATTTATAAAAACGGGGATTTAATTTAATGAACTTTAAATAAATAATTATGCAAATAGCCATAACCATTCACTTGATATCTAGTCATATTGTAGATATAAAAGATAGTTTAGCGGTTTAACTATTGCCCGAATGAACCTCAGTGGTCTGCGGTGCAGGCTTCAAACCTGTAGCTGACTGACGTCAGAGTGGTTCAATTCCACCTTTCGGGCGTCCAAATTCATGTTAGAATATAATTGTAATTCTTTAGGTGCTAATATCTCGTTGCAATTATTAAAAAAAACAAAGATAACCATTTTTTTCTCTCAATTTAAAAACTTAACCCTATAGCCTACTTTAAAGCGCTCACAGCGACTCTCTCCACAACTGCAAAAAGTGATGTTAGTTCATTACAATTGAGCGGAAGGACAGATTACAATAATAAAAGGACTTTATTTTAATAGAATGAATTCTGAGGTGAATAGATTGTGAACTTTGAAATATCCCATCATACATGTAAAAAAAATACCCAGAAATAGTGGTATAGCCATGGAGGAAATTTGGTAGGTAAGGAGTTAAACATTCCTGAAATCAGTTACAGAAGAATTTTTAATAATAATAAAAAACGGAAATTAATTAGTGGTACTGGTATCAGTTTAATTATCAATCGTTTTATGTCAGTACCAAAAATATGTCCTTGTTGTCATAGCTATCCATAATGATACTTATGCTTCTATTCAAGAAGGAGTGAAAGATTCTAATTAAAGTTTTTATAGCTATCTCTATTATAACATAGATTAGGGTGATTAAAAAAGATTCGAGCGCTTAAGTTGCCCGTGCTATATTATACACATTGCAAATTGGTTGGTTAGATTTTACGGCATGTCAAGCCTTGTGTTATTTTCTGTCAAAAACGGTTTTTTTTATTGATTCTTGACAGGTACTCAAATTCTTTAAAAACACATTTTTCAAGCTCATTTTTTTCTATTTAACCCACAACTCCACTGCAAATTGTACAGGAAATTGCTTTATTCTCTAAGAGTATGTTAATTGTATATAATAATTATTCATAAACAATGGATTGAATTTTAAATTAAAGAAAAAAAAAACTGTCAATTTCGAAGCTAGGAGCGAAACCCGATCGTCAGTTCGGAAAGCAGACACGCAAACACATGAGCCATTAAAGTAATCATACAAACACATATGTTTATTTCATGTCATTTTAGAGATAATAAAATTATCACCGACCTTATTATAATGTTTACTTTTAAGTAAACATTATAATAAGGTCAAAACAATTGTTACACATATCAATTTAATTATTTTCTGGTTTTAAATCAACGCCAACAAAGATATTCTCTCGGAATTTATTATTGTTATTTAATTAATAAAAACGGGGATTTAATTTAATGAACTTTAATAAATAATTATGCAAATAGCCATAACCATTCACTTATATCTGATCATATTAGTAGATATAAAAGATACGTAGGCGGTTTAACAATTGCCCGAATGAACCGCAGTGGTCTGCGGTGCAGGCTGTAGCTGACTGACGTCGGCTGTCTGCAGTGGAGATTCCCCATTTCTTAGGCGGTGTTGCATATTCATAGTTCTAAGCTGTACACTAGTTTCTTTATGGTTGTATTAAAAAAATATTTACTTGTGACGTTACAATGCTCTCATAAACTACGGAAGTTTATCAATGAGTATTTAATTTAGAGTTAAAATCATTAATACACAGAATAAATTCTATTTACGAACGACGTCTCTATGAAAATCTGAGTTAGATTTGCCTTAAAACAGCCCATGTTAGTGCATTTAAATCCCGCAATGTGTCTTATATATCATTACATATTATTACTAGCTAAAGTACCCGGTCCATGACCGGGCTAAAATAAAATTTGAACACCAGGGAGTGAGAAGAAAGTGGAAGACAGTAGTTAGAGAGGGGGTAAGAGGAAAATAATTCTTGAAACTAAAATCATTGAGAATTTGTATATTTCAGGATTTGTATTTAGAATTAAAATCATTAATACACAGAATAAAATTTTATTTACGAACGACGTTTCTATGAAAATCTGAGTTAGATTTGCCTCAAAACAACTAATGTTATTATTGCATTTAAAATCCTGCAATATGTCTTATATATCATTATATATTATTATATGGTGTGTTTAATTTGAATACTGGTTTTAACAAAACTGGGTTTAATAAATGATTTTAATAATTTTGTTATTGATCTCTAATATTATTGTTTTATTCTCCAACATATTAAAATCAAAGCTCCAAATTCAAAATACAAATGAATGATTTTATATAGAAAAGAATTAAAATATAATTAAAATAAGTGTTATCTTTTTATATGCGTTCTTATTTATTTTTGTTAGTCTTTCTAACTTAATATATTTTATTACCTTAAAATTTAAATACTTATGCCTGACGGAGTGCTAGTACAAATAAACTACTGTCTTGCTCGGATGACATTAATAGAGTTTTATTAAGATTTGTTTTATCTGAACATGGTGAAATTATTGGAAGAAAGATAAAGAATAGACGATATATCAAATTAATGGGAAAAAAAGGCAGTTCATGAGGTGGGATCAAAATAAGATGGTCTTATCGAAAATCAACACGTAAACACCGGAGCCACTGAAACAAACGAATAAAAAGAATACCATTTAGTGAATGCGTCGAAATTGGTAAGCTACATTTGGAATTTATTTGTCATTTCATTTATTGAGCCGAGGATTTAATTAAAGAACCCATAACATTGTTTACGCAAATAGCCATAACCATTAATTTGATATCTGATCATATTTCTAGTTATGCGGGGATTAAAATAAAATTAGAATAGAATAAAACGAAATAAATAACAATCTCCCATGAGCCCTCAAACAGGAAAACCACTCTGAGAATACGCAGGAAAAAGGACCCTCTTCCCAAGACCTAGAAAAATCAAACCTCCAAATTCAAAATTCAAAGGAATGATTTTATATGGCAACTAATTAAAATATAATTAAAATAAGTGTTATCTTTTTATATGCGTTCTTATTTACTTTTGTTAGTCTTTCTAACTTAATAGATGTTATTACATTAAAATTTAAATACTTATGCCCAACGGTGTGCATATTCTTGTTTGTACAAATAAACCACTGCCTTGCCCGGAAGACATTAATAGAGTTTTATTAAGATTCGTTTTATCTGAACATGGTTAAATTATTGGAAAAAAGATAAAGAATAGATGGTATATGAAATTAATGGAAAAAGAAGGCAGTTCATAATAATAAAACGAAATAAACAACAATCTCTTATGAAACCTCAAACATAAAAAACCCTATGGGAATGCGCAGGAAAAATGACCCCCTTCATAAGACATAGAAAAATCTCTCGGTCTTCCGGACTCAGGTCTTAAGTCGGACCAGACGCTATTACTGGACAGAAAGAAATTTTCTCCCCAAGAGATAGCTATGACACACGAGTAAAGTCTGAAACCAAAAACTACCTTTTGTCATTGTCACTTCCCTTTCCTTCCTTTAATTCTCTTTCCGCTCGACGACCACAAGAAGGAAGAACCACTAAATGTGGTTAAAAAAAGAAAACCCGTGAACAAACACTAGAAATAACCAAATCAAATAAAACCAAATAAAAATAACATAAAATCCTTAAAAACCCACAGTTATAAGTAGATATACAAATAATGCTATTATGTCAGGGCATTGCTCGGATGAAATTAAGAGACTTTATTAAGCTTAGTTTTATATGAACATGGTAAAAAGTTTTGGAAAACAAAGAAAATATGATATATCAGTTATGAAGCTAGGATCGAAACTCTACCTCTTTATTGAAAAGCGAAGTCGCAAACACCTGAGCCAGCGAAGTAAACAATAAACGAAGAGTGCTTATTCCATGTTATTTTTATCAATAATAAAATTACCAACAAGATAGAGTAAACATTATAATAAGGTCAAAACAATTGTTACACATATCAATTTAATTATTTCTGGTTTTAAATCAACGCCAAGAAAGATGTTCACTCGGAATTTATTATTGTTATTTAATTTATAAAAACGGGCATTTAATTTAATGAACTTTAAATAAATAATTATGCAATAGCCATAACCATTCACTTGATATCTGATCATATTGGTAGATATAAAAGATACTTGGGCGGTTTAACAATTGCCCGAATGAACCGCAGTGGTCTGCGGTGCAGGCTTCAAACCTGTAGCTGACTAACGTCAGAGTGGTTCAATTCCACCTTTCGGGCGTTGCATTTATTTTCTCATTGTAGGTGTACATTCTTTATGTGTATTAAAAAATACTTACTTGTGACAAAAAATTTTCAACTTTAAAAAATAAGAAATTTAAAAAAAACACCAAAAGGAGAAAAAAAACAAAAAAAAACAGCATTGCTTTCAAAACCGAGACCATCGTTTTACACCGTTTGAAGTCCCCTTTCAAAATTCTTAGATCCCACGATTATACTGGTTCCTATCCTTTGAGGCCACGAACACATTCTCTGATTCTTCTACCTCCGCTTATTTGTTGAAGAGCCATAATCATAAGATGTGGGCCATAGGTCGGAACAAGTAATAAGCCAGTTTTCTGTCACATTTAATTCCAACCTATTTTTCTGAATTTTTTAGATGCAGCTTGATAATTTGTATTATTCGGATTACTGTCCTCATCTGTACAAATTGTCGGCCGATGTGCCATACGGCCTTCTTCAAGTATTTCTTGTCGGGCTGGGGAGCCTTCTCGAACTCGAGAACCTCTTTACTTATGTATGATTTTTTTTACCTTGACTCATATTGCGTTTATTTTTTCCGAGTTCAAAAAGATCCCCAGTCCGACAAGAATACCTGAAGAAGGGCGGAGGGCACATCGGCCGAAATGTTGTACAGATAACAATAAAGATGAGGACAGTAGTCAGAATAACCCAAATAATACTAATTAAAAGCTGTTCTTTTCCTCGCCCTTTTAGCTGGGACAGAAGAATACACTGACTGCACCTCCGTAGAGGGATAAAATCACCCCCCAATGCATTCCTTAGAATTGGATTATAGCAAAAATATTTTAATCGCTCATGAATAATTAAAAAAAAAAACATAATCGCTTTTCTCTTAAATTTAAAAATAAAAGATTATTGAAATGGGTGATGCATGATTTTAAAATTTTTATAAACCTTAATACATAAGTTTAATTTACTATTTCTCTGAATTTTTGAGATGAGGTTGAGAGTTCCGTAATGGCTCCCGATTACGACAAGAAGGTTTCCGAGTTTGAAAAGAAGGTTCCTGAGTTCGAGTAGGCTCCTGAGTCCAAAAAGTGGGTTCCCGAGTTCGAGAAGGTTCCGAATCCGACAAGAAATACCCGAAGAAGGCCGGAGGGCACATCGACCGAAACGTTATACAGATAACAATGAAGATCAAGACCATAGTCCGAATAATCCAAATAGTACTAATTATCAAGTACTAATTATCAAGTACTAATTATCAAGCCTCAAAAAGGTCCGACAGGAAATACCCGAAGAAGGCCGGAGGGCACATCGACCGAAACGTTGTACATATAACTATAAAGATGAGGACAATAGTCCGAATAATCCAAATAATACTAAGTTTAATTCAGCCAACCAATCGATCTCATTCATGATCACATGAATTTTGTTGATTCAAATTTTTGTTTTCAAGTGTCTATTTTTAAGAGACAACTAGAAATAGACTACTAAACAATTCAAGATTCTGTGATAAATTTGAATTTTATTGCATATTTATAGACATCAAACCGATGCGCATACAATATGGTTATTGTATTATTAATCCAGCGCTTGGAATTTGAAACTCTGCTAATCCAGAAACTTTTGAACTGCGTTAATGCGGTTACTTCAAACCGCTTTATTCCGGTTCCGGTAATGGCTATGCCGTTAGAAGCTGCAGCCTAACTCGAGATGTGCAGTAAAATTCTAACTCTTCTAAGAGTCAGTTAAGGACATGACAGATCTTCTTTCTTACCTGCTATAGTACAGTGTAAACTAGTACTACATGTTTCTAGTGTTACATACCATCTTATTACTTGGACGGTATGTATATTATGAAGGGTACACCCGTGGTTGTGTCTCTCATATCTAATCTGATCTTCTTTACTATAATCTTCGCCTGTACATACTTCTTACTTGTGAGTAGCATCTTACTAGAGTCATGGCTTCTTCTGTATTTATTCTTACTTCTTCATGGCTTGGTCTGGTATCTATTCGCCGGAGTAGCTTTCTGTCTATCGGTTAAAAAATTTTTTTACTTGAAGCCATATAACTATGTATAAATAATTAGTATTAGATAGGAATACTTGAAACCATA
The DNA here is from genome assembly GCA_023376005.1 of Doryteuthis pealeii. Lineage (NCBI taxonomy): Eukaryota > Metazoa > Mollusca > Cephalopoda > Myopsida > Loliginidae > Doryteuthis > Doryteuthis pealeii. The sequence continues at coordinate 34,299,985 of CM042140.1, forward strand.
CAACTGTGTACAAACAACTCTTAAAACAACTACATAAAAATGTAAATAAAAAATCTACAAAGAATGCAATTTCCTAACCTCTATTCATAAAATAACCCGAGAAAAATTGACATACAATTAACATCAACCAATTAATTAATAAAAAAAAAAGAATTGGACACATTGCGTAGTGGATAAGGCCGTTGGTTTAAGACAGTTCTAAGCGACAATTATCTCTAGGCTGCAGGTTCAATTCTGGTCAAGGGCGACAGGAATATAGAGTAATAATTAACACAGCTTAACACCTGTACCCCAGCTATGGTTAGCGGAATGAGAACAGGATACTTCTGTGGATTGAATAAAGGTTGGGTTCAAAGTTCCGTGATGGCTCCCGATTACGACAAGTTCGTGATGGCTCCCGATTACGACAAGTTCCGTGAAGGCTCCCGATTACGACAAGAAAGTTCCCGAGTTCAAAAAGAAGGATCCCGAGTTCGAGAAGGTTCCCGAGTCCGACAAGAAATACCTGTAGAAGGCCGGAGATAACATCGGTCAAAACGTTGTACAGATAACATTAAAGATGAGGAAAATAGTCCGAATATTCCAAATAATACTAAAGAAGAAGATAAATGGAAGGATTTTGGATGCCGATTTTCAAGGCTGGAAGACATACCTTATTCAGAAAATTGGCGTCACACAACTTTCCTAAAACATTTGTTTCTTCCATTCCGCTTTGTTCTGCACTAAGCTGGGTTTATTAAATATCAGAAAGCAGAAGTGAGGAAGAAGGATATTAATTGATAAGGTATTCATTTCCCTGAAGACAAACGAGAAAGCGGAGAACCTGCACCGGTATATCAAGTGCTGCTTATAATGGCCTTTTACCCCCCTCTGGCTTTCTCTTTTGACCTGCCACTACGCTCTCCACAACCCCCTGACCTGTCTCATTCCAATTGAAAACCTATCCCCCTCAGCATGGCCATGCTATTTCCTTTAATATATCTCGACATTCTATCGGGGCAAATTATACTTGTATCCTCTTTCAGCACGTTATAACCCTCATTTACAAAAAAAGATTGGTGCACTACACACGACACAAAATTTCCTTGAAATCATCTGCATACAGAATATATGTGATAGCTCACTGGTTAAAAGCAATGGACTGGCACATATGTATTCATGTTTTATGTGGTGACTAGAAGCGGCTACCCAGCATCACCTGAAGAATGAGTAGAGGGGGTGACATACTCCGAAAAGCTACAGTTTAATTTAAGCACCCGGGCGAACGAAATTCAATAGAATACTATATACGTCAACACACGCACCCCCCCCCACACACCCTACAACCCCAAAGTCCACGCCCGTTTAAAATTATGCCTCACCGCCTCAAAACTATATGTTACTAATATATCTATGTATCGCTCCCTCAAAACTATATGTTACTAAATCTATCTTTAATGACGTTTTTCTACGAAAACAAGAATGAATCAAACAAAATGCCTTCGACATAAAATGACCAAAGAATTTACACACCGTAAAATCAACAAATGAACCAACCAACCAACCAACCAACAACCAGCCAATAAGAAATAATAATTTATCATCTCTTGGAATTTGCTGTTCCAGCGGACAACAGAGTAGAAATAAAAGAAAGCAAAAAGATTCAGACTTAGATCTTGTCGAGAACTAAAAAAAAAACAAACCATGAACCATGAGGCTGATTGTGATATCAATTGTAACCAGTGCATTTGGAAAGATCTCCAAGGGTTTGAAAAGGAGACTGGAAGAATTAAAGACCAGGGGAAGAACTGAAACCATCCAAACCACAGCATTGTTAAGATCAGCTAAAATTCTTGGAAACGTCCTGGAGATCTGAGGAGACTTGTCACTCAGACTCCAGGGAAAGATCACAAGCTAACGCTGGTGTGAAAAGCTGGAACTTCATGGTACAGACGGATCACCTAATCCCGGCCAGGAGACCGGACCTAGTACTGATTGACAAGAAAAGGAGAACCTGTCATCTCGTGGACTTTGCCGTCCCGCCCTACCACCGAATGAAAATGAAAGAAAGCGAAAAGATTGACGAACACTTAGACCTTGCCAGAGAACTGAGGAAACTGTGGAACATGAAGGTGAAGGTACTGCCAATTGTAATTGGTGTCCTTGGAACGATCCCCAAAGCTCTGGAAAAAAATT
>CM042140.1:34307159-34322159 GCA_023376005.1 Doryteuthis pealeii
TATAGATACGAAGACCGCCCGTGTGTGATTCGAAACCTGTCTGTCAAATTAGCAGGCAAGTGTCTTACCTCCACACCAAACGGACTTAGCAGGATTTTCTTCGCTTTGTTAAGTAGTAGTATTTATATTCCTCTTAAGTGACCTCTACACGAACTTACGAGACGTAAACAAACAGACGATGTTTGTGATATGGCTATTTTCAGCCGACAATATTTGGGAGAATATGTGCTTAAATGAAGTCGAACCTATTTTTTGAAATTTAATTCATTAATAATTAATTAGGCGGGATTAAACTATTTAAATGTAAGGCTAAACAAATCGAGAAAAATCAATCTCTGTATGTACATTTCGGCCTATTAGGCCTCATCAGCAGAGCTATAGATACGAAGACCGCCCCGTGTGTGATTCGAAACCTGTCTGTCAAATTAGCAGGCAAGTGTCTTACCTCCACACCAATCTATATATACCTAATAGGTCGAAATGTACATTCAGGGATTGACATTTTCTCGATTTGTTTAGCCTTAAATTTGAACATATATGCCCGCCTAAATTCATTAATTATTAACTAATTAATTTTCAAAATTACGTATGACTTCAATTAAGCACATATCCTCCCAAAAATTGTCGGCTTAAAGCCATATAAAAATAAACACATTTGTTTGTTTACTTAACCTCATATATATATATATATATAATATATATATATATATATATGCAGATAGATAGATAGAGAGAGAGAGAGAGAGAGAGAGAGAGAGAGAGAGAGAGAGAGAGAGAGAGAGAGAAGGGAGTTATCGATTCATACCTTTACCAAAGTCAAAATTATAGAAACAGCTTTGGCGAGAATTTCAACTCGGCTTGCCGATTCCACTTTCCACACATTTACACAACCATCACATCTAATATCTTATTACTGAGTTAAACTGAATCGATAAATAAGTGTCCGTCAGTTTGAAGAGATCACTAATGCCGTATCAAAATGCTTCAATTGTCAGAAAGAAAGTCTCAATAGAATGAATGAGACAGTTGAACAACAAAGAAAGGATTTCTTATTCTTTTCATTTACTAATTGATTTATTTCTGGAAAATGTTTCACGTTCTCTGAACGAAACAAATATATTTTCCATACGGAATCATAAATTCAAAATTGATTGAGAGAGTGAGAGAGAGAGGGGGAGGGGAGAAAGGAAAATTGAGAAAATGAAAAGAAGAAAGAAGGAAAGAGAGAGATATGGTGACAGAGAGAAAAAGAAAAAAGAAAATGAAAGGATGGAAGAAAAACAGAGAGATAAAGAGAGGGAGGTAGAAAAGAGAGGCAGCAAAAGAAATATAAGAAAGAGAGAGAGAGAGAGAGAGAGAGAGAGAGTGTTTTGTGTGTGTGTGATATATATATATATATATATATATATATATAGAGAGAGAGAGAGAGAGAGAGAGAGAGAAGAAAGATATGGAGAAAAAGGAAGAGAGAAAGAACGAAAGAAAGAATGAGAGAGAGAGAGATAGAGAGAGAGAGGGGGAGAGAGGATGGAGGGGAGATAAAGTGAGCGAGCGAGAGAGAGAGAGAGAGAGAGAGAGAGAGAGAGAGAGAGAGAGTTGGAGAAAAATGAAGAGAAAATAAGGAAGAAAGAGAGAAAAAAAAGTAAGAGATAATGAAAGAAAGAATGAGAGAGAGTGAAAGAAAGAAAGAAAGAAGGAAAGAAAGAAAAAAGACAGCGAGGAAAAAAGAGAGAAAATAGAAAGAAAGATAAAACGAAAGAGATAGATAGATAAATAGATAGAGAGAGAGAGAGAGAGAGAGGGAGAGAGAGAGAGAGAGAGAGAGGGGGGAGAGAGAGGGGGGAGAAAAGAAAGCAACGGTTTCTTTTTCTAACTGCTATATAACATGACAATGGTTACATCGCCTTGCGTGGATATCACAACATGGAGAAGTTGTGCAATTAGTGACCTAGAGATGACCTCGATGTCTCCGGGTGAAAAACATATAGAAGTGCAAATGTCACCTGCGTAGCTATAATGTAGGCGGAATTGTCGAGATGGATCGCGTGATAGGAATTGGAATGACAGAGAGGATGTACAGATACTGTATAATCAAATCATTATACAGTCAGGAACGAAATTATTCGTACACAATAAATTTTGAATACTTTATCCATTTCTCAGAATCTAATACTTGTATTACGCTAAGTTTTTACATGTTTATAAGTCCGCAAAGAGGAATAAAATACTCAATTTTCAGAACATTAGGCACCTCCCATCTAGCTTATTCTCAAGGTGTCTTCGTTAGGGTCCAAGTGGTGCAGCCATACAGCAGTACTGATATAACCACAGCCTGGAAGAATTGTCGCTTTAACTTGTCGGTGAGATCTGATTTGCATATCACTGATAATTTGTTTGCGGATGACTGTTAAGTATCTGGCAGCCATCCTTCGTTCCAGATGTAATGAATAAGTAAGCAAGCCAATAAGAATCCAGTGTTAACGTATTCCTTGTAAGTCCTTCGTCCGAGAGAATCCAAATGTCAATGAAATAACTCAGAATGGTATGTCCATTAATACAGCAGAAGCAGCAGCAGCAGTGCCAGTGATTGGACAATAGAAATCCTTCTCAGGTCACGTGTTTATAGGCGAGTCTATAAGTAGGAGTGACCATTTACCTGATGCCTTATATCACAAAATCCAGGGCACCCGACGTGGTGTAATGGTTAGCAAGCTCGCTTCGCAAACCATTGTTAGTGAGTTCGATTCTCACTGGGTGCTCCATTTTCTGGCCTTGTGCCATATCTAAGCGAAGCTTGGTAAATAACTATATCACAAAATCCAGGGCACCCGACGTGGTGTAATGGTTAGCAAGCTCGCTTCGCAACCATTGTTAGTGAGTTCGATTCTCATTGGGCGCCCCATACTTCTGGCCTTGTGCATATCTAAGCTAAGCTTAGTAAATAACTATATCACAAAATCCAGGGCACCCGACGTGGTGTAATGGTTAGCAAGCTGGCTTCGCAGACCATTGGTAGTGAGTTCGATTCTCACTGGGCGCCCACACTTCTGGCCTTGTGCTATATCTAAGCAAAGCTTAGTAAATAACTATATCACAAAATCCAGGGCACCCGACGTGGTGTAATGGTTAGCAAGCTCGCTTCGCAAACCATTGTTAGTGAGTTCGATTCTCATTGGGGGCCCCATAATCTGGCCTTGTGCCATATCTAAGCTAAGCTTAGTAAATAACTATATCACAAAATCCAGGGCACCCGACGTGGTGTAATGGTTAGCAAGCTGGCTTCGCAGACCATTGGTAGTGAGTTCGATTCTCACTGGGCGCCCCACACTTCTGGCCTTGTGCTATATCTAAGCAAAGCTTAGTAAATAACTATATCACAAAATCCAGGGCACCCGACGTGGTGTAATGGTTAGCAAGCTCGCTTCGCAAACCATTGTTAGTGAGTTCGATTCTCATTGGGGCCCCATAATCTGGCCTTGTGCCATATCTAAGCTAAGCTTAGTAAATAACTATATCACAAAATCCAGGGCACCCAACGTGGTGTAATGGTTAGCAAGCTCGCTTCGCAACCATTGTTAGTGAGTTCGATTCTCACTGGGTGCTCCATATTTCTGGCCTTGTGCCATATCTAAGCGAAGCTTGGTAAATAACTATATCACAAAATCCAGGGCACCCGACGTGGTGTAATGGTTAGCAAGCTCGCTTCGCAAACCATTGTTAGTGAGTTCGATTCTCATTGGGCGCCCCATACTTTGTGCCATATCTAAGCTAAGCTTAGTAAATAACTATATCACAAAATCCAGGGCACCCGACGTGGTGTAATGGTTAGCAAGCTGGCTTCGCAGACCATTGGTAGTGAGTTCGATTCTCACTGGGCGCCCCACACTTCTGGCCTTGTGCTATATCTAAGCAAAGCTTAGTAAATAACTATATCACAAAATCCAGGGCACCCGACGTGGTGTAATGGTTAGCAAGCTGGCTTCGCAGACCATTGGTAGTGAGTTCGATTCTCACTGGGCGCCCCACACTTCTGGCCTTGTGCTATATCTAAGCAAAGCTTAGTAAATAACTATATCACAAAATCCAGGGCACCCGACGTGGTGTAATGGTTAGCAAGCTGGTTTCGCAGACCATTGGTAGTGAGTTCGATTCTCACTGGGCGCCCCACACTTCTGGCCTTGTGCTATATCTAAGCAAAGCTTAGTAAATAACTATATCACAAAATCCAACAATGACCATGCCTTTCCTAGTCTGATTTTAATTCTTATTTTGGAACTTCAAAAAAAAAAAAAAATAATGAAATTATTGTCGGTACGATTATAGTTGGTATGATTTGCGCCCGGCAAGAATTTTAAGGCAGTTAACGAAAAGGGAAATGATCACGTAGAAAAATTGGAAGACGATTCTAACTACTTTTCTTACTTGTATAGCTTTTTGGGATCCATCACTTAGCCTTTCTTGCACAACTTGATGAGGTAAAGTAGATCTCAATCACCTTAACATCACGCTCTCTTATTACTTCATCCCCGCCAAGTGATGGAGAATGGAGAAAGCATTAAGGTGTCACATGACATTGTCAGAGAGATCGACTTCCTGTTGTCTCCAAGCTAACAAGAGAAAAAAAAGTCTGGTAAATGATCGAGTTATTCCAGTCTGCTATTGTTGTATACTCTCTTTCCTTACTCTCTTACATCTATTCCTCTTGCGTCGAGTAAATGTTGCATAGCGACTTCTTTACCGGCACTAAATCGTATATGTTATATACTGGCATCAAATTCTATAAATGTTATATAGCGGCTTCTTCAAACTCACGCTGAATCGTATACGTTGCTGGTATATCGCGGGTATCTAACCCTTAGACGATATATGTAGTGGTCGCTTAATGAAATCACAAGGCATGCTGCATGTAGTAGGAGATTGACTTTTTATTTAATTCCCTCGTGGTGCGTGTGAGTGGCGAGCGTTGACAATGGGAACTACTGCTGCTGTTGGGATAAATAGCGTTGGGGAGGCGGGAGGTGGCTACGTGATTGTTCACAGCCCATCGGCTGTGACCGTGAGTGCCGGTCACTCCGTTCTCTTTGCCGTCCGCTGTCTCTCTGGGGTCTGTTCACTACTGACTGCTGACTGTCCCGTCGGGTCGAACCGTCTTGCCTTTTGTATATCTCAAAACGCCAACGCGCCTCCTTTGTTCGCGTTTTATCAACGATCAAATCTATTTTCGGCATCTTAACCCCTTTGTCATTTTTGTCGTCTTTTCTTTGCTTTGTTTAATCTAACCGGAAATTCCTATTTCTGTTTGTACAATATCCAACATTAGTATAAGGAATTAACATATTCATTTTGTCGGTGAAGCCTTCTAGACTATTTGTTCAGTAGAATATTTGTGATAATTCTACAGTGCATAGAATGTCACCATTGTTATTCTTACGTTAATAACACGATGGGGAAGACAAAGGAGCTTAGAGTTGACCTGAGACAGAAAATTATTAATTCCCACAAGTCGGGAAATAGTTACGGCACTATTTCAAACCTGTTAGCTATCACTAGATCTACGGCACAGTCAGTTATAAAGAAGTTTAAACGGTTTGGCACGACAAAGAATTAGCCCGGGCGTGGAAAACCCCAAATTTTCTTCAAGAACTGCATGAAAACTGTACAACAAGGTTAATATAAACCCATGAATTGTATAAAACACAAACAATTTCAATCAATTCGCCTCTGTGATTTTTTGTTGTTTTGTTTTGTTTTACGGCATATCAACCTCAGTGGGTCATTTAATGCCGATAAAGTTTTGAAATAAATAAATTCTTAATGGATAATACAATTTTTTTATAAATACATTTTTCTATTTAACCCATAGATGGGACCCTAACAGGTACTACCACTCCGGGTCAGAGTGGACCAGGGAGAAATGGTGATAAAGGGGTGCTCCACATTCCCCAAACCTCCAAAACTGGAACCTCACCATCAGAGAGAGTTTAACGTCATTCCCAGGACATGTAGACCCGCAGCCACCGCCTTCTAGCACCCATATGATAAAAAGGGGTGGGGCTTGCTATAAGGGCAATAGGTTGGGAAAATCATATAGGAGCTAGGGCTTGACGTGACCAGCCGATTGATTGGAGGGGGCCTCTCCGACTGCCCGTCTAGCCCAAGATAGGGCCAATATGGAGTATTGCATATCATGAACTGCTCATCCACCTGGGCTCTATCCTTAAGCATCACGGGTCGCCACCCACGGCCAACAGGTGGCCCCACTGAGGGAGTCTTACCCCTCTGCAGAGGTGTAGTCGGTGCGTTCTAACGCCCCACCTACAGGGCGGTCGCCTCTGTGAATTCGAGAGACTTCACTAAAAATTTCTGATGTAGCTTCGTAAATTCAATGACGCGAAATATCAATTAATTGAAATTGTTTGTGTTGTATCCACTGCTTTCCTCTGCTTTTTATCACATACGCCGTTCGATTAAAAAACTATATATATATATATATACACACACCACACACACACACACACAGAGAGAGAGAGAGAGAGAGAGAGAGAGAGAGAGAGAGAGAGAAGAGAGAGAGAAAGATTCTAAATCCAGAAAAGGCGTACATATAGAAACATACCTATGCGTGGGTCTAATGGAATAACCGCCTTTATTTAGGGTGTGTTTTTCTTTATGTTCAATTTATTAGCAAATGAATTCCTTAGACCAAATAATAACATCATTTGTTATTTTAGAGGCGACGTCATTTTTTTTTCTCTGTTAAATGAAAAAACCAATTGGTCGTCGCCTGTTCAGTGCCCGGTCAGTCCGTTCGTTGAATCAGTGTGAACGTGTGAACGATTATTTGCTCCCTCCTAAGCCCGATATTATTTTTATACATTGCCGCCTAATCCTATTCTTTCTCTCTATCTATCTATCTTTCTATCTATCTAGGCCTGTCCATATCAATTTAGCTTTGTTCCTCTCTCACTATTATCTACCTATTTATCTATGTATCTCTCTCTCTCTCTCTCTCTCTCTCTCTCTCTCTCTCTCCTCTCTCTCTCTCTCTCTCTCTAGCTCAGTCGGTAGAACGTTTGGCTAGAAACCACATGGTTCCTAATTCGATTCCGGTCATGGCCAACTCAGCGTTATGAGTAGCACAGGGATCTGTGCGGTAAAGTAAGGAGCTGATGGTAGGTGTGGCGCTCCACCTCTTATGCAAAAACAATCACCTTGGTCTAGCGCTAGTGAAAAGGGTATAGACTCCCTCGCTGATTGGCTGATACCGACTTTAGGCCGCCCCGACGACTTTACTTTTACTATATAATATATATATATATATATATATATATATATATGAAAAAGGCTAGAAAAGTTAGATATGAACATGATAGATATACAGATAGATTGATGGGAACCGAAGGGATACGAAAAAATAGATATTAACAGTCTTATATATATATATATATATATATAATATATATATATATATATATATATATGAAGCGCGTGGTGTAATGGTTAAAGTCGCCTCGAGTTCCAATCCTGGACGTGGTAATTGCATTTCACTTAGCGCTAATACCCTTGGGAAACGTTTGAATCCTTCTCTCCCTCCAGCTATGGGTAAATAGCAGGGCAGAGTGGGTTCTTTAACCATGGCTAGGTAACCAGTCTAGGAGAAGGAAAACTCTGAATTCAAACCTGTTGAACTCTGCTTAAGAAATTGACCTTGTGTCTTATCCTGCTCGTGCGCAGGAGTTGGTAAATATATATATATATATATATATATATATATATATATATATACTTATTTATCTAAGCCTGTTAATATCTATCTATCTATCTATCTATCTATCTATCTATCTGTCTGTCTGTCTAATGTTTAATTGTTTACTACATGTCTGCTTTTATATTCATCTCTGTTTTCATATTCCCCCTCAACCTCTTTTCACTACGTCTATATTTACAGATAGAATTTCTTTTCTTAAACTACAAATAGATTTACAACGGAAACCTCATCCAATGTGCGCATGTGTGGGTGCACCTGTGTGTATGTGTGTACGTGTGTGTGTATATGTGTGTGTGTGTTTGTGCGCGCATTCATTATCATATATATACATATTCCCATTTAGTATATTTGATATAATTGTCACTGAATATATTTATCAAAATACACACGTCTGACCTTTAGACTTTAGTACAAAAAGATGACCCATCTTTTCTAAACAAGGTTAACACACACACACACACACACACACACACACATATGCACACACACACACGCACACGCACACATACACACAGAGACGCGCGCACGCGCATACCATATACATACAAACCCACACACATGCTCACACGCAAACACATACACACGCACTGTTGTACCGGCCGTTCCTACAGTGGAGAATATACACCGGTTCTCACTATAAATAGTGAGACACCGAGTGAAAAGGTTGTACTGTTACCGTTTAGCGGCAAGCTAGCCGTTCCTGTACCATTATTGTAAATACACTTGTCTTATTTTACCCTACCTCGACTTGACTTCATTTTTACTGTTGGATTAACATCACAACACGCACAAACATACAAAAACACATAAACACGCTAACACGTAACACACACACATACATACACACGCATACCATATACATAGAAACACACACACATGCACACACACAAGCACATACACACGCACAAACATACAAAACACACAAACACGCTGACACGTAACACATACACACACATACACACATACACATTCATACCATAAACATACAAACACACACACATGCACACACGCAAACACATACACACGCACAAACATACAATAACACACAAACACGCTGACACGTAACACATACACACACACACACACACGCGCGCATACCATAAACATACAAACGCACACATATGCTAACACGCAAACACATACACACGCACAAACATACAAACATGTAACACACACACACACATACATACACAAGCATACCATATACATACAAACGGACACACATGCACACATGCAAGCACATACACACGCACAAACATACAAAAACACACAAGCACGCTGACACACACACACAAACACATACATACACACACACACATACACACAAACACACTGACACACACGCAAATACAAAACACACACAAATCACTATTATAAACCACGAGGACAGTCACTAATCGTAGTTGTAGAGCGCCCCGTCGTGGTATAATATTTAGTAAGCTATTCTCGCTGATCCATTAAAACTGAATGGTGAGTTCGATCCTCGCTGTATACCCCATACTTGCGACCTTGTCATATTGATAGCATCTATCAATGGCAAATGGGTCGGTACCTTATCGTAGTTGTAATGGTTAACAAGCTCGTATCGCAAATCTTTAGTAGCGAGATTCCCTTCGTACCTGGCGAGCCCCAACCCTTTTTTTATCATATGGGTGCTAGAAGGTGGTGGCTGCGGTTCTACATATCCTGGGAATGACGTTAAACTCTATCTGATGGTGAGGTTCCAGTTTTGGAGGTTTGGGGAATGTGGAACACCCCTTCATCACCATTGCTCCCTGGTCCACACACACACACACGCGCGCATACCATAAACATACAAACGCACACATATGCTAACACGCAAACACATACACACGCCAAACATACAAACATGTAACCACACACACACATACATACACAAGCATACCATATACATACAAACGGACCACATGCACACATGCAAGCACATACACACGCACACAAACATACAAAAACACACAAGCACGCTGACACACACACAACAAACACATACATCACACACACACAAACACACAAACACACTGAACACCACGCAAATACAAAACACACACAAATCACTATTATAAACCACGAGGACAGTCACTAATCGTAGTTGTAGAGCGCCCCGTCGTGGTATAATATTTAGTAAGCTATTCTCGCTGATCCATTAAAACTGAATGGTGAGTTCGATCCTCGCTGTATACCCCATACTTGCGACTTGTCATATTGATAGCATCTATCAATGGCAAATGGGTCGGTGTAATCTACCTACCTTATCGTAGTTGTAATGGTTACAAGCTCGTATCGCAAATCTTTTGTAGCGAGATTCCCTTCGTACCTGGCGAGCCCCAACCCTTTTTTTATCATATGGGTGCTAGAAGGTGGTGGCTNTTCCACTCTGACCCGGAGTGGTAGTACCTGTTAGGGTCCCATCTATGGGTTAAATAGAAAAATGTATTTTAAAAAAAATTGTATTATCCATTAAGAATTGATTTTATTTCAAACTTTATCGGCATTAAATGACCCACTGAGGTTGATATGCCGTAAAACAAACCAAACCAAACCCTTCGTACCTGTATTTACGGTCTTACACCTAATCTAAACTTTATTTTTTTTATCAAAACTACACTGTCAAACATTTCCTCATTGAGTATGCAGTCTTTGCTCCAATCAGAAAAACAATATTTTCACGCAAATAATAATTGGGATCAGTTGGAGAATACTAACATGGTACCACGTACACACCGTGTACGGGTTAGGCACAAGACCCTATTAATGTGGGACCAACCACAAACCGAAGCTCATGGATGGGCGGGAAAATTGCGTTGATCCAGTCGGCATCCCCCCTCGAGGGGCGCCTTAAGCACTGGGCAATAAACCCAGCCCTGTCCCCTTTAAATCGAGGAGGCAGGTGTTGTCTGGGGCGATGTGGCTGCGGTTCTACATATCCTGGGAATGACGTTAAACTCTATCTGATGGTGAGGTTCCAGTTTTGGAGGTTTGGGGAATGTGGAACACCCCTTCATCACCATTGCTCCCTGGTCCACTCTGACCCGGAGTGGTAGTACCTGTTAGGGTCCCATCTATGGGTTAAATAGAAAAATGTATTTATAAAAAAATTGTATTATCCATTAAGAATTGATTTTATTTCAAACTTTATCGGCATTAAATGACCCACTGAGGTTGATATGCCGTAAAACAAACCAAACAAACCCTTCGTACCTGTATTTACGGTCTTACACCTAATCTAAACTTTATTTTTTTTATCAGAACTACACTGTCAAACATTTCCTCATTGAGTATGCAGTCTTTGCTCCAATCAGAAAAACAATATTTCCACGCAAATAATAATTGGGATCAGTTGGAGAATACTAACATGGTACCACGTACACCACGTGTACGGGTTAGGCACAAGACCCTATTAATGTGGGACCAACCACAAACCGAAGCTCATGGATGGCGGGGGGAAAATTGCGTTGATCCAGTCGGCATCCCCCCTCGAGGGGGCGCCTTAAGCACTGGGCAATAAACCCAGCCCTGTCCCCTTTAAATCGAGGAGGCAGGTGTTGTCTGGGGCGATGGCCTCCTGGGATCAACACTATTAACTTGTAAAGATCCAGGGCCGAAGCCACTGGACCCTCACCACGAGGGGTGGGTTTAAGAATACTAACATGGATAACATTACATCCTTGTTGAGAGAAATAAAATTGTATCGAAAATTATGAATCAGATATAAATCCACGAAATACAATTTAACATGTAAAGAAAACTTGTGTACAAACATGTATCACACAATCTAACAGTTTTTGGCATTAAATAACCCACAAGGTTATTATACCATTAAACAAACCAAATCAAACCAAATGAAGTTAATGAAAATTATTCATACCAATTTGAACATAGAAACTTTTATCAAAATGACTTGTTTCGGCATTAAATAACCCGAATAGGGTTGAAATGCCATAAAACAAACAAACCAAAGCAAATTGTTTTTAGAAAGTTTTGAAACGTTTTCTAAGTCTTTGATAAAACACAGAAATCCAGGCTAAGAAATGTATTAGAAGTGGCGAGTCCATTTGTTTAGTGAAAACCATCTTTTGGTTGAATTAGTTTGACATTTTCTTATATGAAGGTGAGGAAATTTTTGAATGTTGTATATATATATATATATATATATATATATTATATATATATATATATATACATGTGTATGTGCACGTGTATGTGTGTGTGTGTGCGTGTGGTTGTCTGGTGAGGGCACCTGGACATATATATATATATATATATATGGAGAGAGAGAGAGAGAGAGAGAGAGAGAGAGAGAGAGAGAGAGAGAGAGAGAGAGAGAGAGAGACTACCAACGGCTTTACAATTACGTATAATTATATGTAAGAAGGAGAGGTCATGAAAACACACAAGCAAACAGACTTCAATATTTACATACTTACGTTCGAAAGTAATTGGTAAATGTTATATAATGTATATAAAAACGTCGTTCATCAGGTAATACGTGACATGAAAGGTGAAAGTAACTCCGAGTAGTTATTTACTGACATCCCATCATGTCAGTTGAACATAATGATCGAATAATGTGGGGAGCCACGCACGAACCGATAATCATGCGTGGCCAGTACTAGAAATTGCGCCTATCCCTTCGGCATTGCTCTTTTGAGGCGTCTCAGGTACTGGGCAATAAACCCATCCATGCCCCTTTAAATCAAGGGGGAGGGGAGCAGGTGTTGCCTGGAAGGATAGCACCTTGGGATCAAGCGGTTATTATATATCTTACCGGTCCAGTGGCTTCGACCATTGCACCGGTAAGTATATCATCAAACGTGTATCATAGATGATTTTGTTGAGTTATATCGATGCATAAATACACACACACACACACACACACACACAAATTGAGAGAGAGAGAGAGAGAGAGAGAGAGAGAGAGAGAGAGAGAGAGAGAGAGAGAGAGAGAGAACACACACAACACACCTCATCCTTTAAGGGAAGATTATTTTCAGTGGGGGGATGTATCTACGCAACCCCTCCACACGAGCAGGATTCGACACAAGGGTATTTTTAAAGCGGAATTTAACAGATTTGAATTCAGTAATGTCCGTCCCCTCGACTGGTTGCCATATCAAAGTTAAAAAGCCTAGTATTCCCTACTATTTACCCATAGCTGGAAGCAGAATAGTTCAATTCCCAAGTGTATTAACGCTATGAGAAATGCGAACTGCTTCATCTAGGATTCGAACTACGACGAAAACCATTACACTACACACTTTTCATCATATATGTGTTAGAAGGCGGTGGCTGAGGGTCGTAGTTTCCTAGGTATGATGCTAAACTGCATCTGGAACGCTGAAGAGTGTGGAGTACACCTTCATCGCCATCCCTCTCAGATCCACTCTGACCCTGAATGGTAGACTTTGTTAGGGTCTCACCTATAGGTTGAATATTTAAAAAAAAAATTTGAATACCCAACAAGAATGAATAAAACAAAAATAAGTATTCGGCATAAAATAACCCAACAAGGGTTGACATCTCATAAAAAAACAACTAACTAACTAACTAACCAACCAACCAATCTACCAACCTATACACATCGGACACAAGAGAGAGAGAGAGAGAGAGAGAGAGAGAGAGAGAGAGAGAGAGAGAGAGAGAGAGAGAGAGAGAGAGAAGCAGACACACTCATACATTCATATAAACGAATTACTGATAATAATAATAATAATAACCAGAACTTTAACATCTCTAAATAAAGAGTGCTCAATATCAGTGATAGAGCATTCATTTTTAGGAAGATTACGGTTTTATTCTCATATGTTCTTTGACCGTTTTGCCAACTGAGGTATAAAGCGACGTACATTTTTAGAATATTCCTTCTCAGTCTTTCCCAGTGTGAAGCACACATTGTATTTACCCAACCCCTTCATAGAGCACGATGCAATACAAGGTTACATTCTAACAGGTTTGTGTTGGATTATTTGTGGCATATAAGACGTGCTACAATGCACCAGTTAAATTCATACACTAAGCGATGTCACGTGGTTTAAACCTCAGCCAATCAACCGCGCGAATACGTAACTGGTTGACTACTTAATCACTGATACTGAGAGAAGTCTATGTGCAATAATTGACGAAGGACTTCCATACTGAGGAGCACCAAGGAACAACCAAAGGATTCTTTACCAAGGATTTCCGTTGGACAAACGCTCTTGCTTGAAGCTAAAAGGATGGCCCATAAAATCGTAACAGTTTGAAACCTGTGTTTTCCTTCTGCTAGACCGGTTGCCATATCTAACTTAAAGAGCCCGATCTACCCTTCTATTAACCATAGTTGAAGTGGGCGCGTCGTCGTGGTATAATATTTAACAAGCTAGTCTCGCAGATCCCATACTACTGAATAGCCAGTTAGATCCTCGTTGATTGTCTCATACTTGCGAACTTATGGTGGACAGGTTAGGCGAATAGTCTGGGGAAGAATAGTTAGATTCATACTTTTCCCAAGAGTATTAACGCCATGTGAAATAAAACTAGCCTCGTACAGGATTTGAATCCGGATCACCCTCATCATCTACTGCGACGATAACCGCTACAAAACAAGCAATGTCCTGGATATGACGCTAAACTGTATTTAATGATGAGGTTCCAATTTTGCAGCTCTGGCGAGTGTGGTTCATCACCCTTACTCCCAGGTTCACTCAACCCGGAGTGGTAGTGCCTGTTGAATACCGATAAAGAATGAATGAAACAAAAGGTCTTCGGGATAAAATAACCCAACACAGGTTGACATGCCGTAAAATCCAACAAACGAACCTACACCAAGCATGTTAACATGCAACGAGGACGTGTTTGTTGTCGAAGGATCTGGTCAATAATAGACTTAGTAACTTTTTATTTCGTTCGGGTATTTTAACTCTATCGTATAAAAATCAATGAACCGGAAAATAAGTTCAAGCTGGTCAGCAATTAATTTCGTGATTGATATGCATCAGAAAACAATGTAAATCTCTGTATCAATTAGCCGTGACGCTTGTTATTTATTTATGGCATACACAATTGAGTTTAAAATGAAATTTTGAATACCCATTAGGAATGAATACAACATAACGTCTTCGGGATAAAATAACCCAACAAGGGTTGATATGCCATTAAAAGCTAACTACCCACCCACCCAACCAACAAAACAAGCGCCACCCCTGTGTAGTGCAAATATCGTCACCAGGGAATATTAC
>CM042140.1:34327159-34339659 GCA_023376005.1 Doryteuthis pealeii
CCAGGGAGCAATTGTGACGAATGTGTGCTTCACATTTCCCAGACCTCCAGAACTGGAACCTCACCATCAGTTAGAGTTTAACGTCATAACCAAGACATGAAGACCTCAGCCACCGCCTTCTAGCTCATATATGATAAAAAGTGTTGGGGGTTGCCATAAGTGCATATCGTTGGGAGAATCATATAAGTGCTAGGGCTTGACGTGATCAGCGATTGATCGGAGGGAGCCTCTCCGACCGCCCGTCTAGCCTAAGTAAGGACCAAAATGGGGTGTTGTATGTCACGGACTGCTCAGCCAACAGGGTTCCATCCTTAAGCATCACGAGTCGCCATCAGCGGCCAACAGGTTGCCCATTTGGGGAGTCTTACCCCTCTGCAGAGGTGCAGTCAGTGTATTCTAACGCCTCAGTCGACAGGGGGGTCCTTTCTTTTGTATTGTCCTGGCAAAGCTTTAATATAAACCGACACGCTTAAACGTCGACTTTACTATCATAAATAAATTCACATTACTTCGAAAAAGAATAGTTTTTTTCTATTTTCTACATATTGTCAGATTTATTTCCATATTTTACACAAACAGACAGACACACACACACATATATATATATATGTCACTGAGGTGGCCTAATGTCGGTATCAGCCAGACAGCGAGTAGGTCTATCCCCTTTTCACTAGCGCTAGAGCAAGGAGATTATTTTAACGTCTGAGGCGGAGCGCCACACCTACCATCAGCTCCTTAATTTACCACACAGTTGCCTGTACTACTCATACGTTGAGTTGGCGAGGGCCTGTATCGAACCAGGAGCCTTGTGATTCCTAGATGGACGCTCTACCGACTGAGCTAAACCGATATATATATATATATATATATATATATATATAATATATATATAGAGAGAGAGAGAGAGAGAGAGAGAAAGAGAGAGAGAGATACATGACAGATGGAATACAAGAATATATATATATACATATATTATATATATATATATAATATATGGGAAAAAAGGCTTAAATAATGGTATTGTGGTTATGGACCATTTCCACTCGCGAGTATGCTCACGAGCTTCTTCAGACCACTGATATATTTTATTTAGACAGGCACATGGCCAAACTCATTTTATATTCATACATTTCACCTCCATCATTCAGGGGTGGTCATATTGC
This sequence comes from Doryteuthis pealeii, assembly GCA_023376005.1. Taxonomy (NCBI): domain Eukaryota; kingdom Metazoa; phylum Mollusca; class Cephalopoda; order Myopsida; family Loliginidae; genus Doryteuthis; species Doryteuthis pealeii. The sequence continues at coordinate 34,328,323 of CM042140.1, forward strand.
ATTTTTTTCCTTTTCAGGTGTCTTTTTTATTGGTGGAATTTTTTTTTTCTTCATCCTTTGCCTGGTTTGCGGTGTTTTTCTGTGTCTGCCTAGTTTGTTTGGTTAATTCCTAAGTTTAGTTTGACTGACCAACAGGATTTCTATTTAAGGTATAGATGCCCTTTCGCTCTAAGTGGGTCAAGAGGGAAAAGTATATACACACACACACACACACACATATATATATATATATAATATGTGTTGTTGTGTGTGTGTTGTGTGTGTGTGTGTGTGTGTTTGTGTGTTTGTGTGCATATGTTCATTTATCACTAGATTATTTTGCTGTGATCAAGCATAAAGTTAATACAAATGAAATGTAAGGGGAAGTAACTACGTAAATATTTTGGGTTCCAGTGGAAAATAATTATTTTTTTCTTTCAGACTTTTTACCATCACCTAAACATCTTTATGATTAGCGTGAAACTTTTAGTACCGGCTCTTCTAATTTTTCATTTTTTAAGAGACCCATTTTATATCGTAGCTCTATCTTGTGATGCTTAGCACTTTTGAATTTAATTTTTAATTTAAATTTGATTTTTTTACTGCCTCTCCGTTCACATCACACATTCATTGTCAGTCTGTATTTAACACAGGGTAGAAGTATTTTCTACCCTAAAATGACTTAACTAGCCCAACCGTGCTAAACGCACGTGGTCACTAGTTCAATCGTGCTGACGCACGTCTGTACAGTCCAAACCCCCAGTCAAAAGTAACATGGTACAATTCCCATATCCGGGTTCCGTCATCCCTTACTGATCAAAGAGGAGCAACTCTATTTTGTTAGGTTTAAACATATGTATTATTATTATTATTACTAGGAATATATGAACCCTCCGGGTGCAAGTATTTAGTTTTAATATAATATTATCATATTAAATTAGAAAAAATGAAACTGAATAAGTATACAGATAAAAAGATTTGGAACAGAGGGGGTATGATTGAAAAAATAGAACAACTTTGAAACTAACTCTTCCATCATTTTCCATTACTCCCCTCTTTCATTGGTAATTTTCCTAATTTAACTGTTTAGTTAAAATAGGAAGTAAAGAATAATATTACAGTTATTTCTTCTTGTTAAGGGATTTCTTTTAAGATTTATTGAAGAGATTTTTTGCTCATATTCATTAAGATAAAACCAAACAATTAGAATCAATAATACTAAGCATATATTTATTAAATCAAATTTTTAAGATCAATATGCAAATTAGCCTTCCCATTCATACTGTAAACCGCTATTTTGTTGTATATATAAAATACAATTGCATTTAATAATATGTAGATATGGTCAACAGTGTAAGTAATGTAACATTTTTTATCAATAATTGAGGTATAATAAAATAAAATCATGGTAAATGTGATGTAAATAACTAAGGGAATTGTGACTTGTATAGTAATATAGTTTCGCTTACAGACAGACAAACCACAATCTCCATTATAATAATAGAAATAACTAGCAAATATACTGCACCCTCCGGGTGCAAGTATTTAAGTTTTGATATAATAAATATCATATTAAATTAGAAAGGCTAATGAAACTGACTAAGAATGCAGATAAAACGATCGGCAACAGAGGGGGTATATCGAAAAATAGAACAACTTTGAAACTAACTATTCCATCATTTTCCATTACTCCCCTGTTTCATTGGTAATTTTCTAAATTTACTATTAAGTTAAATAGGAGTAAAGGATAATATTACAGTTATTTCTTCTTGTAAATAAATTTCTTTTAAGATTTATCCACGAGATTTTTGTTTATATTTCTTAAGATAAAACGAAACAATTAGAAATCAATAATACCAAGCACCTATTTATTAAATAAAATTTTAAATATCAATTGCAAATTAGCCTTCTTCAAACTGTAAACCGCTATTTTGTTGTTATATATAATACAATTGCATGTTAATAATATGTGATATGGTCAACAGTGGCTTCGGCCTCTGGACCATTGATATATTAAACAGCGTCGATCCAGGGGCCATCCCCCAGGCAACACCTGCCCCTTGATTTAAAGGGGCAGGCTGGGTTTATTGCCCAGTGCCTGAGGCGCCCCTTGAGGGGGAATGCCGACGGGATCGACGCAATTTTGCACTGCCCTCCATGAGCTTCGGTTTGTGGGTGGTCCCACGTTAATAGGGACTTTGTGCCTGACCGTACAAGTGGGGTACGCGGTAAATATCATGTAGATATGGTCAACATGTAAGTAATGTAAAACATTTTTATCAATAATTGAGTATAATAAATAAATCATGGTAAATGTGATGTAAATAACTAAGGGAATTGTGACTTGTATAGTAATATAGTTTCGTTACAGACAGACAAACCCACAATCTCCATTATAATAACTAGCAAATATATGCACCTCCGGGTGCAAGTATTTAAGTTTAATGTAATAAAATATTGTATAAATTAGAAAGGCTAATGAACTAAATAAGAATACAGATAAAAAGATTTGAACAGAGGGGGTGGTATAATAAAAGATTTGAACAGAGGGAGTATAATAAAAAATGGAACAACTGAAACTTACTCTTCCATCACTCTCGTCTTTCATTGTTATTTTTTCTAATTTAAGTATTTAGTTATAGAGGAAGTAAGAATAAATGACAGTTATTTTATCTTGTTATGAATTCATTTAAGATTCATGTAAGAGATTTTTGCTTATATTCATTAAAATAAAACCAACAGTTAGAAATCAATAATACTAAGCACATATTTATTAAATTCGATTTTTAATATTGATATGCATTAGCCTTCCGTTCACATTGTACCGCTATTTTGTTGTATATATAAATATAATTGCATGTTGTCAGTATGTAGACATAGTTAACAGTATTAATAATGTAAGACAATTTTATTAATAATTGAGGTTTAGATATAAATAAAATCATGGAGAATATGATGTCAATAACTAAGATAATTGTGACTTGAGTAGGAATATAGTTTCGGTTACAGACATAAAAACACACAATCTCCATTATAATAAGATAAGATAAGATTATTATATAATAATACCGTTGTTCCTTAATCTTCCATCCGTTATCATCTTGCAACACCCTATGGTTAAAAATGAGATCGTTCAAAATTAAATGTCTTGATATTCTAGTGTCATTTATTTATTGTAAATTTCATATGGTTTGCACTTTTCAGTAACAAACCTGATGACAAACCTCTGTTCAAGCATTAAGTAATTTCAATATCCATATTATTGTAAAAAGTCTTATTTATAATTAATTTAGAATAAAGCCTAAAAGCAAATATTTCTACGAAATATGAATTGCAATAAACCAATTATAAGCAATATAAAGTTGACACTTGGAAAAATTGTTTTAAAAAAAGATTCTTAAAAAAAAAATGAAATTAATAAATAAGTGATTTAAAAAAAAATGACTTATTTATTAAATGGTTCTTGTATATTGGCGATGCTTTATATTCGGTAGATAATTCCAGTTCGATTAAACTGAGGACGATTATAATTCTTGTTCAACCCTCCTCTTTTCAAATGATTACTTTGTGATTTTGAGTAATTTTAATATCCATTATTGCAAAATGTTTTATTTGTAATTATTGTAATTAATTAACAATAATGCGTCGATTCACGACACTCACCGCGTTATTAACGAATAGAAAGAGAGAGAGAGACGAGAGAGAGAGAGAGAGAGAGAGAGAGAGAGAGAGAGAGAGAATAATTTACTTATACATTATATATATATATATATATATATATATATATATATATATGTGTAGAGAGACAGAGATAGAGACAGAAGACAGAGAGTGAGAGTGAATGACAGAGATAGTCTATGCGTACGTAGTATCTGTGTATTAGACGTGTATGTATATATATAAACTTGTACATATATTTATGAATATAATCACACATACATATATATATATATCATTATTTTGTATATATATATATATATATATATATATATATATATATTTAGGTATATATATATAATATATATATATATATATATATATATAACATATTAGGTATACACGTGTGAATATATATATATATTATATATATATATACATATTTAGGTATACACGTGTGAATATATATATATATATATATATATAATATATATATAATTCATATTTAGGTATACACGTGTGAATATATATATATATATATATATATATATATATATATATATATATATATATTAATTAAAGCGTTTCGGGTGTAATTTGCTGATTAATTAATCTTAATATTCTTTCTTTAACTTAAAAAAATCTTTTTCGTTGTATTGCAAATTTGGAAGAAAGAGATTGTCTCTAATCAACATTAAAATGCTTGCTCGTTCGAGTAAGTAATTATACTTTCACGTAACGGTTATCATCGTAGGAAATTGATTCGGCGATCAGAGTTCAAATTCTATACGAAGCTTTTACTTCACGCTCACCCCCTGCAAAAGGCATGAAACCATATATTCCCTCCCTGCAAGTGGAAACTAATAGGGCAACTGAGTGTTGAATCGACGCCTTGGTTAGGCATCTGGTCTAGGGTGAGAAAAACTTTGTATACAAACCAGCTTTACTTCTCATAAGAATTGACCTTTTTTAATTTCTCTAGACCAGTGTCTAGTAACATGATTTCTCTCATTCTTTCTTTTCTTCTTCCTTTGTTTCATTCTTTTTTTATTTCATTCGTTATTTCCTTCTTTCTTTCGTTCCTTTTATCTTTTATTCATTCTTTCTTTCCTTCTTTCTTTCTTTCCTTCTTCTTTCATTCCTTCTTTCTTTCCTTCTTTCTTTACTTCTTTCTTTCGTTCATTCTTTCTTTCGTTCTTTCGTTTTTTCTTTCTTTCTTTTCTTCTTCCTTTCACTCCTTCTTTCTTTCCTTTTTCTTTCTTTTCCTTTCTTTCCCTTTCTTTTATTCCTTCTTTCTTTCTTTCGTTCCTTCTTTCTTTTTTCCTTCTTTTTTTCTTTCCTTCTTAATTTCTTTCCTTCTTTCCTTCTTTCTTTCTGTCCTTCTGTCTTTCATTTCTTCTTCCTTTTTTTCCTTCTTTTTTTATTTCCTTCTTTCTTTCCTTCTTCCTTTCTTCCTTCTTTCTTTCTTTCCTTCTTTCTTTACTTCTTCCTTTCTTTCTTCTTTCTTCTTTTTTCCTTTCTTTCTCCCCTTCTTTCTTTCCTTCTTTCTTTCTTTCTCTCTTCTTTCTTTCTTTTTTCATTCCTTCTTTCTTTCTTATTCTTTCTTTTGTTTTTTTTTTTCTTCTTTCTTTCTTTACCCCTTTCAACCTTTTGTCTTTACTGCGACCCACTGCCAGAAAACAATTTGTGACCCATAACCAAAATATAATGATATGAAACTGGCAGGACCTGTAGATATACCACAGTATGTTAATTTAATTATTCGGACGTTTGATATGTTCACTTAAGAGCTATTGTGAAATAGTTCAATGTGTAAAAAGTATAATAATCTTGATTTAACTGTCTCACTCTTTTAAAAAAATGTATTTCCTTCTTTTCATATTTTCATTAAGTTTTATTAAAACAGATTAACATTACTGCTTCCACGCACTCACCTCTCTCTCTCTATCTTACCTACTCTCTTTTTTTTTTATTATATTTTTCTGTGTAGCATGTTCTTTTTTTTCAGTTTCTTTCTTTATGATAAAAACGGTATTGTCCATTATTTAGTCGAGGTGACGACACCCATAAGAAATAAGAATTCGGTGGATAAGCAACACCAGATAACCAGGATTTTCATTTTTGTATTTCATCTTGGACGATTTGGACGGTCTTATTTTTAACCAGAAGTTGTTGCAAAATGACAACGGTCGTACAATTAAGGAACACGAGTATTGATATAAAGATGAATAAATCAAAGACAAACTAGTATTTTGCGAACCAATTTACTTATTTCGCGACCCATTGAAGGGTAGGGACCCATAGACTGAAAACCGCTGCTCTAGACGTATTTAAGATTGTGGTATCAATGATACTGGTGAGTTGAAATCACAGGAGCATTGGTCAACAGAAATCCTTTCCAATCACTAAAGTAATGAAATATATTATTATTATTATTGTTATTTGAAGGTAATTACAATGCGTATATCGTATAACATTCGATAATTATTGAAAATAATAATGACAAGCAAACCCGGCGAATAAAGTACGCCACGTGGAACACCGTACAGCTGTTTCAACTTGAAGTCTCATCATTCACCGGGTTTGCTTGTCATGATTATTTTCAATAATTATTGAATTTTATACAGTATACGCATTGTAATTGCCTTAAAATATTAATAATAATATACTTTACGTAACAATACTTGAAAATGAAATTCAATATATATATATATATATATATATATATATAGTTATGGCTATCTGTAGTAAACTAACATAGATTTATATGGACAGCCATAAACATCCCTTTATAGGCTCCAATGTCTTATGAGGATGGGATATTAAGCCTGAAATATTAAGGAGACATCAAAAATGATTTTTTTAAAAATATGATAACAATTTTTAAAACGTGGAAATAAATTTGGGAATAATTTAAATTAATTGGGAAATTCAGCAAATTATTAAATAGAAATAATTGTTTTTCTTTTACGGAAAATTAGGACTTACTTACATAAAACTGTCTTTAAATTAAGTGAAAGCATAGCATTATCGTGAAATTTTAAAAGGCAAGCTAAAATATTAAATCAATACTTAAATGTAGTGATTAACTTTGAAGTGTCATTGTGGGGCCGTAGGTCTAATCAAAAGCACTTTGCATAATTAGCGTAAACTGAAGAAAAAGAAAGAAAGACAATCGATGTGGAAAGAAAGAAAGAAAGAAAGAAAGAAGGAATGAAAGAAAGAAGAAATAAAAGACAGAAGGAATGAAGGAAAGAAGGAAAGAAAGAAAGAAGGAAAGAAAGAAGGAAAGACAGAAAGAGGGAATGAAAGAAAGAAGATAAGAATGAATGAAAGAAAGAAGGAAAGAAAGAAAGAAGGAATGAAAGAAAGAAGGAAAGAAAGAAGGAAGGAAAGAAAGAGGAAAAGAAAGAAAGAGGAAAAGAAAGAAAGAGGAAAAAAAGGGAAAGAAAGAAAGAGGGAATTAAAGAAAGAAAGGCGAAAAAAAGAAAGAAGGAATGGAAGAAGGAAAGAAAGAAGGAAAGAGAGAAAAAGGGAAAGAAAGAAGGCGAGAAAGAAAGAAGAAAAGAAGGAAAGAAAGAAAGAAGGAACGAAAGAAAGAAGTAAAGAAAGAAGGAAAGAAAGGAAGAAGGAATGAAATGAAGAAGGAAAGAAAGAAAGAAAGAAAAAAGAAAGAAAGAAAGAAAGGAAGAAGGATTGAAATACAGAAGGACAGAAAGAAAGAAGAAAGGAAGGAACGAAGGAAAGAAATAAAGAAAGAAAGAAAAAAAGAAGGAACAAAAGAAAGAAGGAACGAAAGAAAGAAGGAATAAAAGAAAGGGGAAAAGAAAGAAAGAAAGAAAGAAAGAAGGAAAGAAAGAAAGAAGGAAAGAAAGAAGGAAAGAAAGAAAGAAGGAAAGAAAGAGGGAGTGAAGGAAGAAGAAAGAAGAAAAGAATGAACGAAAAGAATGAACGAAAGAAAGAAGGAATGAAAGAAGAAAGAAAGAAAGAAAGAAGGAGAGAAAGGAAGAAGGAAAGAAGGAAAGAAAGAATGAATGAAAAATAAAAGGAACGAAATAAAGAAGGAAATAACGAATGAAATAAAGAAAGAATGAAACAAGAAAGAAGAAAAGAAAGAATGAGAAAAATCATGTTACTTGAAGAAGGGACTTGTATTGTTTAGTAATCCACTTTTGCCCGACAGTGGCTACAAGGGACACGTCTAACAAGGACACCCTGACGTTCCAGTAGAGAATAGAATCCAGTAAAAACATACATTTTCTTTCATAAGTAGCTACACAGCACCGATAAACACATCCACTTGTCAGATCTAGAGTTTCTAATAGTCAGGGGGAAATGCAATTAAAGAAGCTGGTAAATATACTTGTAACAGATAGAAGAGACCTGGGAAAGGAAAGGCGGTGTGTGTGTGCCAAGGCAAACACTGGAGGTGGGTGTTGAACCACGACGTAGAATCGGTCGAACGGCGTGAGGTAGAGAAACGAAGAGCAAGGAAGTCGAGTAATGGAAGACAACTTGAAAAAAAAAAAAAAAGTAAATAAGTAAAGAAGAAAAACAACAACGAAGAACGAACAAAAAAAAAAAGAAGAAAAATGTTTAGTTATCTGTTTTTTGAGAGTCCAACGGTTGAAATGTTTAAGATTGTCGGCGCCATGTTGAATCCAAATAAAGAAAATTCACTTGCTCCTCTTTCTTATCAGATTTATGAGATATGATTAAATTCAATCTTCTCTAAAAAGTAATTGGTAATTTGCTTGAAGCATTGTTAAGTATGTTATAATATATTAATAATTTGAAGGCAATTACAATGCGTATAAAAACTAAAAACAAAAAGATGTTATTTTTGTCTTATCGATTTCGAAGTATTCGTTCTCAACAGACATTCAAAAAAAAAAAGAAAAGAAATTACAGTTATTCGCCCATTTCATTCATAACACGAGGAAAAAAGAAAGGAGGAGAAGAAGAAAGACAAAAAAGGGAGAAGAAAAAGAAATAAGAAGAGAAATTATAACCACACAAAGAAAAACGTAAGCACGTCCATTTTTGATATGCACCTCTGATGATGAAGTTAATACTTCGAAATCGATAAGACAAAAATAACATCTTTTTGTTTTTATTTTTATACGCATTGTAATTGCCTTCAAATTATTAATATATTATAATCTTCTCTAATAATAAATGCCAATATCAGTGTATCACATTTTTTCAACTTTAATCCTAGAAGCCGTAGCTCAACATATCATACCCTTTTGGAATCAGGCCGACCCAGAGAGCAAATTAAAAACTCTTGTTGAGTAGACAAACTACCCTCACAACATGGAATAGTCTGAGAACTATTTAGCGTTGAGCATTCTGTACTGGGCCCACATCTTTAGAGCAACGATGACTAATCCTATGTTTAACGTGTACCGTATTTTTTTTTTTATCGGAAAATAAACCTTCTTGTTATATCTACATCTGTGTCGACCTCTCTTGATTTCCACGAAACAACAAAAACATTAAGGGCCGAATACGGACCCACAATTCTAGCATTTTGGATTCCCAAGTTTTAATTACTGCGATTGCTTTCGACGAATTTCACGAGATGTTTTATGACGATTAAAAAAAAAATATAATAACAATTTTTAAAACTTCGAGAAAAAAATAGAAATAATCTAAATTAATTTGGAAATTCAGCGAAAGGCCCCATTAAATAGTAATAATTGTTTTTCTTACGCAAAGTTAGGGCGTACTTACATCAATCTGTCTTTAAATTAAGTCACAGAATAAAAAAATTATCGGGAACTTTTAAAAGGTTGGTTGGTTGATTGGTTAGATTTTACGGCATGTCAACTCATTGGGTTATTTTATGCCGAAGACGTTTTGTTTTATTCATTCTTGATGTGTACTCAATTTTAATTTTTTAAACTCAATTTTTTAAACATATATTTTAGAACACTTTTTTTTTTTTTATATATAACCCATACATGCGACTCTAACAGATACTACCACTAACTGATGCTGCTTGGGTAGATTCGACCAACAGTTCGGCCGTCTTCGGTTTGCCTCGGCAGTCATTCGTGCGATTTCCATTTTCATTCGCTTGACTAGTGTGTTCGAAGTCCCAGAATTTGTTCGACAACTGAGGCCTTTTTTGACTCCACAAGGTTAAAAGTATGGCAAATAATATGGTGTCACCACACTTTGAAAAAGGTTCTTTCGTAATTCTTAATCCATGAAATATAATCTAAGTAGAAATATCGTAGGAAACACATTTTATTTGATAGCCAAATTTTCTGGCATCATGGGACATACATCAAATTAATTAAAATAATTTCATTTTTAATTAATAACCGGGATTTTTTTTCAAGAATTGTGCCTGTCATAAAAACTAGGGAAGGGGCAACAAAATTCCTTATGAGATTTTTTCTTTGGTGATTCTATAATTTTTTCTTCCAAGTTTGTTGTTTCCATAATTGGTCCTTTTATTGTGTACATTATTTTTTTTTGCTAATCCAAATAATTTAAAAATTACAGTTTTATTTGACCTATAGATGGCACCCTAACAGGTAATACTAAACACACACACACACACACACACACACACACACACACACACACGTGATTTATTTTAAGGTAATTTAATAAAAACCCATCTGATACAGAGCCCGGGTTTACTGTGGTCTGAACGTTGTGTTGATACACAATAAAGATGAGGAAAACAAAGTTCCGGGTTTGATACGGGTCTTTGCCAACTCAGGGGCGCCACCTCAGACACGAAATCAATCTTTCTGTTCAAGCGCTAGTGAAAAGGTGATAGACTCCCGACAATAGGCCACACAGCTTATTTTTACTTTTTACACACACACACACACAGATATTTTCTCTTTTTCTCTCCCTCTCTCTCTCTCTCAGCTATTGGTTAGATAGTACGATTAGCTCAGTCGGTAGTACTACCACTCCTGAGCAGAGTGGACCTGGGAGTAATGGCAATGAAATCCACACTCCCCAGATTTCCGGAACTACAGTTTATCATAAGCACTACCAGCATGGTAGTGATTGTGGTAGTGTGTGTATGTGTGTGTATGTATGTGTGTGTATGTGTGTGTATGTGTGCATGTGTGTGAGTGTGTGTGTGTGTGTGAGAGAGAGAGAGAGAGAGAGAGAGAGAGAGAGAGAGAGAGAGACAGAGAGAGAGTAAATGAGAGGGAGTTTGCTTTAGTTTCATTGTTTAATGGCATAGCAACCTTCGGCGGGTATTTAATGCTAAAGCTATCACTGTAGAAGACAAGTAAAAAGTAAAATAAGTGGAGTGGCCTATTGTCGGCATCAGCCCTACGACGGGGGAGTCTATCACCTTTTCACTAGCGCTTGACCAGAGAGATTGTTTTTGCATCTGAAGTGGCGCCCCTGAGTTGGCAAAGACCTGTATCAAACCCGGAACTTTGTTTTCCTCATCTTTATTGTGTATCAACACAACGTTCAAACCACAGTAAACTCGGACTCTGTATCAGATGGGTCTTTATTAAATTACCTTAAAGTAAATCATGTTCAGACGATTTCCCAAGAACTCAAACGTGGTTTCGGAGCTTATATCGTTACCACTCACACATGGGTGTTCCCAGCAGCATTAATTCCCCATGACTTATAAATAAAATAAAACATCTTTGACATAAAATAACCCAACAAGGCTTGACATGCCGTAAAATTCGACCAACCAAC
>CM042140.1:34344659-34347159 GCA_023376005.1 Doryteuthis pealeii
ACAACAACAACAACAAAAAATGATTGATACATAGTTGAATTATCTTAATTATTTTGTTAACAGATAAGGGGAGAAAGTATTTGCTTTTATGTAAGTAACATTTTAAAAGTTTGATGCATTTTTTCTCTCAACTACAATATCCTGAACCTTCCATTGATCGTGCAAAAAAAAAAAAAAAAAAAAAAAAAAAAGCCACCAAAATCTATAATTCCGTACAACCAACCAACCAACCAACCAACTTAGCCCAAATATTAACCCTAAAAAAGACACATAACATTACTTCAATGCCCCACAACTTTCCTTACAGAAAAATCTTAAACCATTTAGGCATAAAAACCGTCACTCGCACATCCCAAACAATCAGGCATCTACTAAGAATACCCCAATGAAACAAAATTGTTCTCCGACGCAGGTATATACAAAATTTGTTGGGAGGAACATGAAAAGGTATATATCGGCGAAACATCAGGAAAATTTTAAAATAGAGTCTACGAACACTTGAAAGACTTTAAATTCGCAAATCCATCAAATTTTTTGGTTACACATAATATTTTAACAAAACATAAATTTGATTTCAAAAATCCATCTATGATTGCTTTCATTCACGACAAGGACAAACGAAGAATAATAGAAGCTTGCTCTATCTCTCTCCACAACACAATTATCCAAAGACCAGGTTCAACAAAATATCGACTTTCTTGGGGAAAAGTGATGCTAAAAGATTTCAACATGCAATATCAATATAAATAGTCGATTTTCTGGTTTGTCAAAATTACCACATAATCACACACATTTATTTAACTACAAAACATTTACATGACTATACGTATGTGTTTTCAAAATCTATCACCCAACACACGCAGTTAACTCACTTAATATTTTCTGATTTTTCAAATTAGCACAGAATTACACACATTTATTCAATTACAAAAAAATGTAATTACTAAGTATTTTCACACTTTTAAATTTGTAAACACCCAAACTTTATTCAAACCAAACATTTTTTATTCACCAAAATAAATAATTACTAAGCCTATTATATTTCAATGATTTTATATACTTCCCCATTTCAAACATTAAAAAACTTTCTCTTTAAATTTTCAGAACATAAACAGTTAAAATGTTTCCATATTTTTCAAACCAAGGAACGCTAATGAGTTTCTTAAAAAAAGGTTTCATTTTACGACGAAGTCAATTTAGAATATTTTTCATGTATAATTCGTCTTTCGTTTAAAAATCAAAACACTCTGCTCTGATGAAGACCAATTGTTTCCATGTATTTTTATTATTTTTATTATCATTATTGGTTCCATGTATTTTTATTATTTTTATTATCATTATTATTTATTTTATTTTTAAGATAATTTTAAATAGAACATTATATGTGTAAGCACATTTTTGTCGAAACACGTGTCAGCATATGATAAAATTCATCCATACCAAAGTGTATATATTTTTCTTCCATTTATCTATATATTTTTTATTCCATGTATCTCTCTCTCTCTCTCCTCTCTCTCTCTCTCTCTCTCTATATATATATATATATATATATATATATATATATATATATGCTCTCATGAGAGGGCAGGTGTAAAAGTCTAAAAATATAATTATGAAGTCGGTTACTTGAAGTTTCATATAGTGTAAACAATCATCAGACGAAATGTGAGAAACGTTCCTTATCAATCGGATTAATAGTGTGGTAAAATATAAGTACACCTGCCACGTACACAAATAAATAAATCAATGAATATATATATATATATATATATATATATATATATATATATATAATGAATGCATTCCATATATATATATTTATATACACATATGTATATATTGCTAAAATACATATTATCTATCTATCTATCTATCTATCTATATATATATATATATATATATATATATATATATGATGTGTGTGTGTGTGTGTGTGTATATATATATATATATTTGGTATTGAGGACCATTCCGAGTGGATTTTATCTGTAATTTCACAGTTGTGTGCCTAGTACCTGTGTATAGAAGGACAGAGCAATATAGTGAATAGAAAAAGTATCTTTTCCTTCTTTTATTCAATATATATATATATATATATATATATATATATATATATATATATATATATAATTGGATGCATTTATGTAACAGTAATGCAGAAAAACGGTATATCATAGCAATATCTTTATTAGAGAAAAACACTCAAATTTTCATCGAGAATAGAGTAATTTCCAGTCCAATTTGTAAGTTAATGATTATTTTGATGAATGGTCTTTCCCGCAGAACGTCACGTTTTAACAATGCAAAATTGTCAATATGATGGAAGGAAAATAATTTTTGAGATTTCAGACTGTTGTCCTCATCTTTACTGTGGTATATATAAACACAACGTTTGCATACCACAATAACGATAAGGACAACAGACGGAAACATCCAAATGATTGATATCAAGCCTCATCTCAAATATACACACAAATAAGTAAAGTCGACGGGTTGACTA
>CM042140.1:34352159-34362159 GCA_023376005.1 Doryteuthis pealeii
GAAACACAATAGACAGTAAAATGCCGAGCTCACCTCCTAATATTGGTGCTCAATATCTTTGATAGAACATTTAAATTTAAGTTAAAGTAGCGTGGACATGGAATCAACACCTGGTTACTGACAGTTTATCGCCAATACGATCTTCAGACCATATATAGTACAAGGTTAAATATTAGAATCAGCTTGATGTGACACTAGGATAATAACCATCTCTCTACTCTATATCATAATTTATGTACGGCTATATATATATATATATATATATATAAGGACCTACATGAGGCAGACAGCATTGACCTGGGTTTCATCCGAATGGTTCTTCAGGATATTTGGCCACTACATACGGTACTGAGGATTATTTTCAGAAAGTACGGGTGCATTGGTCTTTTTCTTTCTTTCTTTTTTTTACCGGATATCAGTTTGAAATTTTTTTTAAATTGGAAAACTGAGTTATCCGTTGTTGTTTTTCACTCTAGAAGAGTTTAGAAATAATATATATATATTTGAGGGAATATGTGCTTAATTAAAGTCAAACCTAATTTTTTTTGAAAGTTAATTCATTAATGATTAATTAGGCGGGATTTAACTACTTAAATGTAAGGCTAAACAAATCGAGAAAAATTTGTTTAGCCTTACATTTAAGTAGTTAAATCCCGCCTAATTAATCATGACTTCAATTAAGCACATATTCTCCCAAATATTGTCGGCTGAAAATAGCTATATATATATATATATATATATATATATATATAATATAAGAGGTAGAGTAGACTCCATATCCACGCTAACTTGACTCAAACATAAACGTTCTACAAATTATATTGAGCACTGTGTATGTGAAAGTATAGCCCCCACATCATCTACACCATATATATATATATATATATATATATATATATATATATATATAACAGAGATAGGCATAAGGGCAGAGTGAAGGCGTTCATTTGAATAAACGAATGCTTTTTATGAAAATATAAGCCCTTATCTGATTTACTGTTTTGTTTTCAGTAGAAATGTTTCCTTATTATAAGGGCACAGATGTGCCTCAGTGTAAAAACGTTTTGAGTATCCATTGTACATATGGCATTTTTGTGTGTGCGTGTGTGTGCGCGCGCATGCGTATATGAGCGCACTTCAGTTGGTCCTCTTGTTCGTCCGCTAACACCTAACAGATACAAAGTTCGTGATCGTGTTTATATAAGAAATATAGACATGCCTCCAGAAATCCCATTGTGTACGCAAGGTATACTTTTAGTTATGGACGGGTTTTCTTTTATAGGGAGGGGCAGGTATCTTTTTTTTTTTTAGAAGGATTTAGTTGCTAAGTTAGTACTGCCCGTTCAGACGTAAAGCAAAAATAATAAATGGAAGACACAGTGGGAAAATATCCCTAATGTGCACGTATATATATATACACTCCGGGTGCAAGTATTTAAGTTTTAGTATAATAAAATATCATGTTAAATTAGAAAGGCTAATGAAACTGAATAAGAATGCAGATACAAATATTTGGAACAGAGGGGGTATGATTGAAAAATAGAACGACTTTGAAACTAACTCTTCCATCATTTTCCCTTACTCCCGTCTTTCATTGGTAAATTTTCCTAATTTAACTATTTAGTTAAAATAGGAAGTAAAGAATAATATTACAGTTATTTCTTCTTGTTAATGGATTTTTTAAAAGATTTATCCCCGAGATTTTTGCTCATATTCATTAATATAAAACCAAACAATTAGAAATCAATAATACTAAGCATATATTTATTAAAATCACATTTTTAATATCAATATGCAAATTAGCCTTCCCATTCACACTGTAAACCGCTATTTTGTTGTATATATAAATACAATTGCAAATGTAGATATGGTGAACAGTCTTAATGATGTAAAACAATTTTATTAATAATTGAGGTTTAAATAAAAATAAAATCATGGAGAACGTGATGTAAATAACAAAGGGAATTGTGACTTGAATAGTAATATAGTTTCGGTTACAGACATACAAACCCACAATCTCCATTATAATAAGATATTATATATATATATATATATATATATATATCAATAAAGGAAGGAAGAACTCGACACCGTAATTCCATAATAAATTTATTTCGACCAAAATTGGGGCCTATATAAATCTAAGTTGATTTAAAACAGCTCCCCAAATTTTCGTCTCATCAGATGGGTCTCAATTCACTTAAGTGAATTACGGTGTTGAGATCTTCCTTCCTTTATTGATAAATATTGCTCTGTATATAATCTAAAAGGTTATTATACATTGAGCTCTCTTCAGTGATTTAAAGATTCGCCGTATTTATACATACTGGATCATCAATATTAATACAGTAAATCTTAGAAATCGCATATAGAATCATCCCTTACTACCAAGTTTTGGATAAATCTCATATATATAATATATATATATATATATATATATATATTTGTGAATAAAAAGGCCTTAAATACCATGGGTATCGTGATTATGGAGCATTTACACTCGTGGGTATCTGAGGCACACAGAGGTTCGTCAGACCACGTTTTTATTTTATTCAGACTCTCTCTCTCTCTCTCTCTCTCTCTCTCTCTCTCTATATATATATATATATATATATATATATATATATATATATATATTATAATAGAAAAACAAAGTATTCCAAAAAGATGAGTTTATTCTTGATATATATATATATATATATATATATATGAGAGTGAGTAAATAAACAATGTGTTTATTTGATATGGCTTTTAGCCGACAATTTTTGGAGGATATGTGCTTAATTGAAGTCATACCTAATTTTGAAAATTAATTAGTAAATAATTAAAGAATTTTTTAGGCGGGCATATTTGTTCAAATGTAAAGCTAAACAAATCGAGAAAATGTCAATCCCTGAATGTACATTTCGACCTATAACCTTGCTGATGAGACCTAATAGGTCGAAATGTACATTCAGGGATTGACATTTTCTCGATTTGTTTAGCCTTACATTTGAACATATATGCCCGCCTAAAAAAATTAATGTATTTTGGCAGCATTTTCTCATTTAAACATGTTTGGTTAAACTCGAGTGACAATTCTTGTCGTACAAGTTTTTGTTCAATCCGTTCAAGGTGTCTAGCCATCTTTTTGGCGTCAGGGTTGAACTGGTGTAGCAGTCCACCAAAGGTGTTTCTACGAGCGCTTTCGGCATGTCGTTTTGCCATCTTCAGGTTGGAAACTGATGGTATGTTTCGTGGTGTCTCGTTTTTAAAGAAAATAAGCAGTAGCATAGGAATTGGTAGTGCTACACCAGTTCCACCTTGACACCAAAAAGGTGGCCAGACACCTTGAACGGATTGAACAAAAACTTGTACGACAAGAATTGTCACTCGAGTTCAACCGTACATGTTTATATATATATATATATATATATATATATATATATATATTGGACTTTCTCGTCGATTTTTGACGCATGAGGGTTCATACATACAATGAACACCCACACAGTGATTTGTTTATAGTGGTGAAGGCTTGTGTTGGACCATCCACACTTTTGGCACAGTGGATAGGAAAGAATTGGTGCATCAACGGTTGCCACAAACCCAATCAACGACCGACCTCAGGAATTTCGAATTCAGAGTTATCCCTCTCCTAGACTGGTCACCTACCCAAGGCTGAAGGACCCAGTCTGCCCTCCTATTTAACCCATAGCTGGAGGGAGAATATATGGATTCATACCTTTCTTAAGGGTATTAGCGCTATATATATATATATATATATATTTGTACATAAAATTTAGACAACCCACTATCAATAGAATTAACTTTAAAACTCGCGACAATATCTTAAAATACTTTAAATAGATGGATAGAACAATTTCTCATGTTAAATCGCATTTGCCTAGCACGTTAGAAATATTTAGAAATAAACTGCCACCATTACTTAGCGTCACCTTAGCGACAAAAACAATATAATAGTTTAGTCAAATAATAAACAGCCTTGATAATGGTTCAGATAAGAATCTAAAGTACTTGGTTTACCAATAATAACTCTTTTGGAAAACTGATTAACGCCTTTCAAGATACTAACATAAAAAAATGGTTACACTTTTAAAATTATATTTTAATTGGTTTCTATATAAAATCATTCATAGGATTGATTTTAACACATTGGAGAATGAAACAATAATATTAGAGATCAATAACACCAAGTAATTATTTATTAAACCCGGTTTTGTTAAAAACCAGTATGCATATTAACCACGTGATATATTTTGTAAACATTTATTTCTTATTGATATATAAGACACATTGCAGGATATTAAAAACACAAATAACATGAGACAAATCTAACTAAGATTTTCGTAATGACATCGTTAATAGATAGGATTTATTCTATGTATCAATGATTTTGACTATAAATTAAATAATCATTGATAAACTTACGCAATTCCTGAGGGCACTGTGACGTAAGCAAAGTAGTTTCGGCTACAGACACCGAATCTCCATTATAACATATATATCTTATTATAATGGAGATTGTGGGTTTGTATGTCTGTAACCGAAACTATATTACTATTCAATTCACAATTCCCTTTGTTATTTACATCACATTCTCCATGACTTTATTTTTATTTAAACCTCAATTATTAGTAAAATTGTTTTACATCATTAAGACTGTTAACAATATCTACATACTAATAACATGCAATTATATTTATATATTCAACGAAATAGCGGTTTACAGTGTGAATGGGAAGGCTAATTTGCATATTGATCTTAAAAAAATTGATTTTAATAAATATATGCTTAGTATTATTGATTTCTAATTGTTTGGTTTTATCTTAATAAATATGAGCAAAAATCTCGGGGATAAATCTTAACAGAAATCTATTAACATAAAGAAATAACTGTAATTTTATTCTTTTCTTCCTATTTTAACTAAATAGTTAAATTAGGGAAATTTACCACTGAAAGACGGGAGTAAGGGAAAATGGTGGAACAGTTAGTTTCAAAGTTATTCTATTTTCCGATTATACCCCCTCTGTTCCAAATATTTTTATCTGAATTTTTATTCAGTTTCATTAGCCTTTCTAATTTAACATGATATTTTATTATATTAAAACTTATATATATATATTACTCCCGCATTTATGAGGAGTGGGAAATGCCCATTAATGTTCATAGGTAGGGTAGATAACAATAGGGCAGTAAATATTTTACCGAATAAAACGTTTTTAGCGTTAAATTCTAACCATAATTATTTCTGTTACCATTTCGAAAAAAATAGCGCTCTGAAGAAGCTCATATATATGTACAAATACAAACAGTGGATATAGATCTATAACTGCTAATATGACCGATATCTAACCCTTTTTTCTCTGCTCAAGACACAGACACACATATATATATAGGGGCCGGGTTAGCTCAGTCGGTAGAGCGTTCGGCTAGAAACCACAAGGTTTCGATAGCCGCCCTCGCCAACTCAGCGAATGAGTAGCACAGGGATCTGTGCGGTAAAGTAAGGAGCTGATGGTAGGTGTAGCGCTCCACCCCAGTTGCCCAAATAATCTCCTTGGTCTAGCGCTAGTGAAAAGAGGATAGACTCCCTCACTATATGGCTGATACCGACTTTAGGCCACTCCGACGACTTACTTTACTGTGCGGTAAAGTCAGAAGCTGATGGTAGGTGTGGCGCTCCACCTCAGACTCT
This sequence comes from Doryteuthis pealeii, assembly GCA_023376005.1. Classification (NCBI taxonomy): domain Eukaryota; kingdom Metazoa; phylum Mollusca; class Cephalopoda; order Myopsida; family Loliginidae; genus Doryteuthis; species Doryteuthis pealeii. The sequence goes on from CM042140.1 coordinate 34,357,858, forward strand.
AAAATAATCTCCTTTGTCTAGCGCTAGTGAAAAGGGGATAGACTCCCTCGCTGCATGGCCGATACTCGACGACTTTACGTTACTTACGTCGTATGTGTGCATGTGTGCGCTTGACTTTTGTTAATTGCGTTTTGTTAAGACTCACTCAATTAATCACGTGACACTCGGAGTAGTGAGATAAACGATGTTTATTTTTTTTGGTATCATCTCTCTCTCACTATACATATATATATATATATATTATGAAAGTTTTCATCATCTTTTGAGAAAATCGCTTCTTATCTATTCATTTATCAAAATATTTTCCTTAACTTTCTCTGATCTTCCGCTATGTAAATTGTCCCATCATCCGTGCTTAAAAGAACGATTGTTGTTTTGATTAGAGGAATTTTTATTTCGATATCTTTAAATAAAAGTCATATCCCATTCCATCCCAACTAAATCATTTTTCCCCCACGACCAAATTGAACACGTGTATCTATTATTATTATTATTATTATTATTATTATTATTATTATTATTATTATTATTATTATTATATTATTATTATATTATTATTATTATTATCCAGCGTAGAACGGTTGACTTCCTTGATCAGAAAACAGTCTTTTCTGTTTCAATGATTTATTCGAATGAATAGCTTGATTCCCCTCGAATGTTCTACAAGATCGTCTGCTGCTCATCTTCCTAAAAAAACTTACTTACAGTTCATAAGAGTCTGAATTCTCAGGTCTTCAAACGCGTTCTTGTTTCTTGAGCACATATATTAAAAAAACAAAAAAAAAAAAACATTACCAGTTATTATTGACATGTGTTTGTACTTCGTAATGAATTTTAGTCATCGATATTGTAACATTGGCAGCATTTTTCCTTAGTCAAACATGAACAGAAAATTGTGTATAGTTTTATTTAATCTTTAGTCATAATTTTTTTTTTACGAAACGAAATTAGATTTATATTCTTTCTGGATTCTTGAATAATATGAAGACAAGTAAAAATGACCAATATGCAAAAATGTGGCTATTAACCTCTTTTGAATACATCTGAGACTTCACACACACACACACACACACACACACATATATATATATATATATATATATATATATATATATATATATATATATATAAGTATGTGTGTGCGTGTGTATAATGAATTTATTGCGTGTTAACTTTGTTCTTGTGAATGTTTTTTTTAATATCATGAAGCGTGGGAAATTTTATATATATATCATTTATGCTAACAAAAACTGTTTATCATAGTTTGTCTAATTTTCCCAATAATCTTAAAAATCAGGTTTAAATTTGCTATTTATTTGTAATGTTATTGTTTCATTTTCATATGTATATATATGCACACACACACACACACACATATATATATATATATATGAAATAAATATTTTAGAAAAAACAAACACATGATGTTAAAATTCGCTGACAGAAATCTGTTTCGACCCTTTATTGAAGTGGTCTCCATCAAGAGCGAGGTGTGTATGATAGAGAGACGGTATGAGTGGACCGTTATCACTTCCATTCAATTTTTTCATATATATATATATATATATATATATATATATATATATATATATAATATATAATATGAGCAATAGTTTTGTGCACAATTCTAATATAAAAGACATTGAAAAGAAAGAAATTTCTAAAATGGGTAATTAAAGATAATTTTTGTGAAGAATATGATAAAAGAAAAAACAAAAAAACAAACAAACAAAAAAACACATAAACTCCCAAATGTACAGATAGATATTTTTTTATTTTTATTTTCATATAGTATAACCCAAGTTACCCTGGGTGAGTTATTTTATACAGGAGACACAACAATCTGCGGGAAATGTAGCTAATACATATACACTAGTAGGACCTGTGGATATACCACAGTATCATAATCAAATCATAACAACCTTTGATATGTTTAAGAGCTATTGCAAATAGTTCAATTTATCAAAAGTATACTAATCTTGATTTAACTCGCTCTCACACTTTTTACTTTCTTTTCTTCTTTTCATCTTTTCATTATGTTCGATTGAAACAGATTACCGTTATCACCTCCTCTCTCTCTCTATCTGTCCCCTACTCTCTTTCTTTCTCATCATATTTTTCTGTGTAGCATGTTCTTTTTCTCCCCTTGCTTTGTTTATAATAAAATCGGAATGGTTCATTATTTGGCTAAGGTGACGACACTCATAAGAAGTAAGAATCCGGTGGATAAGCAACTCCTGATAATCAAGATTTACATTTTCGCATTTCATCTTGGACGATTTGGAGGCTCTCATTTTTAACCAGATGGTTTTCAAGATGATAACCGTCGTACGTTTAAGGAACACGACTATTAATATATAGATATTTATTTTAGACACTAAAATAAACATTTGAGAAATAGGGAAGGTACCCCGAAAAATGAATAAGATTAAGAACACAATATCTATCATTTTTATTTTTATTCTGATCTTTTCTCTTCAACATATATTTTTCAATACTTCTAAGACAACACCAAAGAATTTTGATTAACATTCATCACATATAACCCACAAAAAACATACGAGGACTCCATAACAACGTATATATATATATATATATATATATATATATATATATATATTATATATATGTAACATGTAATATGTATGTATGTATATATGTATGTAACATGTAATATGTATGTATGTATATATATGTATGTAACATGTAATATGTATGTATATATGTAACATGCATGTAAGAATTCATTTTCATATTATCAATCAAAGCCTGAAGAAGATACCAGAAGATCTGAAACACGTGTTTCACATGTAAAACAAAAAGAATTTAAAAACATTTTCTGAGAACAAAATACATTTTGCGGACCTTCCTTTGTTTATGAAATATTGAATTTTCTCCCGTTGGAACCAGAACAACATTTATATATATATATATATATATATATAATATATATATATATATATATAGGGTGTTCTGGAGAAATATGACAGTTTCATAAGGAAAAAGAAAAAGTGCTTGGTAACTACAAAATGTTATGGGTTGTAAAGAAATTCAACTGGCCCGGAAATTACAATACTGTCAACACGTTTCACTCAAAATAATCGCCATTAGTGTCGATCACAGCATCAATCCTACTCCGAAACCTGGAGCAAGCTGATGTTACAGTTTCACTGGAAATAATAACTACCTTAATTCTGTCAATTAACTGGGATTTCTGGAGGCTTGTATATATTTCTTATATAAGCACCATCAGGAACTTTGTATCTGTTAGGTGTTAGCGGACGAACAAGAGGACCAACTGAAGTGCGCTCATATACGCATGCGCGCGCACACACTCACACACAAAAAACTCCATATGTACAATGGATACTCAAAACGTTTTTACACTCAGGCACATCTGTGCCCTTATAATAAGGAACACTTTCTACTGAAAACAAAACAGTAAATCAGATAAGGGCTTATATTTTCATAAAAAGCATTCGTTTATTCAAATGAATGCCTTCACTCTGTCCTTATATCTCTCTCTGTTTATATATATATATATATATATATATATATATATATATATATGGTGTAGATAATAAAATTCAAGCAGACAGTGCTCAATATCATTTGTAGAACGTTGATGTTTGAGTCAAGTTAGTGTGGGTATGGAGTCTACTCTACCTTTTTATTTATGTACGGCTATATATATATATATATATATATATGTAAATAAATGGAAATTAATCCGACAGAATGAATTTAACATTTTGAAAAAACAATAAGTAATTATATGCTGACAGAAATCTGTTTCGACGCCTTATAGAAGGGTCATCTTCAACGAGCAAAAAAATATATGAAAAAGAGACGGGATAAAACCGTTTGAAGAAAATAGGGGGTACAAACACACGCTGGAATGCTTGAATTTTTTCAAATGCGCATACTGTTTCAAAAATAAAATAAATTTTATTTTTAAAAATCAGAAGCATTTTTAATTCAAAAATAAACTCAAAAAGAGTTTGGTGTAAAAATATATAAAAAAGTGTAAGAGATTATCAAAAATGTTCAAAATATGATCCAGCATTAAGTTGTTTACATATCCACAGTACAATTGAAAGGAGATGTTAACACCATATATATATAATATATATATATATATATATATATATAATATATATATATATATAACGCTGAACAAATACAGTTACACAACAACAAAAAATTTATAAAGATTTTCCTGTCATCTATAAAACATCCATCAATTTCTTCACCCAATAATACATCCGGATGAAGGTTTAACGAAACCGAAACGTTTAAGCG
>CM042140.1:34367159-34369659 GCA_023376005.1 Doryteuthis pealeii
AAACTTTTTTGTTTTGTAGGGGGAGGAGGAAGCCTGTTGTTTTTTTTTCTTTGCTTCTTTTTTTGTGTCATTTATTTTTTAACACTTCCGGCTTGACAATGTGAAATTCGCTTACCCCACCCGTTCCACACACACACCGTTGCCCCAAGGATTTCTTCTTCTTCTTCTTCTTCTTCTTCTTCTTCTTCTTCTTCTTCTTCTTCTTCTTTCTAAACCCTAACCTTTCGGTCCATCCATCCCAACTCTCTAGTCTGTGTTCTCAGATGTTGAAAATAGCCATTGTGCTGCAAAGAAAAATATTTTTCTTAACAACAGTTAGAATCTGATTGAATTAAATCTGAGAATTTTTTTTATATCACGACGTAAGTTCTATTTTGTTATTTTTTAAATTTGATTTCAATGAACAACAGTTGCGCTGTTAACCCTTTCAAGAAAACATAATAATCTAAATGACCTTTAAAAATAGGCAAAATGCATAAATCTTGTTTTCATATATATATATATATATATATATATATATATATAATATATATATAACCTTCAATAAAAGCCCTCAATCTATGTTCATTATGTTGATGATATTCTTATCCTTGTCAACAACATTTCACATATGAATTAAACAATAAAAATTTCACATATGAACTAAACAATAAAAATCAACTCCGTTCCTCGATGTATTGATCGACACTAACAATAACACTTTTATAACATATCCATATAAAAAGCCCGTAACCGTTAACTCAACTACTTTAAATTTTGATAGCGAATGCCCTGAAAGGTTTAAAAAAGCTATAATAAAAAACTTAAAAATACACACATTCTCCTCAAAGAAAAAAGTAAACAAAAACTCCAAATACTAGAAGCTTTATACATAAAACAATACAAACCATCCTTAAACAAAATTAATTTCCAATACAGTACACACTTTTTAAAATGTCTATAACACCTTTCTCATCAATTCTTCTCCTTCCAGCCTCCACATTAATATATATATATATTATATATATATATATATATTAACAATGGAAAGGAGTAACCTACTCGAGTTTCGTCGATTGATTCTTCAGGGTTACTTTAGTTAAATTAATCGAGTTTTCGATTAATCTTATGTGTTATAAACATGCCCGTTGGAATGGGACTTAACTTTAGTAGAGGAACGCTTATTTATATTTTCGTAGATCGGGAACGGTTTTTGTTTATTGTATTAAAAATTTGGATTAATTTAAGGGAATTATTTTTTCAATTATTATTTAATGAAAGATATATTATGGGTCGTATTAATAGTTAAAAGGTGAAAGGTTAAAATTATTTATTAACTAGTTTAATTTGGTTTGAGAGTATTTAAAAAATTAAAAAAATCCGCTTGTATATGTTATGATAATAGAAGTTTTGGGTAGTTAAATACAGTTAATCATATAAAAAATAATATAAAGAGACAACTGTAAGAATGAAAGTAATGGTAACCAAAAATTTAATGAAATAAAAATAAAAATAAAAATAAAAGTGGAAAATAAAAAATATTACCCACCGGTAAGTTACTACTTATACATTTACATAGGTGTGTGTGTGTGTGTGTGTGTGTGTGTGTGTGTGTGTGTGTGTTCTTTGCTCCTATATAAAAACATTCCTATATATTATGTTTTTATTTTTTTGTAGGAGACGTCACGATAAATGGGTTAGTGGAGATGTGGTTTGTTATAATATATAGAAATTTATTTTTCTCATATTGCAATGTCAGTGGTTATTTATTTCAGAATTGAATATGGTTATGGCCTACACCAAAGACAATAATCAAGCATTAGGGTGTATTTTGGGATGCATAAGCCTATAGGATTTATGGTTCCAATTCGCGGATATGCGTTGTGTAATGGTTATTGTTGTCGAAAAAACACTCGGTGACCCGAGTTCAAATTCTGGACCAGACTGTTTGAATTTCACATAGTGCTAATACCCTTGAGAAAGATATGAACCCACGTATTCTCTCTCCAGCTACTGGTAAATAATAGAGCAGACATTGATACATTGGAGAATAAAACAATATTATCAATAATACCAAGTAATGATTTATTAAACCCTGTTTTATTAAAACTAGTATGCAAATTAACCAAACCATATATTATGTAAACTTTTATTTCTTAGTGATATATAAGACACATCTAACTTAGATTATAATAGACAAATCTTTAATAAATACCATTTATTATCTTATTATAATGGAGATTATGTGTTTGTTTCTCTGTAACCGAAACTATATCACTACTCAAGTCGCTATCCATTTAGTTATTATACATCACATTCTCCATGAATCATCTTTTCTTAAGCCTCATTTATCAATAAAATCGTTTTTCATTATTAATACTGCTGGCCATATCTACGTACTAATAACAGGCAATTGTATTTATATGTATAACAAATACCGGTTTACAGTTTGAACGGCAAGCCTAATTTGCATATTGATATTTAAAATTTGATTTTAATAAATATGTGCTTGTTATTGTTG
>CM042140.1:34374659-34377159 GCA_023376005.1 Doryteuthis pealeii
TTTCTCATATATACATAAGGAGATTTTTGAAAATTGGATAAATTCCTACAAAATCTAATTAGAAGTTGGGGAATAAGAGCAGATGAAAAACAAACTTGCCTCTATGTATTAACGAAGCTTTGTCAAAATTTTATTCTGTATAAAATAAGATTAGATTTTGTTGGATTTACCTAATGTCTTATTTCCTCATATATATATATATATATATATATATATATATATATATATATATATATATATATGATAAGTTGTAAACAGGTATGTTGGAAGGCTTTTTTGCCGACAATTTTTTGGAGAATATGTGCTTAATTGGAGTCGTACCTAATTTTGAAAATTAATTATTCCCGCCTAATTCATTATTAATTAATTAATTTTCAAAATTAGGTACGACTCCAATTAAGCACATGTGTGTGTGTGTGTGTGTGTGTGTGTGTGTATTTGAGTTGTAAGGTTTTCGGGTTTGCTTTACATATGTTTTTTTAAGCATGAATGGATGGTGAATGTAAGTGTACAAATAAACTAACATTTAAGAAATTCAGTTAATTTACCAATTGTGTAAATAGTTTTCTTAATAGATTTCAACATAAAAACCATCTTCCAATAAAAATTCATTAATTTCATTAACTTGTAGGGACCCTGGTTGTTTGGTGTTGTTTAGTTGAGGATTTGAAGAAGATCCGAGTTATGTGTCCCCACAATTTATATGTATAAGACTACGGAAATGTAGTTTCCATAGGTAACAAAGGAAGAAGACAAAATTGATAAAGGAAACAAACTTTATATACATTAATTTACAATTGGTATATTCAATTGTTCTTTCAGCGGTGTTGCAGACTGTATGTGTCTGTACATAGTTGTGTGTGACAAGTGTGACATGTATTGTTTATATTTGTCTGTACATTGTAGCAGTTTTGTCTGTGATTGAAACTTGTGATTGAAATTTGTTGTTGTTGAGCGAGAGAGAGAGAGAGAGAAAATAAAAACTAAAAATAGACGGACCTGTTGAGTCGTATTTTATGTTTTCGGACAGCGTATTCTCCCCATTGTGTCGAGTTGGGAGCATCAGCTCCAACTCAGTCGAGTCGGGAAGAGCGTAAGCTCCCACTCTCTCTGGTCTTTCAGCTCAAAGGGTCTTTTTATAATTCTCTTTTGTAATTGTCTACGTGATCATTAAGCTAAAATATTCATCAAATATCAGGTGATTTGCAATGATGCAATATCGAATGATTTTGGTATCTGTGAAATTCTGGTGACATAAATTATCGGATGAATTTAAACCATTGTTTTTATTGTTGTTAAAATATTTCTAAACTAATATTTATTTGATTCTCTTTTGTTTACACAATTCTAAACTCATGACATACCATTGTAAAACTAGTTATTTAAGAAAACTTAATTATTTTGATTTGGTCAATTCCGCATGCCATAAAAATATAGGGGCCAATCCCTATAAACTTAAGATTACATCATGTAATTTTACAAACCTTAATCAGGAAACAATAATTTGTATGAAATATCTCCATAGTTCAGTATCATTTATAATTTAATTCGAACACAGTTGGTAAGTCAACAGTATTTCTTAAAATATTAAAGACTATTTGAGTTCGAAAAATGTGTTTTAAAAACAGTTTTAAAAAAAATTGAATACCCAACTAGAATGAATAAAACAAAAACTTTTTCGGTATAAAGATAATCCAACAAGGGTTGAAATGCCGTAAAACCCAACCAATAATTCAATGAAACGTACACGCACAAAAATGCTTGAGCAGAAAAGTGTTTAGATGTCTAAACATTTCATAAAATTGCAAAGTGAAAATTAATTGCAAATTCTTTTTATTTCTCGTTGTCTTTCTTTAATTTTTTTTTTTGGTAAGTGGGACGTAATTTTCTAAATGGTTTTTCCAGTTCCCAAGAACTCAAGAAGATTGTCTGGGAATGAATGTCAGTGCCACGGATGTTTTTTCGGCAAATCCAAGAAAGTTGGTATTTTTTTAAATTGTATTTTTTTTTTTTCTTTTTTGAACAAACCCAAAATTCTTTTTTTTTTTTTTTTTAAATCTGGAAGTGAATAGGAAAGAAGGAAAGTTTTAGAAACTTATTCGTTTGGATTTGCATTTTTTTTTCATCCGGGGTTTCTTTGTTTCCCTTTCCTTTTCTTTTCATTATTTTTCTTTCGATTTCTTCTTTGTTTTTGCACTTTTTTTTATTTGTCCATTTACTTTTTCAAAAATCTTTTTCTTTCTTTCTTTTTTCTTTTTTTTTTACTTGTTTTCACATTTCCCAGTTTTTTCTCCTTCCTTTTCTTCCATTATTTCCCCAACTTTTGATGGTTCGTTTTTAATTCGTTTCTTTCCTTGAGGTTATTTTTTTTATCATCGTTGACTTTTCATTCTCGATTTATCCGGGGCCTCTCGCAAGGAATCAAGTGACAACAAATCATTTCAATAGTATCTATATATCAATACTGGTCTTCCGTAACCGTTATCATCTTGCAACACCC
>CM042140.1:34382159-34409659 GCA_023376005.1 Doryteuthis pealeii
TCCATTGGCCTGGAAGAGTTATCTTCCCGCTGGGTTGTTGCTTGTTCTCACCAGGGGCTATTGTATTTAAGCGCCTGGTTCAAACGCTTCTACCTCTTTTAGCTACATCTTCTCGGCTGAACAACACGGGTTAGACATTTTGTGACTACACCCCACCCTCGTGGGGCCTCTGGTCCCCACGTACGGCCTAAGTCAGTAAGTGACTTCCATTATATGGACTATCTGTAACTCTTTTTATATGTACATGTACGTAACACTTGAATGTATCCTTATTGTATCTCATTTGTATTATCTTGTATTCCTATTTTATGTATCGTTTCCATGTGCTGTTTACAATATAAAATGTTTTGTCTCACAAGCGTGTCGGAGTTGTGTGTTTCAACAAGTTATAACATTGTTATAACCTTGAACCATCACTACTCAAGTCACAATTCCCTTTTAGTTATTTGCATCACATTCTCCATGATTTTATTTTTATTTAAATTTAAACCACAATTATATATTAAATAAAATTGCTTTACATCATTAATACTGTTGGCCATATCTACATACTCATAGCATGCAATCTATTTATATATACAACAAAATAGTGGTTTACAGTGTGAACGGGAAGGCTAATTTGCATATTGATATTAAAAATTTGATTTTAATAAATATGTGCTTAGTATTATTGATTTATTATTGTTTGGTTTTAGCTAAATGAATATGAGCTAAACTTTCGTCAATAAATCTTAAAAGAAATCCATTAACAAGAAGAAATAACTGGAATTTTATTATTTACTTCCTATTTTAACTACATAGTTAAATTAGGAAAACTTAACAATGAAATACAGGAGTAATGGAAAAATAAGTTTCAGTTGTTCTGTTTTTCGATTATACCCCCTCTATTTCAAATGTTCTTATCTGCATATTTATTTAGTTTTATTAGCCTTTCTAATTTAATACAACATTTATTACATTAACACTAGATACTTGCACCCAGACGTAGTATAATAAAAAAATCCATGTCATGTGTGTTCTTCACATATTCATTTTTTAATAAAAATAATGATTCAGAAATAAATTATAAGATTTTTAAAATAGGGAAAGGAGTTACTTTACAACGACCACACACACACACACACACACACACACACACACACACACATATATATATATATATATTATATATATAATATATATATCCAAAATTCCGGGGAAGAAATCTTGCTTACGACATAGGAGTTTTAAAAAAAAATCCTGTCGCAGTTTGCAGAGCTCAATGTGTGCTCTGATTGTTAGAGTCACAGAATTTATAGGTAAAAATATAACAAAAGACTTAAAGTTTTTGCATTATAGTCTATTTCAGAAAGCTTAGACAAAGTGTCTAACTCTCCCAAATCATCAGATGCGAATGATGAATTCTATATTAATTTTAAGGCATTTGAAAACAGATTTATTTCTATTGTCCTGAAAAAAATCTGTTAAAATTTTTACTTATAAATATATATAAATATTCTTATACACACACCACACACACACACACACACACACACACATATATATATATATATATATATATATATATATATATATATATATATATGAAATTAATGTGTCCTAATTTTATTAAAACAAATTCAGACCATCCATCAAAAATCTATACCTAATTGGTTGCTAATAAAATCCAGCAACACAAAACGTTTCCAAAACCCCCAAACCTAAAATGTAATGACCCTAAAAATAATGGTCATATAATAGGGTTAAATTATGACAGTGACCAGAATACGACGCACAAGAAACAGAAATACGATATGACTCATGTGTTTAAAAACTAATTTATTGCTGTAGGAATAATATGCCTAAAATAATCATTCCCATTAAGTCTACTTTGAAGGTAACGGTGGTAACTAGGTGTATATATTTTAAAATGCAGATTTATCGGACTTCTGGATTGTATCTAGTACATGAGTAGGTTTGTTGGATTTTAAATGTGACATTATGATTCGTTCCCCCCCTCCAAAAAATGATAGCACATCTAAGAGGTTTTAAATCTATTCTTATATAATATATCATTCTTTATTAAGCCAATTTACCGCATTTTGGGTCCAGCTATGGGGCACATTTCAATTCCAGATGTTTCTACTTTATACATGTATGGAGAAATCAGACTGGAAGCTAAAGGAGAGAAGCCTTATCGGATGGGGTTGTAGAATACGCCGACTGCACCCCTGGAGAGGAGTAAAATACCCCTAATGGGGCCACCTGTTGATCATGAGTGGACACCCATGATGCTTAAGGACGGAACCCTGGTGTTTGAGCAGTCAATGACTTGCAAAACACCTCTTTGAACTTTACTTGGAATAGACGGGCGGTCGGAAAGACCACATACGATCAATCGGCTGGTCATGTCAAGCCCTAGCACCTATATGATTGTCCCGCCCCAATGCGATTGAGAAGAAGGACATTATAAACCTTAGCGGCTATAGCAGTAAGAGTTAACTCTGAAATTCTTACAGATTCCGAATTTGCCTTCGAGAATGGGAGGATGCAGCCTTTCGTCCATTTCTCTATTGTATTTTGTTTATACAAAACTAAAACTAAAAGAACAAAAAGGAAATATAGTAGAATTTAAGGATGAGGTTTACGGAGGGTCTTCATTTTTTATTTTAGAAACAAAATAATGACAATCGTTTAAGTCAAAGTAATTTGTCTGTCACTAGCATTTTACTTTGATTGACTCCAATACTTCTCTCGCAATCTCTCTCTCTTTCTCTCTCTCTCTCTCTCTCTCTCTCTCTCTCTATTTAAAATGAAGCTAGAAGTAACTCATCTTCATTATGAAGATCTAGATACTGACAATGTGTGAAAAAAAAAAGTAAATGAAAAAAGTCGACAGTGGAATCTTCTATATTGGGAGTTGAGTCTTTCTTAAAAGAAAGATTGGTCACTGCCTGAGACAGATGTTTGGGAGATGGTGTATGCTAAAGAAAAAGTGTAGATTATCCTTTGGGAAGAAATATGTGTAGGACAGCAAGCTTCAACCCTTGCCTCGGAGGTGATCTCCAAAATAAACACCACGTTCCTTTTTTTATAACCACAAAACCCATAATTCACGTCCTTCTTTCTAACTGAGAGCCTTTAATAAGGTTTCTTAGTTTACACTCTCTTTCCCCCACGTATATCCTGCCACAGCAAACAAAAACAGAAAAAAAAAAAACAACAAAAACAAAACAAACGTCCCACGCATAAATGAATAGAGAGAGAGAGAGAGAGAGAGAGAGAGAGACAGACAGACAGACAGACAGACAGACAGACAGAGACACACAGGCAGACAGACAGACAGAGAGAAAGGTATTAGTATCAAGTTCACATTTTCAGAGAATAAAAACACACAACTAAAAGTAAAGTAAATTTGAGGATGGAGTGGCCTATTGTCGGTATCAGCCGAACAGCGAGTCAGAGAGAGTTAAATCTAGATTATTATACTTTTTACATATTGAACTGATTACACTGGTTTACAAAGAAATTGAGGCAGGCACAAAAATAGCTGTTTGAACCTAATTTGGGGGTGCTGAATTCATATTTGAAATCCGTTTTTACTCATCACCTCTAGTTTTTTTTAGATATGCATACTGTACATTTTGTACACATACTGTAAATAAAGGCGTATATGCATTCAGGGTTAATTTCTAATAGTGTGTGACTTATGTCTTCTTTTTGAGTTATTATGCAATAAATGTAAGTGATAGCATTACATTATATATATATAGTTATATATCAAGACGGATTTTGGCAGTTAAGCGTAGTCAACACGTCTCAATCAACAACCAGTAGTGCACTGGCAGTCAGCGCAGGAGGTTGTCGTCCCTCGCAGCGCAGGAGGAAGGTGTCCCTCGACAATTGTGTTACAAAATCTTTTGGGTATATATTTATTTGTATTACAATTTCCAACAACGCACATTTTATTATATATGATTTAATTTTATTTTGTTTTTTTTACATATTCTCCAATGGCTTCACGCTCGTCAGAATATCGAGGATGCCCCAACAAGGCCAATTCTTTCTGAATTGTGTACATTGTGTCATCCAAGTATATTTATTCCGTCAATGTTCTTTATCTATCCTGTTTTATTTGTAATAAGCTGCTGCAACTGTTGAAATAAGCACGTATATACTCTGTATATACTAAAATGAGACTATTTAAATTACTTTCGCAAATAGCTATAATCACTAACTTCATATCTAATCATATTCATAGTTATAAAATATGCTTGAGTTGTCTAAATATTGCCCAGATGAACCACAGCGGCATGTGGCGCAGGCTTCAAACCTGTAGTTGACTAACGTCAAAGTGGTTCAATTCCACCTTCCGCGCCTTCAACCCGATGGTTATATCAATTGAAACTGGCTGTTTTCCGTGAGTTTTTTGTAGTTAAGTAAACATATCAGACGTTGTAATAATTGAATTATCAAACTGTGGTATGTCCACAGGTCCTTTTATTTGGTAAATAGTACTGTTTTCTACAAGGAGGGTATTGGCATTAAATAACCCACAAAGGTTGATATACAAAATAATTCTTCGATTGAGTGTTAGATTGGTATAAGGTACACATACATACATAAGTGCCCTTAGATTAGATTAGACCATGTTCGAAGAGTCTATTTTATTTTTTGAGGGTTGCTAAGATTAGTGTGTTAGTTATTAAAAAGGTTCGGTATATTATTGCCGGTGTTAAATGCTATTTTATTTATGTTAGGTTTGTTGTTTTTCATGCAAATCGCCTCTTAAATTTGTAGGCGTTTTTATTGTTATTTTTATATAGGTTTTTGGTATTTTCAGTGAGAAAAACGAATAAAAAATGTATGACGCAACGATTTTCTAAGTTATTTAAGTTATATTCTCAACGGTTATGAAATAGTCATTATTTAATCTAATTAGCATCTTATTTAGTAACGATATCTTTATTAAAGTCTAGCTGATTTGGATTTAAAACTGCTCATATTAATAATCAATTTAAAATCATGAAATATGTGTTATATATCTCTAAGAAACAAAAGTTTACATAAAATACGTAGGAATAATTTACACAATGACTTTAACAAAAGTGGGTTTAATAAATAATTATTTTCCGTTACTGATTTCTAATACTATCATGTTATTCTCAAACGTATTAATAGCAATCATATATATAATTAAATATAGAAATAAATTAAAATAACATTAAAATAAGTGTAGTATATTTATATTCGTTCTTATTTAGTTATTTATCACAGTTACAAAAGGTATTTCTATTCTTATCCAAGAAATGTCAGGTTCTTGGAGAAGTGTGCTGCCGTTTTTGGACAATTCTTGAGAATAGCAATTAACTTTTGATTTTGGAAAGATAAGTTCTGAGTTGATAACTCCACCGCCCACGTTTCCATTTGAAAAGTGACGACAAACAAGTTTTGAACAGGTGCCATGAGAATACTGTTTTTAAAAAAAACAAAAAAACATGATGGATGCTTTGTTTTAAAGACTCAGCAATCATCTTCACACGGATAAAAAAATGTGATTCGTAGCATTTGACCCACACGAAGATGATGTTCCTTGCCGAGTAATTAATAAAGAAATTATAAACAAAAGTATAAATCGAATATATACATAAATAAATAAATATATATATATATATTTCTCTGAATGTTTGAGATGAGGTTTGAAGATTAGTATTATTTGCGTTATTCGGACTATTGTCCCCATCTTCTTTGTTAACAATGAAGATGGGGACAATAGTCCGAATAACGCAAATAATACTAATATATATATATATATATATATATATATATATATATATACAGTTTCCTATATCTATAATCAAAGTGTGCTCAATAACATTGGTAGAACATATATATATATTATATATATATATATATATGTATATCTGAAGCGCCGTTGACATTGTGCCTTCGCTACCCAAAATTATATATATATATATATATATATATATATATATATGAATGATCCAAACGCATATATATATATATATATATATATATATATATATATATATATATATATACACGTGGGTCGGCTGAAAAGTTCATAGACTTCCATTGTTCAAAAAGCAGAAACAGTTGATATAACATCATATTATGTATATTTCAGTCCATCCACGTATATATATATATATATATATATATATATATATATATGTGTGTGTGTGTGTGTGTGTGTGTGTGTGTGTGTGTACGGTTGGAACTATTATGCTAGAAAAAGCAGTAGTAATCCACGCGCGGGGATATGATCTTCAGTCTTCACGCATTTTCATGCACACGCGCATGACAACATACGCGCACGCACAAACAAAATACGCACACGTACAAACAAAAAGGCGCATTCGACATCACGTAAACACGTAAACATGCAACACGAGAATATAGTTAAAAACGCACATATTTAACCATTTACACCATTTCTATCATTAAAAAAACAAACTATTTCGATTACCCGACGAATGTGTTAGCTGGAACACATTGGTCGTAAATATTGTTCCCATGTAAATAAATAAAAGCTAAACCTTTTATTTGTTCATTCATTCATATATATATATATATATATATATATATATATATATATATATATAAGATACTTCAACCAAAATAATCTTTTAAGTAATTGTTTTTTTATAGAAACACATTGGAAATTAGTTATCCGTGTACTAATAATATCTCTATAATTATCGCTAACCATAACAAAAGGTTAATTGCTAAATCAATAGGAAATAATCAAAACATAGATAAGGTAAATTGCAATTGTAGAATCAAGGAAGAGTGCCCGGTAGAAGGGTATTGCAACTCTGAGAAAGTGTTATACCAGCCAACCATCTTTCCAATAGAAAATACAAAAGAAAAAAGGTTTATATAGTTATCTCTGCTGGTAATTGGAAACAGATATTCTATAATCATAGGTATTCATTCTCTAACCCTCTATTAAACAAGCAAATGGCCCTATCGAGGTACTATTGGAATCTGAATGATAGGGGATTAACTCCAATTATCAAATGTAAACTCATTAAAAAATCTTCGATCCCAAATTCTTTTAATAGTAGGTGTAACCTCTGCCTTAAAGTGAAAATATGTATTATGAAATATAGACCCACTAGTCAGTTGCTTAATAAAAGAAATGAGTTAATTTTAAAATGTAGACACAAAAATAGATTTAAATTAATATAGTTCTTATAGGATTATAAGTTATAATTATAAAATTAATATTATGAAATTAAACATATTTTGGATATGGCATGGGGACGAATCCGATAAACATTTTCGATTTTTTCACATGCAATGATCACGTCATCAGCTTTCGTAAACAAGTGCACATATAGAAATTAACGGTTAATAACATTATATTCACACATTCACATTACTCTTAACATTTTTCATTTTTCCCCCTCACAAAAATTTCTGTAACAGTGTCCTGATGATGGTTTAATACCGAAATACTTAAGTATAAACACATAAAATTGTTTACTCTGATCGTAACATCCTGTATTTGTTATATTCTTTGAAAATATTTTCTTCACACATATATATATATATATATATATATATATATGTATATATAAGAGAGAGAAGAGAGAGAGAGAGAGAGAGAGAGAGAGAGAGAGAGAGAGAGAGAGAGAGAGAGAGAGAGAGAGAGAAATAGATAGAGAGAGGGGGGTAGAGAGAGATTGAATATAAGTTTTGAATTGATTATATGAGGATAGTGCTCGATATCAGGAATAGAACGTATGGAAATATAATCATATAATCGCCCGTGCATGGTAACTGTCAGTCACACGCCTAACGTCATCTTCAACCCCTCCTAAAAAAAGCACGAGACAAAACTTACTAATAATAATACGAAAAATACAATGAAAAAAAAATAACAACTGAAGACATGTGAATCTTAGCATGGACAAAAAAATGCAATAATCCCTTTTCCAGAACAGCATAGACACCTAAAAAAAAAAGGGGACCAGAGATCATTTTCAAATGCAGACATGAAAATAAATTCCTTCTACGCTATTTAAAATTACATTATGATTTAGATGATTAATCTAAATCTAATAATTGTTTGAGACGAAAAAGTCGAAACTTGAAAATTTAAGAACGTGTAAACATACCGAAAAACAATTTCGGAGTTTACAGGCAAAAAAATGAACAAAAACCCCCAAAAACAAAACAAAACAAAAATGAATAAATAAACCCCAGCTTTACAAGGAAAGAACAATGAACAATGTAGATCGCGTCGTCAAAACACTGACTCTTAAAAATAATCTCATTGTCAAATGTATAAACAAAATATCTCGTCGTCAAAACAACCATAAATAAACTCCTCGTCAAAAATCGGAATACAATTCTCGACAGAAATTATTAAAACCAAACCAAAAAACTATATCAATCTCTCTTACTTACCTTTCCATATTGTATATTCACAAACTCCCCCGCATGATACGACACAAAGTCAATTTTTTAAGCGGGGTTTAATTGGTTTGAATTCAGAGCTTTCCTTTTCCTATACTGATTACCTAGCCATGGTTAAAGAGCACAGTCTGCTCTGCTATTTACCCATAGCTGGAGGGAGAATTGGTATTAGTGCCATGTGAAATGCAAACAGCTTCGTCCAGGAATTGAACTATTGCCGAGACCCTATTTATAATACCGGCCCTCGCTAACTCAGTATGAGTACGACAGGGATCTATGCGGTAAAGTGAGGAGTTGATGCTAAGTGTGGCGCTCTACCTCAGATGCAAAAACAATCTCCTTGGTTAAGCGCAAGTGAAAAGGGGATAGACTCCCCCGTTGTCTGGCTTATGCCGACTTTAGGCTACCCCGACGTCTTTACTTTTACTAATTTATAAAGACTACCTGCTAGTCTTTGGATATAGCACGGTATGATAAATTAATTGTTACAACATTTAATATGTTTACTTATGAGCTATTGCAATATAGTTCAGTATGTAAAAAGTAAAAACATGGGAACAAAACAACTGTATGTATACTTTAAGCGACTCATTAAGTAAATTGTCTAAGAGACATAGCTAAGAAGAGGAAACCTGAAGAGGAAAACTGAATCGATATTAATAACAACACAAACAACTTACCGCCCTGTCGGCTGGGGCGTTAAAATGCACCGACTGCACCTCTGCAGAGGGGTAAGACTCCCCCAATGGGGCCACCTGTTGGCCGTGGGTGGCGTCCCGTGATGCTTAAGTATAGAGCCAAGGTGGATGAGCAGTTCATGACATGCTATACTCCACTCTGCCCCTATCTCGGGCTAGACGGGCGGTCGGAGAGGCCCCCTCCGATCAATCGGCTAGTCACGTCAAGCCCTAGCACCTATATGATTTTCCCAACCCTATTGCCCTTATGGCAAGCCCCAACCCCTTTTTTATCATATGGGTGCTAGAAGGCGGTGGCTGCGGGTCTACATGTCCTGGGAATGACGTTAAACTCTATCCGATGGTGAGGTTCCAGTTTTGGAGGTTTGGGGAATATGGAGCACCCCATTCATCACCATTGCTCCCTGGTCCACTCTGACCCAGAGTGGTAGTACCTGTTAGGGTCCCATCTATGGGTTAAATAGAAAAATGTATTTATAAAAAAAAATATTTTATTATCCATTAAGAATTGATTTATTTCAAAACTTTATCGGCATTAAATGACCCACTGAGGTTGATATGCCGTAAAACAAAACAAACAAAAAATAATAATGATAATAATTATATCAAAGCAACTGAATAGCAAATGTAGGTGATGTAAATGACAAAGATGAAACAATTAATTCCATAATAAGCAAATATAGCTAACTGGCACAAAAGGAATACAAGAGTAAAATAATAATATGGTGATTGCAGGACCTGTGGATATACCACAGTATGATAATGTAATTATTACAACGTTTGATTTGTTTGCTTAAGAACTATTGTAAAATAGTTCAATATATAACAAGTTTAATAATCTCGATTTAACTCCCTCTCCCATTCTTTTTCTGTCTTTCCTTCTTTTTATCTTTTCATTATGTTCGATCGAAACAGGATTAGCGTTACTCTTCCGTAAGCTCATCCCTCTCTCAATATATATATATATATATATATATATATATATATATGTGTGTGTGTGTGTGTGTGTGTGTGTGTGTGTGTTTGGGAGATTATGTGTTTAAGTCATACCTGATTTGAGAATTAATTAGTTATAATTAAATGAATTAGGCGTGCATATCGGTTTAAATGTAAGGCGTAAACAAATCGAGAAAAAGTCAATCTCTGTATGTACACTTCAGCCTACAGAGATTGATTTTTTTCTCGATTTGTTTACGCCTTACATTTAAACCGATATGCACGCCTAATTCATTTAATTAAGCACATAATCTCTCAAAAATTGTCGGCTATCGCCATCTCAAACATATTGTTTGTCCACTTCATATATATTATATATATATATATATATATATATATATATATATATATATATAATGTTTTATAATTTAATTTACTTGTAACATTGTGCTTATATTTGTTTGTTGGTTGGCTTTGAAGACTATCACAATAAGATAACTATGGTGTTGTTTGTTAACCTTTAATTTATTCCTAATATTTCGAGATAAAATCTCTTCGACAGAATATTTCTAGACCTGAAGCTGTTGTTAGTGATCGTTCATTCTGCTTTGTGCCTTATATGTTCCAAATTCTCTTCATGTGTGTGTGTGTGTGTGTGTGTGTGTGTGTCTGTTCAACAATGGCATATATATATATATATATATATATATATATATATATATATATATATATATATAATCAATTGTAATATTATGGATTTGGACTCATAACAAAGTTTCATGGTTATGCAATCATCAGATGAGTCAAATGGTTGAGATCTTAAAAACCAGTAGTTAAATGGTTGAGATTTAAAAAAAAATCTCAACCATTTGACTACTGGTTTTTAAGATCTCAAGCATTTGACTCATCTGATGATTGCATAATCATGAAACTTTAAGTTATGAGTCCAAATCCATAATATTACAATTGATTATAAATCTGCTCTGCTTTATTAGCATTGAGCACCTTTTCATGCCAATACTTTTCTCATTTTCTCATTCATTCTCTATTCATTATATATATATATATATATATATATATATATATATATATATATATATATATATAATGTTTTCATGTTTCGACCTTTAATATATATATTTTAGTATCCTGAACGGATCTATTAAAGGTCGAAACCATGGTAGATAATAACACTTTATATACCTATCAATGCCCCATATTTATGATATATTGAGCACTTTTTGATAAATTGGAAATGTCACTGCAACGGAAACCCTAAAGCTGCAATCGAACATTATATATATATATATATATATATATATATATATATATATATATATATATATATATATATGATAAGACAAACAGGAATATTTTTATGTTATTTGTTTTTGAATTGTTCTCAAATAGTTTCGACCTTAGGTCATAATCGTCAAGTGAAAAATTCATGTGAACAAAATTCTTTTTAGAAAGTTTTCAAAGTGTTTGACATTTCATAAAAGGTGAAAAAATCTAATGGTTAAGTGACCAGTCCATTTGTTCAATGAAAACCAAATGATTTCAATATTGATTATATAATTTCCTGTATTTAGTGTAAAGAGTGGTCACTATTATTGATAGTTTATGCATATATGTCTCAGTTACGGTCGTGAACACATAATGTCAGCAGCGCTTGGTAACTGTCAGTTTCTAGCCTGTGATATTTTCAAAACAAGAAGTGCCCTGTGCATGATGTTAAACTGCATCTAAGAGTGAATTTCTAATTCTGGAGCTCTGGGAAATGTAGAGTACTCCTTCGTCGCCATTACTCCCAGTTCCACTATGACCCGG
Organism: Doryteuthis pealeii; assembly: GCA_023376005.1. Classification (NCBI taxonomy): domain Eukaryota; kingdom Metazoa; phylum Mollusca; class Cephalopoda; order Myopsida; family Loliginidae; genus Doryteuthis; species Doryteuthis pealeii. Next base: position 34,394,051 of record CM042140.1, read on the forward strand.
AGTTGTACTACCTGTTATGGTCCCATCTATGGGTTAAATAGAAAAAATGAATTAAAAAAACTGAGTTAAAAAAAATTGAATAGCCACCAAGTATGAACAGAACAAAAAAATGTTCGGAATAAAATAACTCAATAAGGGTTGACATGCCGTAAAATCCAACAAACCAAACCAAGCCAAGAAACCGATGGTAACCAAGTTTTTTTTCCTGGTAAAAAAGTTTTTTTTAGAAAGTTTCTAAAAAAGTATTTTCTAAAGGAGTTGATATACTATAAGAGAAGTAAAGAAACAGGGACTGGTAACATAGCATATCTATTCGTGGAATAAACATTATCTTCTTACATACATGTGTATTAAATTGGTCTATATATAGATCCATTGTGAATGCACCTGGCTAATGAGTTTTTCATTAAGTCTAGGAGGGACGTGTTTCAAATGACTGACCGGCTGGTTTATTTGTTTATATAGGTGTTTTTAACTGCTAAATTTTATTTCAAAGGTTCACATTGAATCAAAGTGGCATATGTGTTTTCATGCCGTTTATAGTTTGGCATATTTATAAATTAAGAGTGTGCGATATCGGTGATAGGGCATATATATATCTATGGTATGAGTAAGTCAGTTTATCGCCTATGCAGTAATCTGACCAAGTCTTGTTTGGATAATCATATAGGCGAGAAACTGATAATATAGTGCCAATGATTCCATGTCTATGCTGTACTGATTTAGTAACCGTCAGTTTCATATATATATATATATATATATATATATAGAGAGAGAGAGAGAGAGAGAGAGAGAGAGAAAGAGAGAGGAAGGAGGAGAGAAAGAGAGGAAGGAGGAGGAGGAGGAGGAGAGAGAAGTTGGGCTAGCGTGAACATGAAGTCAACGGCGTTTGGTTACTGAGTTCCTTGCCTATGCAATTTTCAAAGCAGCTCTCCCCCCTCTCTCTCTAGCTTTATATATATATATATATATGGTTTGAAAATCGCATAGGCGAGGAATTGTCCGCAACAAAGTCCCGTTGATTTTATGAACACCCTAATTTACATATGCATAATCTATCTTGGATATTGAGCACAATTTATAAATATAGCACTATATATTATCAATATTAATATATATACGCACAAACCACACACACACACACACACACACACACACACACATATATATATATATATATATATATATAGAAAGAGAGAGAGATAGATAGATAGATAGATAGATAGAGAGAGAGAGAGAGAGAGAGAGAGAGAGAGAGAGAGAGAGAGAGAGAGAGAGACCTAGTTTGAAAAATATATGTGTGTATACATATATATATATATATAGAGAGAGAAACAGAGACAGAGATAGACATAGAGAGATAGAGAGGGGGAAGGGAGGTTTTCATAAAGAATTCTGTATTAACCGCGGTTTCAGGTCTTGGAACATATCTCCGGCGGATAACGAGTGACTACGTCGATAATCAGTTGTTGAAAAGAGTTGCCGATGAGTTATTGGTTTTCGAGACTCAGGTTTTTTTTTTATTTATTCTCACAGTGTTCTAAATGCTTGGCTACCTGACTAAGCGTCTGAATCTGGTGTATTTGGTGCCGGGTGGTAAACGGGTGTGGTCGGTACACGAAACGTGAGAGAGACTGAAAGATAAAAAGCCCATTAGTAGACACCCCATCGACTCGTTTTTAGCTATTTTAAGAAACAAATAATAACCAACAGTCGAGTCGACCAAGAGACAAATAAATATCATGACGTCGCCACAATTCCAACCGCACGAACAAGGCGTCTACAGTGCATTTCGACTGTCGAAAGAGTTTAATTCATCATCATTATCATCATCATTAGGAGGAGGAGAAGGAGGAGGAGGAGGAGGAGGAGGGGAGGAGTTTTTTTTCATACCAGCTTTTGTTTTCCACCATTAATTAATATGAGACCTGGTCTTCTGGTTGGAGTTTGATTGCCCGTTTGTATCTCAAAATCCCATAGAATTTTATGCATCTCATTTTCTAAGACAGATTCTGGTTTGTGTATTCCAACAAGTTTAACGTATTTCCCTCGCATAGATGTTGCGTTTTGCTCTCTGTGAACTGCCACGGATCTTGTTATAATAGAGATTATGCGTCTCTCTGAGAGTTCCTAAAGTTATTCAGTACATAAAACACACCACTTCTATTAAACATTAATTCTTGAATAATTTATTTCATCTCTGTGACGGAGAACGAGAAAGGAAAGGGAGCAAGACATTGTCTTGCCTGCTTGGATCGAACCCGCGTCCTCCCGCATGCGAAAACAGATGCGATGTAGGAGCTGGAAGGACGCGAGGTTTGACTGACGTGCCCGGATGTTTGGCTAATATGCCCATAAAACAACAAGTGAGTCAAGCGCTGGGCAGTCGACAGTCAGCAGTCAGCAGCAGCAGGAGCAGTCGACAACGAAGCGCTTTTCAGTAAGGAAATGTGATTTTGAACTGCTAAAGATTATTTCGACTACGACGACGGATTTTTTTAAGTTGCTAGACGAAGAATGTGTTGACCAACAGAGGGTCTGACTTGTGAGAAGACTGAGAACTCGCTTGTTTTTGGTTCCCCCTTGGCGGTGGCTTGTTGATTCGAAGGTCTATTTCGCTCAATATATCCCCCCCCCTTCTATATTAGGAAATCTTATTATAATGGAGATAGGTTGTCTGTCTGTTTGTAACCAATTTGCCTAACAATATCCCCAGAAAATGCGTAAGTTTATCAATGAGTATTTAATTTATAGTCAAAATCATTAATACATAGAATAGACTTTTTATTTTATTTTATTTTTTTTATTAACGATGCTTCTATGAAAATCTGAGTTAGATTAGCCTAAAAAACAACCCATGTTATTAATGCATTTAAAATCCTACAATGTGTCTTATATAAAATATAAGAAATAAAGGTTTATATAATATATAGTTTGCTTAATTCACATACTATTTTTTACAAAACCAGATTTAATAAATAATTCCTTGGTGTTATTGGTCTCTAATATTATTGTTTTATTCTCCAAACAATTAAATCAATCATATGAATGATTTTATATAGAATCCAAATAAAATATAATTAAAACAAATGTCATTTTTTTTATATGGGGTTTCATTTAATTTCGTAAGTCTTTATAATCTAATATATTTCATTACATTAAAACTTAAATACTTATGTCCGGAAGGCGCATATTATTGCTAGAATTTATGATTACATATCAGGTCTATTTAAACCGAATTGAAAAAGACCTAATATGTAATTATTGACCACTATAAAATCAGACTTGAAGAAGCAAAGATAGCCGAAATAAATTTTTAAAAAAAGACAACAAAACCACCCAAACCCAAACCATCCGAGTAAGACGAACAAAATCATCAAAACCCAAATCCAAACCATCCGAGTAAGACGAACAAAATCACCCAAAGCCAAATCCAAACCATCCGAGTAAGACGAACAAAATCACCCAAACCCAAATCCAAACCATCCGAGTAAGACGAACAAAACCACCCAAACCCAAACCAAAACCATCCGAGTAAGACGAACAAAACCACCCAAACCTAAACCCAAACCATCCGAGTAAGACGAACAAAACCACCCAAACCTAAACCCAAACCATCCGAGTAAGATGAACAAAACCACCCAAACCCAAATCCAAACCATCCGAGTAAGATGAACAAAACCACCCAAACCCAAACCCAAACCATCCGAGTAAGACGAACAAAACCACCCAAACCCAAACCCAAACCATCCGAGTAAGACGAACAAAACCACCCAAACCTAAACCCAAACCATCCGAGTAAGATGAACAAAACCACCCAAACCCAAATCCAAACCATCCGAGTAAGATGAACAAAACCACCCAAACCCAAACCCAAACCATCCGAGTAAGACGAACAAAACCACCCAAACCTAAACCCAAACCATCCGAGTAAGACGAACAAAACCACCCAAACCCAAACCGTCCGAGTAAGACGAACAATACGTGACACTTTTGGAGAAGCATAAGTGTCGTTCTCCTATGGAAACCAGAACATGGGCACGCCAGTGTGGGCCGTCCAGTAAAGACGTACATTGACCATCTCTGCACGGATACTGGATGCTGCGCAGAGGACCTCCCGACGGCAATGAATGATGGCGAGATATTGTTATAAATATCCGTGCTACTAGCCCGACATGATGATGATGATGAATTCCTCTAGGAATAAAGTTGAAGAGATGGGACACACTGATACACTGACATTCACATTTATTAAACAAATATATTTTGGCTCTATGCTGAATAGTTTTAAAACTAGATGATTCTCCCACCAGATGAGTCCCTCCAATAGAATGTATAAGAACAGCACGTCCTTGTCTAAATATTATTGGTACATCAAGGACAGCAGTGGGTGTTTCTCTAAGATTAAATGATCTATTAAGAAGCATACCAAGGCATAATCTGGCAATGAAGCATGTTGTAATTTATGCGCAGAGGAGAAACATCAGATCTTGCCTTTTCACAATAAAGATTGAATAAGCAGCCCGAATTACTGTTCAACGGTCGCCATAAATCTAAATTTTGCTATTAAATTTAGAACCTGAAAAGGGATTAAGACGAGTCATTCTCCTCTTGAATTTGTTTTGTGCATTAATTTGCATATACTTATATTATCTATACAATGCTGACCAAATTAGTAAAAAAATCCAGCAGTGCGTATTCTTCCCTGATACGATTCTTGTCGCCATTTTAGGCGTTTATGTCTTCTATGAGTAAATTCAATGGTAGAAAAAATGGTACAGTCTCAGTATTAGAAAGTCCAGTTATAGTCCTTACAATCCCTATTAGGATATTCCCTTCATACAACACTGTATAATACTAATGTCATTCTTCTGTTTATTATTCTAACTTAGCTCAGGCAAATAAAGATGGTTCTTGTTAATTCCTTCTGAATTAATATTATCTGCATTATTCGGACTATTGTCCTCATCTTCACTGTTATCATACAACATTTCGGCTGATGTGCTCTCCGGCCTTCTTCAGGTATTTCTTATCGGACTCGGGAACCTTCTCGGACTCGGGAACCTTCGTTTCGAACTCGGGAACCTTCTTGTCGTAATCAGGAGCCATCACAGAACTTAGAACCTAACCCTTTATTCAGTCCAGTTTAGGAGAAGGAAAACTCTGAATTCAAATCTCCACCTAAGAAATTGACCTTGGGTTGGTAAATATATATATATATATATATATATATATATATATATATATATATATTTACCAACCCAAGGTCAATTTCTTAGGTGGAGATTTGAATTCAGAGTTTTTCCTTCTCCTAAATTAGTTACCTAGCCATGGCTAATAGGTAGCATAACAGTAGTGCACTTATAGCAGAAAATCCAGTCGTCTTCCGGTATTAAGTGCAGTTAGCAACTGGCTCCAGGAAAATTTAACGACTTTAATGCCTTATGTCTTTTTTGATTAATCTGCTAATATCCAGCAAAAGTTGCCACGCAGTTTAATAACTTTAGTTCTCTCCTATGCTATCCAATCTGTTGCAGTGTTTGTAAGAGTTGTGCCTTATTACGAGGCTTGTTGTTGATTAATAGCAGGTCGCTCCTATATGGTTTGTGTTTAATAGTCTTTTTAGTTGAGACTGGAGTTCCAGAATTTGTAAGCAAGCATCAATTTAAAGAATGGTTCAGTATGGTTTTTCCATGAGGTACAGTCGTTTGATGCCCGGTTCCGTCAGTTCGCAAAGGTGTTCCCAAGTAATTATCAGCTAGAATTTGCGTAATTTAAAGTTAAAAGGTAGCAATAAAAAAACATTGTGCGCTCTTGAAGCAAATTGTCTCGCCTCCCTCGCTGACTGGCTGATACCACTAGGCCCAACTTATTTTACTTACTCTTTTTCATCAGTAATAGTATATATACGGTGCCCCCAAAGAAAAACAGAATTTGGTTTCTGTTTTATTGTTGGTCCCCCTGTATATATGAAATAATGATATTTATGTTTTCAATAAAGTAATCGGTTCCTTTACTCAATACATACATACTTTTATTATTACAGATCATCTGTCATCTTATGCATCTACTCTTCCGCCTACCTTTGCCTGTGTAGGCGTTATTTTCGTATTCGCTTGAGGAGTTGTCTGCCTGTTTAGTTTCACTGGTTCCCGCTAGGGGCCTTTGATATTTAAGCGGCTGATTTGAACGTCTCTTTCTCTTTCCTTGCTGCTCGACCTACGTGACACTGGGTTAGACTCTGTCTACCCCCTTCTTGTTGGGGCTTCGGCCCTTGACACTGGCCACTCACTGCTAGTAAGTCTCGTATACGACATATGACTATCCTTTAGTCATGTATCCGTAACTATATTTTTATGTACATTTAGGTATCTCTTTTTTACCTAAATATCTTGTATTTTACCATTCATGAATGTGTCATTATCTCTACTTTTGTATGTATGTTTATGTACACCTCTATGTATTATGTACCCTGTTTATCCATGTGCTGTATACCTATTAAATGTTTTGTCTATCAACCCTTGTCGGAGTTTTATCTTCAATTATTATCACTTTGAATCTTACAACTGGTGACCCCGACGTGATGAAAACGTTTTGTGAAGGCTTTGTTTTGCATTTGGAACTTTAATCCTTACACCTGTATCTCATTCATTTTTTCACTGAAATGATATCCGAGATAAATTGCTGTAGATTTCTATTTGTATTTAACAATTTCCGATTCTCTTCGCATAAGCATTCGTGATGTAATTGACGTTCTCTTGATGTTACTTGACTCCTTTCTTTCCCTCTTCTCTTTTTCTTTCACCTCTTCTCTTTCTTTCTTCTCTTCCCTTTCTTTCATTCTTCCTTTTATTTCACTCTTCTATTCTTTCACTCTTCTCATCTTGATTTAACTCTTTCTTCCTCTCCCAATCTCTCCATTGAAACAGATTAGCGCTCTCGCTACTCCTCTCACTAACTCTCCTTCGAGCTGTTCCATTCGAGCTGTTCCGGATCACCACCTCCCCATTAACTTTTTAATTTTAATTTATATGAATTTTATTTCATTCTTTGAAAATTAAATAAATAAGTTTATTCAATTAATTTAATGCTTAATGCAATAAATAAATACTTTCTTTAATTTTATTTCGTTCTTTGAAATAAATATATTCCATTAATGTAATAAATAAATGCTTTCTTTAATAAATATAAAACATAATAAATTTGGTGATTTATGAGGAAGTGCGTCCCGGTCTCCTGCCTCAAAAATTGCTACCCGGTGACTATTAAAATAACGACCCCCAGCTACGGTGTTACTTGAAAGAAAACAACCAACTTAGGGCATTAAATATATTGGGGGGGGGGCTTCTCTTTTTGTCGTAATTCTTATTTATTTATCGTAATTTGTCGTAATTCTTGTTTATTTATCGTAATTTGTCGTAATTCTTGTTTAGATATGAAGATGGATAATATAGTTTGGAATAGACTGAGATAGATAGATAGATAGATAGATAAACAAACAAAATAGAGAAGCCCCCCCCCAAAAAAAAATACATTTAACGCCCTAAGTTGGTTGTTTTCTTTCAAGTAACACCGTAGCTGGGTTCGTTATTTTAATAGTCACCTGGTAGCAATTTATGAGGAGACCGGGACGCACTTGCTCATAAATTACCTTAAATTTATTATTTTGTTACAACTAATTTAAATGAATATATTGCACATGAAAAATAACAGCCCTACCGATGGAGGTGAAACAAAGATAAGAGAACGACTCCTTTTGAGATTAGAGTTGCTGGAGAATTATTATTTAGACTAGCAAATATATGCACCCTCCGGGTGCAAGCATTTAAGTTTTAATATAATAAAATATCATATTAAATTAGAAAGGCTAATGAAACTGAATAAAAATGCGGATAAAAATATTTGGAACAGAGGGAGTATGATAAAATAGAACAACTTTGAGACTAACTCTTCCATCATTTTCCATTACTCCCGTCTTTCATTGGTAAATTTTCCTAATTTAACTATTGAGTTAAAATAGGAAGTAAAGAATAATATTAGTTATTTCTTCTTGTTAAGGGATTTTTTTAAAGATCTTTCCTCGAGATTTTTGCTCATATTCAATAAGATAAAACCAAACAATTAGAAATCAATAATAATAAGCACATATTTATTAAAAGCAAATGTTTAATATCAATATGCAAATTAGCCTTCCTGTTCACACTGTAAACCGCTATTTTGTTGTATATATAAATACAATTGCATGTTATTAGTATGTAGATATGGTCAACAGTGGCTTCGGCCTCTGGACCATTGATATAATTAACGGCGTCGATCCCAGGGGCCATCCCCCAGGCAACACCTGCCCCTCGATTTAAAGGGGCAGGGCTGGGTTTATTGCCCAGTGCCTGAGGCGCCCCCCTTGAGAGGGAATGCCGACGGGTTCGACGCAATTTTTCACCCGCCACCCCATGAGTCTCGGCTTGTGGGTGGTCCAACATAAATAGGGCCTTCTGCCTGACCGTACAAGTGGGGTACGTGGAAAATATCATGTAGATATGGTCAACAGTGGCTTCGGCCTCTGGACCATTGATATAATTAACGGCGTCGATCCCAGGGGGCCATCCCCCCAAGCAACACCTGCCCCCTCGATTTAAAGGGGCAGGGCTGGGTTTATTGCCCAGTGCCTGAGGCGCCCCCCTTGAGGGGGAATGCCGACGGGATCGACGCAATTTTTCACCTGCCACCCATGAGCTTCGGTTTGTGGGTGGTCCCACGTTAATAGGGCCTTGTGCCTGACCCGTACAAGTGGGGTACGTGGAAAATATCATGTAGATATGGTCAACAGTCTTAATCATGTAAAACAATTTTATTAATAATTGAGGTTTAAATAAAAACAAAATCATGGAGAATGTGGTGTAAATAACAAAGAGAATTGTGACTTGAATAGTGATATAGTTTCGGTTACAGACAGACAATCCTACAATCTCCATTATAATAACTAGCAAATATATGCACCCCCCGGGTGCAAGTATTAATATAATAAAATATTAAATTAAATTAGAAAGTCTAAAGAAACTGAATAAGAATACAGATAAAATGATTTGAAACAGAGGGGGTATAATCGAAAAATATAACAGCTGAAGCTTCTTCTTCCATCGCCCCCGTCTTTCCTTGCTAAACTTTTCTAATTTAACTATTTAGTTAAATTAGGAAGTAAAGAATGAAATTACAGTTATTTCTTTTTGTTAATTGATTTCTTTTAAAATTTATCTCCGAGATTTTTGCTCATATTCATTAAGATAAAATCAAATAATTAGAAATCAACAATACTAAGCACATAATTATTAAAATCAAATTTTAAATATCAATATGCAAATTAGGTTTGCCGTTCACACTGTAAATCGCTAGTTGTTGTATATATAAATACAATTGCATTTTATTAGTTTGTAGATATGACCAGCAGTATTAATAATGAAAAACAATTTTATTAATAATTGAGGCTTAAATAAAAATGATTCATAGAGAATGTGATCTATAATAACTAAATGGATAGTGACTTGAGTAGTGATATAGTTTCGATTACAGACAAACAATCCTACAATCTCCATTATAATAAGAGATATGAGTGAATATTTCCGTAACAACAAGGCACTCCATAGGTGAATGGTATTTGGAGATATTATTTATATAATAAGCTGTATAATATTTTAAAACCATAAAGTGGGTGTGTTTTGTTATGTCATGTTTTCCGGCTTTAAGTGTATTTTTATCGAGATTCTCGCGAGACTTCCTACCCTTCTTTTTTAGAAAGCAAAATAAATCTTGGAGAAAGGTGCTTAGCAATATGAATAGACAACGTACTTTCGCTCTGAATAAGAAACCTCTGGTAGATCCGTCTAATCCTGCAAGTGTAAACAAGATAGATATGTATTTACGTTGCTATTCACAACGCAGTTGCATCTTATAGACATTATCCTTCAAACCCCCACCCACCCCCACGTACCCCCTCCCCAAAAAGCTTTCATCTTCTAGAAAACAGCACGAGACGAGCGTTTTGAAAACAACACAAGAAAACGAAGACAAGACTAGGAATAGATTTTCTGGTCCTCTTTTAATCATTCTTTCTTTCTTTCTTTCGTTCTCTTTTTTTTCTTTCTCTCTTTCTCTTATTCTTTCTTTCTCTTTCTCTCTCTCTCTTTTTCTCTCTCTCTCTCTTTCTTTCTTTCTTTCTTTTCTTTCATTAATCCCGCTAATATTTAATTAATTCTTAATTTCTTTCTTTCTCTTTTTCTTTCTCTTTCTTTTTTCTTTCTCTTTCTTTTTTCTTTCTCTTTCTTTTTTTCTTTCTCTTTCTTTTTCTCCTTTTTTCTTTCTTTTTTTCTATTCTTTATATTGTATGTCTCTCTTTTAGTTCCTTTTCGCGCCCCTGCAATTAAATTTTGAGAAATTTCGGGCGAGTACATTTTTGTCTATGACAAGGAATAGTTTTTCTCTTCCTATTTCTTTCTTTCTTTCTTTCTTTTTTTCTTCTTTTTTTCTTTCTTTTTCTCTTTTCCTTGCTATTTCTTCCTCTTTCTTTTTTCTTTTTCTCTTCTTTCTCTTTCTTTCTTTCTTTCTTTCTTTTTTTACTCTTTTTCTTTTTTTCTTTCTTTCTTTCTTTCTGATTCTCTTGGTCTTTCTTCCATTCTTTTCCCCGTTGTCTTTTTCCCCTTTCTCTTTCTTTCCATCTCCTTCTCTTTCTTTCTTTCTTTTCCTCTTTCTTTCTTTCCTGTTTGTTTCTTTTTTGTCTTTCTTTTTTTGTCTTTTTTGTCTTATTTTCTCTTTCTTTCTATTTCACTTTGTCTTTTTTCTCTTTATCTTTGTATATTTTCTTTCTTTTTTCTTTCCTTTCTTTCCTTCTTTATTTCTCTTTCTTTCTTATTTTTTTTTCTTTCTTTCTTTTTCTTTGTCTTTCTTTCTTTTTCTCTTTCTTTCTTTCTTTCTTTTTTTCTTTCTTTCTTTCTTGTATCTCTCTCTTTTTCGTTGATTTTTGCGCCTCCTACAATAGGATCTTGAGAAATGTCAGGTGGGTGTCCATCTTTTGTCTATTTGATTCTTTTTCTATCCCCAATTTGATGACAGAAAATTATTACGTAAATAAAAAATCCCGACGAACATTAAAGATCTCCTTCGGCGAAGACGACTCTAATGATAATTTGCCTCTTCCTGTTGAATATTTACGTTTCCGCTTTTTTAAAAATCTCATTTTCCTTGTTTTTTTTTTTTGTTTTTTCTATACGTTGTTCTAGAATTTATTTTTTTTTTTTTTTGTTTTCTGTTAATTTCCTCTATTTGTTTTTGTTGTATTTTGTTTTATCTATTAGCCGCTTTTATCTTTTGGGGCGTTTCTTTTATCTTTTTAATTATATTCTAATGTTTTCTCTAATTACTGATTTGTTTCATCGTTTGTTTGTTTGTTTCATTTTCCTTTTTTATATTTCTTTCTTTCTTTCTTTCTTTCTTTCTTTCTTTCATTATACAATATATTTCTTCTTTCTTTCTTTCTTTATTCATTTTTCTATTTATTTTTTTTCCCAATGTGGTCTTTCTTTCTTTATTTCTTTATTTATTTATTCATTTATTTGTCCAATTGGACACATGGCCGAGTGGATTAGGCAGTTAAGTTAAAACAGTTCTAAGTGATAGTTACCTCTGGTACCCGAGTTCAATCCTGAGTGAAAACAGTTAGAAAAATAATTAATTAACACAACTCCTACCCCAGCTATGGTTAGCGGAATGAAAACAGGATATCCCCGTGGAATAAATAAAGGGTTAGGTTCAAAGTTCCGTGATGGCTCCCGAATACGACAAGAAAGTTCCCGAGTTCGAAAAGAAGGTTCCCGAGTCCGAGAAGGTTCCCGAGTCCGACAAGAAATACCTAAAGAAGGCCGGAGGGTATATCGACCGAAACGTTGTACAAATAACAATGAAGATGGGGACAATAGTCCGAATAACGCAGATAATACTAATCTTCAAGCCTCATCTCCAACATTCAGAGAAATAATCTATTTATTTATTCCAATAATATACGGATTTTTCTTTCTGTTTTTTTTTTCTTTCAGTCTAAAATATCTTTCTTTCTTTCTTTTGTTTTCTTAAGAACCAGAATAATGACATTATTTTCAATTTTGAAATCAGTTGGACCCCTCAGTCTATATTGAGATGATGCCTCTGATAATTTCATACAAAGAGAAAAACATTTATCGTAAAAAACAAAGAAGAAAACATATCAGTTTATTAATATCACTATCCGATGAGTTTAAACTAAAAATAAGTGAAAAGCTACACATAATATCCTCACCTTTCCAACAAACAGGAAATAATTGTACATAGCAGTTGTACCAATCATTTTTGGATTACTCGGAATAGTCTTTAAGAGTTTGAAAGAATTAAAAACCGAACAAGTATCGAAACCTTCAAGATGACTATATAACTAGAAACAGCAAGAATGCTGAACAAAGTGCTCGAGTATTGGCAGCCGACAGGGCTTTATAGACAAATACTTGGATCTTGCCAGAGAGCTGTCAAAGCTGTGAAACATGAAAATTCCGTTGATTCTAATCGTATTTGGAGTCCTTGGAACACCCCCCTATGATCTGGATAAAATATTTGGTGCACTGGAGATTAAAAAAAGAATTGAGACCAACCAGGCCACAACACTACTGAAATCGGCTAGGATACTGGGTAGAGTCCTAGAAATCAGAGGAGACTTGCTGTTACTTAGGCTTCAATAAAAAGTAGCCAATTTTTGGATAGTGAAATTAACAGCAGAAAACAACAATAGTGATATATCAATTTCATATTCATCTCTATCAAAATATACACCACGTATCTCCATTTTAATCAAGATACCGACACATGTGACATTTTGGCTTCTTTCTTTTGTATGTTATCGCTTTTTGTATCATTTCCAATTTATTTCTCGTTAGAAATGAATACCCAGGAACCGACACATATGTGCAGTACTCCAGAATTGAAAAAGAGAAAAAAAATTACAATGGTAATTTAACTTACGAGCGTCCCAACTTACGAGTTTTCCGAGATACGAGATGTCACTCTGTAGATTTTTTTGCTTTGTCGGTTGGTTGGTTGGTTTGATAGATTTTACGGCATGTCAACCCTTGTAAGGTTATTTTATACCGAAGACGTTTTATTTTATTCATTCTTGATGGGTACTTAATTTTTCTTTTTAAACCCATATTTTAAACACATTATTTAAAACTCATTTTTCTATTTAACTCATAGATGAGACCCTAACAGGTAACACCACTCCGGGTAACGGTGGACCTGGGGGTAATGGGGATGAAGGGGTACTCCACACTCCCCAGCACTCCAGAATTGGAACTTCACCACTAGATGCAGATTAATGCTATACACAAGACTTTTTGGTTTGTGTTGAGAGCTAAAACTTGAGACACAAGCGAGCTTCAGATACGTTTATGCTAATAAGTTCACTAAAATGATTTAAGTTTCCAAATTTAATACATCAAAAATCAAAAATAGCATTTATAAAATAAATAAGCATTAAAGCCTATTCATAGCACATCATTCCTTAAATTCTATTTTGTAATCTTTTTTTTATACAATACAGTGATATTTTATTATTAAAAAATGTAACAAAATATTAGGGTGTTTTTTGAAGGAGCTGGAACGGATTAATGACATTTCAGTTTATTTCAATGAGGGAAGTGGTTTTGACATACGAGGAGATTAAGTTACGATTATAACAAATAAAACTCGTAAGTCAAAGTACCACCGTATTTTCTTAAAAAAACTTGGCACTTGGTACTTAATCTGTACCCGAATACCTATAATACGCAACTTAGATACACGTCAGATTTCTTCGTTTATTTCTGTAGATAAGATATTGCTACCTAGGTATATAAAATAGACAACTAATTTCAGAGGTTTGGCATTTAATGTGCAGATGGCTCCATCTTGTTTTAAACACATTAACTCTGTTTTAACTGAGTTTACGTAAAGGTCAATGCCTCTTGCTGCTAGCTCCAGGCTATATGTATCAAAGATTCGGTTTGTGCAGGTGTATTTGCGTGAAAAGCTACATCATCGGCATCCATTGGGATTTCTGTAAGATATGATCTGCTTCTTTCCTTTCTTTTAGTGTGAAAACATTTTCCTTCATTGGACATATTATAGATATGGTGATATGTAATCTCCTTGCAAAACTCCAACGATAATGTAAAAGAAAAAAATCGTGATATTAATAAGTTTGGCCCCCCCCCACATATATATATATATATATATATATATATATATATATATTATATATATATATATATATATATATAAATTAGAAGACAATTTACAATGCAATGGAATCGGTGTTGAAAATGATGTTTATTTACCTTTTTATTCCTAAATATTTTCGGGATAAATCCCATCATCAGAGGTCATAGAAGTACTTGTGTTTTTTAGTACTTATCCCACGGCGCTGGCGTAATCGCTTGTTGTTATTAAGGCTTAATTTATAGTAAAAAAAATTTAAAGAATTTCGAAGAAACTGCACGAGCACACGTACAAACGGGGCGACATGTCATCACGGAAAGACCCGAACATTTCAAATATCTGGCGTTTCTTCAACTTAATAACAACACACGATTACGCCAGCGCCGTGGGATAAGTACTAAAAAACACAAGTACTTCTAAGACCTCTGATGATGGGATTTATCCCGAAAATATTTAGGAATAAATATTCAAATTTATATTTTACACATACATGCAATGCTTCAAACAAACTATAAAAAAACTTATATATATATAAATATATTATAATAATATATATAATTATATACTAATATATCAAGGTTATCCAAATGACTAGTACGTAAAGGATGATTCTATTTGGGATCATCGAACCTCATGCACAACATACTGTATGCTCTTGTAGGTGCAAATTATACTCATGCAAGGATTCTTATAAATCCCCCAAAACACCACAATGTATAATGATAAAAAAATCAAATTATATACAGAGCAAGATTTAACTTTCAAAGTAAGAAAAGAAAGAAAAAAGAAAAAATTAATAAACGTTTCCGTCACGGTTTGTTAAGTTTTTTCTTTGAAATTATATAATATAATAATTTATTATTAATAATATATATATATATATATATATAAATATATATATATATATATATATATATATATATATATATATATATATAGTATATTATGTAGTATATGATTGGAGAATTGAAATAAACTGCTCGATTACGGAATAAGAGCTGTATTCATTTGTTATAGAGTACAATACATTTAAGGTGTTATCATTGGTTTCAAAGCAGCGTATTGGCCATTTATCATCAAGACAACGTTCCCGTGAAAGACTTTGATAAAAAGTGCAGTCGGCGTATTTTACAGCCCCAACCGATCTACAATATCTGGAGTTCCCAAGCTGCCTCCTATCCAAGTACTAATCAGATGCTTGGCTGCTTAACTTTGCTGATCGAATCAGCGTTCTTTGACTGTAAGCCTTTTACTAAGTTATTAAGGCCCGTCTCGAAATTATCGAAAGTTTGCTAGTGGTTATATTAGGTTTCTTTGTTTAATGTCATTTCAGCCTTCGTA
>CM042140.1:34414659-34432159 GCA_023376005.1 Doryteuthis pealeii
TTCACGCTATTAGGCATGGCCTCCCTTTAATAGTAGTTTAAACCAATAAAGTTTTTCTTTTACTTATATTTTTTAAAATAATTTGTACTACTATTGATTAATAAATTTCTTATTTCTTATATTTACATTTCTTATTTAAAATTGTTAGTATCGGATAAGAATACATAAAACTGTATAACTGTATTCAAACAAATGATTAGTATTAGGCAGGACTGGCTAAGTCAGTAGAGCACCCGCTTTAGAATCGCGGTTCGATACCGGCCTTCCAAAACTCAGCGCATTTGTAGCACAACTTAGAAATCTGACCTGTGCAGTAAAACCTGACCTGAGAGCTCATGGTAGGTGTTGCGCTCCAACTCCGCAAAATTAAAATTTCCCTGATCTAGTGCTAGCGTAAAAAGGATAGACTCCCTCGTTGTTCGACTGATACTGACACTAGGCCACTCCGTCAGTCATGTTAATTCTGAGAAATCTGGAAACGTCACGCTTATCATGTACCATATAATTACATGCAAATTATTGTTTTGAAAAAAACAATATATATATATATATATATATATATATATATATATATATATATATATTATATGAGTGATGCCTGAGTTCATATGAGATTGCAAAAGCTCACTGAATTTCAAATTGCTATTTACAGATGAATGTCTCTGAAATAACCTTGTTAATAACTATACAAAGTTCATGTTGTATGCCTGAAAGACCATATATATATATATATATATATATATATATATTATATATATATATATATATTCTACGAGTGATGCCTGACTTTGCTATGAGATTGTTAAGCCTCACTGAAGTTCAAATTGCAATATTTCATTTTTTAAATCGTTTAAAAATCCTCAGTAAAGCAGGCTTAGCAAAGTAAGTTGAGTTTAGGTAACTGAGACATGTTTAAATCAAACAAAGGTTGACTTATAACCGCAGAAGGCTAAGCTTATTAAAGTCAACTGATTAAATTACTTACAAAATGACGTTAATATATATAGAAAGAGCGCTTGCTATGAAATCAGTTTCTCCTGGTTTACAATAACGAAGACGGATTAGTGGAATTTAAATAAGTAAATAATAACGCAGCATTTTTGTGTTTTTGGTGTTCATGAATTTTGCTATGGCAGTCATCTGATATGGCGAAACGTCGTCGCAATGAGAATTTCTTAATTCCTTGAAAATCCTCAAATGTGTACGTCAGCATTAACAATTATTGTCAATCACATGTCTACTCTCTTTCTCTTTCTCTCCATCTTTTTCATTCTCCTCTCAAAACATTCTCTATCTCTTTCACCCACACTTATTCTCTCTCCTTCCCACTAACACACACATACCCACTCTCTCTCTCTTTCTTTCTCTCTTTCGTATACACATATTCTCTCTCTTTCTCACTAACACACCTTCTTTCTATATGTATATGTATATGTGTATATATATGCATGTATATGTATATATGTTTATATAAGCATATATATGTGTATATATATGCATATGTATATATATATATATATGTATAAATATGTATATGTACATATATTTGTATATATATGTGTATGTATATGTATATATTGTTGGCAACCTTCCGTCTATTTTAGACGATTTCGTAGTTTTTTTGTTTTTTTGTTTTGTTGTTTTTTGTTTTGTTGTTTTTTTTTCTGTTTTGTTGTTGTTTTTTTGTTTTGTTTCTTCACTCACTTACAGCCATATATATCTATATGGATATATATATATTTATATATATATATATATATATATATATATATATATATATATATATATATATATATATACTTTGTGTTGTGGGGTTTTAAGTGTACAAAATAAGACAAACGACTGGTAACAATGTATACAAATGTATTGAACAAAAGCAGTAGAAATTTAGTGCAAAGAAAGTGGAGATTGCGTTCGACCCATACAGTTAAGAGCTGACTCGCATTCGTTTCGTCTCAAGCCACAATTGTTCCTATTACTTATAGTAGCCGTCGGCGCATTCCATTTATGTCCATAGGTTATATCACCTATAACACTTTGAAATCTTACTTCATCAGATACATTTACCAAAATTTCACATAGAATCCTATAGATTAAATTAATTCAAAGAAATCACCATTGGCTTCAGCCACAGCCTCCAAATGACTTCGTGCTGTCTGTTTGTTTATTTTGGTAAATGCTGTCTTTATTCTCACCTTCAGTTCATCTTTTTTCTTACACGAAATTATGTTGATCTCTCGCTCAACCGCGTCCCACATACAATAATCAAAGGGAATTGCAATCTGACGAGTTAGACAGCCAGAAATTGTCTCACACCCAAGACTGGGTTCTACTTCTTGTCTTGCTTGGCGCATAGTCCTGTTGCCAGGAGTGTCATCGGAATTGAAGACGATTCCGTTTAAGGCTCGAAACTGCTCGCACGGATGGCAGCTGCCATAGTATCGGTTAATGCTTTTTAAGTACCTGATCATGTCTCCTACGAACCACTGACACAGATTTTTTTTTTCAGCGTACTTTTCCAAAAACAAAGAAGACATGATGGTGTCTCACTCTTAACCTATGTAATCTTAAGGAAAGATATTTACCCTACAAGATAGTAAAACTCGTCGGACGGAACACATATAAAGATATGAATACACGAGGTTATTCGTAGTCGAGTTAGATAGTAGTATTCGTAGTCGAGTCACTACTAATCGAGTAGCTAGTCGCACTGTTGGAAAACTGCGCGTTGACTCTATTATTTATATTCCTGTACAAAAAGTAATAAACCTTTTCCGTATTTTCAATGTTGTATTTGATACAATCCCAACGTATACAAGTTCGCAGGACTCGGTAGTATATTCAACGTAGATTGAACAAGAAATTTAATCCGACTAGCATCAAAGTGCTAGATCTTCGACCAGCTTATTGCCATCGTGAATGTTTTCCCATCGTGTCCACGTACGCTTCTGGCTTAGTCCCACCATCTTAGAAAGTATTTTATCCTCAACGTTAGCTTGGATCTACTCCTGGATTAGTTGCCGTCTCTGATTACCCCTGGATTTGTCAACAAACACACATACACGTACACACACAAACACGCACATAAATGTATATATTATCTAGGCAGGTATTGTTAAAGCGCTTAGATAAAAAAAAATATGGGACACTATCGTCACTATCTGGATCCCGATCTACGAAAAACTACTATAAGACGTGGACTGAAGATCATAAAGAAGAAATATTCCGTGGTCTTTAAAAATACCTGCCTAAATAATACACAATATACAAATATATATATATATATGAGAGTACGTAAATAAACACTGTATTTATTTGATATGGCTTTTAGCCGACAATTTTTGGAGGATATGTGCTTGATTGAAGTCATAGCTAATTTTTGAAAATTAATTAGTTAATAGTTAATGAATTTAGGCGGGCATATATGTTCAAATGTAAGGCTAAACAAATCGAGAAAATGTCAATCCCTGAATGTACATTTCGACCTATTAGGTGTCTCTAACCTTGCTGATGAGACCTAATAGGTTGAAATGTACATTCAGAGATTGACATTTTCTCGATTTGTTTAGCCTTACATTTGAACATATATGCCCGCCTAAATTCATTAATTATTAACTAATTAATTTGCAAAAATGAGGTATGACTTCAATCAGGCACATATCCTCCAAATATATATATATATATATATATATATATATATATATATATATATATATACATAGTTAGTTAGTTAGTTAGTTAGTCGTTGTGACTAGCCACACTGATGAGACGTGAAACGTCGAAACAAGGTGTCTGGGGATGACTTATTATATGCTCCCGTAACCCGGTAGAGCGACTTTAATAAATTTCACCGCCAGCATAACGCAATGATCATCTGTTTAGATGTGATCTCTCTGGTGATCGTAAAGTATATACACAGATGTATGTATTTAATAATACACCGCTCCTTAAACGGCAGCTGGCAATGGCCTAGAGGTTATCGGATCGGACAGGCGTAAAGTCAGTCGGGGTTCGCTTCTGGTCGGAGTTAGTTGTTGTGTCTAGCTACACTGATGAGACGTGAAACGTCGAAACGTGGTATCTGTGGATGACTTATATATATATATACATATATATATATTATGGACGGAGGAAATCGAAGTGAAAGGACGTCTTTTTCATCGCTTTACGAAAATGGTATATCTCATGTGAATAAAGGGAGTGAGAATTAATTATTTAATATTTGTATAATTTCCTTTATTCATACTAGCAAATTTATGCACGCTCCGGGTGCAAGTTTTTAAGTTTTAATATAATAAAATATCATATTAAATTAGAAAGGCTAATGAAACTGAATAAGAATGCAGATAAAAAGATTTGGATCAGAGGAGGTATTATCGAAAAATAGAACAGCTTTGAAACTAACTCTTCCATCATTTTCCATTACTCCCGTCTTTCATTGGTAAATTTTCCTAATTTAACTCTTTACTTAAAATAGGAAGTAAAGAATAATATTACAGTTATTTCTTCTTCTTAATAAATTTCTTTTAAGATTTATCCCCGAGATTTTTGCTCATATTCAATAAGATAAAACCAAACAATTAGAAATCAATAATACTTAGTATATATTTATTAAAATCAATTTTTAAGATCAATATGCAAATTAGCCTTCCCATTCACACTGTAAACCAGTATTTTGTTGTATATATAAATACAATTGCGTATTATTAGTATGTAGATATGGTCAACAGTCTTAATAATGTAAAACAATTTTATTATTCATTGAGGTTTAAATAAAAATAAAATCATGGAGAATGTGATGTAAATAACTAAGGGAACTGTGAATTGAGTAGTAATATAGTTTCGGTTACAGACAGAAAAACACACAATCTCCATTATAATACGATATCAAATTATATATATATATATATATATATATTATATATATGAATTATGTACGAATTTATGTTCCTTATTTGTTTTTACACAAAATTAAATTGGTGTAAATTACTTTATTTAAAAAATGTTAATTAAATAAGCTTATCTTATGAAATCTAACTACATTATACTTAACATGTTTATAAATTTGACACAAATGAACGAGTTTTATTATTTAATTATTAAGAATAATATATATATATATATATATATATTATATATATATATATATATATTATTCTTGATATGATCAAATAATAAATCTCAGTCACTATATATATATATATATATATATATATGTGTGTGTGTGTGTGTGTGTGTGTGTGTGTGTGTGTGTGAGTGTAAAATAGTGAAAAATCTTTGAAAAAACAAAGGTTCAAATAAAATGAGAGATGTTTATTCAGCCAACTCTGCAGTATTTCAATCTGTTTAGTAGATCTTCATAATCCATTTTGCGGACCTTCTTAATTTTCGCCCGTATAACCCATAACAACACTTTATATATATATATATATATATATATATATATATATATATATATATATATATATATATATAAGAGAGAGATGTTATTCACATATTTTTGATGTTATAAATGTGCAATCTTATAAATTGTTTTACGGCATATAAATCTTTTCGGGTCATTTAATGCCGAATCAAGTTATTTTGATATTCGGTTTCTTACGGTGCCCACTGTTGCTTAAATGATCATCCATCTAAGTATTGAAGAGGCACATCACTGCTTAACTTCGTTGATGACTAGACCGTAAACATCTATCTATCTATCTATCTATCTATCTATTCATGGTTGGTTGGCTGGTTATTTTGTTTTACGGCATATAACATCTTTTCGAGTCATTTAATGCACAAACAAGTCATTTTGAAAGGCGGTTTCTAACAGTATCTACTGTTGTTTAAATGGTCACTCATCTAAGTATTTAACAGGCTCATTGCTGCTTAACTTCGTTGATCTAGTGGTAAACGGAGATTTAAATGTGACATGACCGTGAGCTCTTGATGAAATATTTCTTTTAAAAAAACAGTCTGCTAAATCTATTTTATTAGAAGTAGTAAATAAGCAAATTTGGCAGAGTAGCCTGTTGTATCAGCCACGCAGCAAGGGAGCCTATCCCCTTTTCGCTGGCGCTAGACCAGCGAGATCGTTTTTTTATTAATGAGGTGGAGCTCCACACTTACCGTCAGCTCCGGGTATTACTGTACAGATCAGATTGCCCAATCTGTGCTACACTTTCACTGAGTTGGCGGGGACTGGTATTGAACCAGGAACCTTGCAATTCTTAGGTGGGTGCTCGACCCTCTGAGCTAAACCGGCCACTAATTCAGTACATTTAAGTACTAATAAAATATTTGATACTAACATGGCATAAATAGTTACGTCTTTAGACTGTGCTTAATTCTTTAGCAGGCTCGGTGCGCAAGAAAACAGGAGTCCATCTTAAGATGACGGGAAAATGACAGGAAGGGGAGGAATAGGAAGAGAGAGAGAGAGAGAGAAGAGAGAGAGAGAGAGAGAGAGAGAGAGAGAGAGGGTGGACACAGAGAGGGAGGGGCGTCCGTTGTGAAGGCAGGGGTGGGTGTACAATTACGCCGCTGGGGTGAAGAAAGGTTCACTTATATAACAAAAGAGAGGGGACACCGGTGCATTGGGATTAGGTGGACCGGAACTGACTTTTTTTAAAACATCCGTCCGTTTGAAAGGCTAATGTCGATGACATTAGTAATGCCTGTTGCGGTGGTGGGGGTTTTATTGGACATTATTAACACACCTCCTACCAAACACACTGACACATACGTACACCTTTTCTCACCAACGTGAAATAATTTACGTTAGATTATATATATTATATATATATATATATATATATATATATATATATATGCTGCCTCATGTAAATATATGTTTTTAGAGACAGACTTATAATGAGTTGCTTTGTTTCGAATAGAAGTATATATATATTTACCAACCCCTCCGCACGAGCAGGATGCGACACAAGGTCAATATCTTAAGCGAAGTTCAGCAGGTTTGAATTCAGAGTTTTCCTTCTCCTAGACCGGTTGCCTAACCAAAGTTAAAGAGCCCAGTCTGCCCTACTATTTACCCATAGCTGGAGGGAGAGTAGGATTCATATCGTTCCCAAGGATATTAGCGTCAAGTGAAATGCAATTACCACGTCCAGGATTGAAGTATATAAGAAGTTGATGGAAGACACTATTATACCAATCCTTGAAGTGTGTAAAGAGTACCCGCCTTGAAAATCACCATCTCTAATCAGGATTTACAATTTAGCACAAACACGTGAAGAGGTCAGATATGCATATTAATATATATATATATATATATATATATATATATATATATATATATATATACACACTAGCTAGACCTTTGGATATACCACAGCATGATAATATAATTATTACAACGTTTATGTTTACTTAAGAGCTATTGCGAAATACTTAAATATGTAAAAAGTATAATAATCTTAATTTAACTCATGCTGATGGCAGGTGTGGCGCTCCAACTCAGACGCAAAACAATCTCTCTGGTCCCGCACTTCTGAAAAAGAGGATAGACTCTCTCGCTGTCCGGATGATACCGACAATTTGCCACTCCGTCTACTTTACTTATATATCTTATAGATGATAAGGGTGTTATATTTATAAGTAAACAGTGCTCAGTATCATCGATAGAGAATTTATATCTAAAGTAAGGTAGCGTGAACATGGAGTCAACGGCGCCTGGTTACAGACAGTTTCTCGCCTATGTGATCTTCGGAACAACACCAAATGCGCTTTTCAAAGTTCTGTGATGGCTACCGATTACGACAAGAACGTTCCCGAGTCCGAAAAGAAGATTCCCGGGTCCGAAAAAAAGGTTCCCGAGTTCGAGAAGGTTCCTGAGTCCGACAAGAAATACCCGAAGAAGGCCGGAGGGCATATCGGCCGAAACGTTGTACAGATAACAATGAAGATGAGGACAATAGTCCGAATAACCCAGATAATACTAACCAAATGCTCTATCTATGATATTGAGCACCGTTCACTTGTAAATATACCGCCCTTATCGTAGTCGTACAAGTACTACTGTACGGCTGCACCACTTGAACTCTAACGAAGCGCTTAGAAGAGAAACTATATGGGAGCTATACAAGAATGCTGTCCTGAACAAATCTTGAAAACAGTATCCTATAAGAAAGCAACTGTACGGTTACCTGCATCCTATCACACAGACTTTTCTCCTATGGACACACCAGTCTAGGCAGACCAACAAAAAACTACATTATTCAGCTCTCTGCAGATTCTGGATGCCGTGCAGAAGACCTGCCAGAAGTGGTGATCGATAGGGCACATCACGAGACAGAGTCATGGGTATCCATGCTGAAGGTGCGATATGATAATGAAAATCATTCTCATCATCATGTCATACCAGCAGCTCGGATATCCATGACAATCTCTCGCCAATCATCCCTATCATTTATTGACCCCGGGAGGTCAACATGCAGTATCCGCACAGAGCTGGTCTATATAGGTCTTCACTGGACGACCAGTACTAACATTTCCATGTGCTAGTTTCCATAGAAGGACATCGCTTATGAATTCATCCTTACTTCTCCAGCAGTGTCCTGCATGTATTATTAATCTTACTCGGAGGGTTTGTGAGATAGGGGGAAGGGGGTCGTATAGCCGCTTTCTTGTGAGGTGTTGCTTCCACGATTTGTTCAAGATCACATGTAGCATTCTTGCGCATATTCCCTAGTTGCCTCGTCAAGTGGTGCAGCCATACAGCAGCACTGACACCACCACGACCCGGAAGAATTGTTACTTTAACTTGTCGGTGAGGTTTGACTTCCATATAACTAATAATCTGTTTATAGCGGATCATGACTTCCCTTTGCGTGATTTAACATTGCTTTCTGTGGATGAGATATTATCACCTAGGTACGTGAATTGTTCTACTGGCTTTAGTGGCTTACCGTCGAACGTGGAGATGACACTTTTTATTTTTAGCTCATATATATATATATATATATTGGAAAGAAATTCATGGATTTATTAAAGATATTCACAAAACACGTACGCTGTAAAAATATTTACAAGATGTACAATAAAACTTAGTTGCAGCTCAATAGATAACATCTACCGAATAATGTAATTAATCATAAAATAAGGAATAATTATCGTGATGCTATAGACATTGTTTGAAATTGGAGTAGCTTAAATGATTGCCCATTAGAAGGAAAATGCTTAACAAAATATGTTACCCAGTAAAAAGATTGATCAAACATGGTATATATTGATGCAATGGAGAGGTCTTTATTATTATTATTCTTAATTTTTATAATTATTTACATTATTCGACGCATGTTATCCATTGAGTTGTAACTAAGTTTTACTGTATGTCTGGTAAATATTTTTACAGCGTATGTGTTTTGTGAAAATGTTTATTAAACCCAGGAACCTTTTTCCCATTCTTATTTTTACGGCTTTGTTGAATCAGGTTGTGTTTCTATTTCTTTCTCCTTGGGATTCGTTGTTGGTTTTGTTTTCATGAAAAACAAATCTTACGTTATTACAACTAATATTTTCAATGGGGTTTAATACTCCATATTTGCCTGTTCGAAAACGCTGATTTACTCGAGGTTACAGATGGTCTCTGGCGCGCCGATAAGTATGTTTGTTTGAATAGAGGCAATGGGTGGTTTCAAGATGTGTTTATGTAAATTGGGTCCCACTTTTACTTATATATATATATATATATATATATATATATATATATAATATATATATGTGTGTGTGGTGTGTGTGTGTGTGTACTCACAATGACCTAAGGTCGAAACTAGTTGAGAACAATAAAAAATAACGTAAGAAAAATATTACTATTTGTCTTGTCACTATGGTTAATATATTTATCTATCTATGCATCTATGTAAATATCTATGTATGTATGTATGTATGTATGTATGTATGTATGTATCTCTCTCTCTCTCTCTCTCCCTATATATATATATATATATTGTAAACAAAGTGAAAAGAGGAATATTTGTTATGTTATTCTTTATTTTATTGTTCTTAACGAGTTTCAACTCTAGGTTATCATGAGGAGAAAAGATTTTCTAAAAAATATGTTTTTAGAAAGTTAAAAAAAAAGTTTTTCCGAGTAGTTGATAAGCCACAAAACAATATATATGTTATTTATATTTGGCCGTAAGATTGCATAGGTGAGAAAGTGTCAGTAACCAGGCCCACCTGTGACTATTTTCAATTTTTTAATAATAAATAACAAGGAATACTATTTCTACAAGGGAGTTCAGACCTGGATAGCTCAAAGCTAAACTCAACACAGGAACCTGTGCCTAGTAGTCCTAGTGGCTAATACGCGGCTTTGAAACCAATGGTAACAGTCACATCTTAAATGTATTGCACTCTATGACAGATACACACACACACATACACACACACACACACACACACACACAGACATATATATATATATATATATATATATATATATATATATATATATATACGAGTCTATTTATATGTCAATATATTATACATATGTGTGTGTATTGTATATATATATATATATATATATATATATATATATATATATGTAAAGTAAAGTCGTCGGAGCGGCCTAATGTCGGTATCAGTCAGACAGCGAGGGTGCCTATCCCCTTTTCAACAGCGCTAAACCAAGGAGATTATTTTAGCGTAAGAGGTTGAGCGCCACACCTACCATCAGCTCTTTACTTTAACGCACAGATCCTTGTGCTACTCATACGCTGAGTTGGCGAGGGCCGGTATCGAACTAGGAACCTTGTGGTTTCGAGCTGAACGCTCTACTGACTGAGCTAACCTGGCACTGGGAAGATAATTTTTGCTTGTTTTAGAAGCATGGAAGTAATGAATGAAATATTTGAAGAACTGAGTTAGATATTATGTTCTAAGTTCCATTTATTTACCAATATTTCGAGGACCTACATTCCTCTTTTTCTAGGGTTTGTTTTAGACTGACTGTAAGTTCTCGAAAATATTGGTAAATAAATCGAAATTTGAACGTACTATTCAACTCACTTCCTCATTTATTTCACTCATTTCTTTTATGCTTCTACAACAATCAAAAGTAATTTTCTCATATATATATATATATATATATATATATATATATATATATATATACCAAACTTGTTGGTAAATCCTCGCAGTGAGAAAAAAAACCAGCAAATAGTTTGATTATAAAAATATACTACCAAACATCACCCGGGGAGAAAAAAAATTTGGAAAAAAGAAAAGACCAAGATAATCATGCCAACCAAAAATAATCCATTGGTATAATATTTGGCCAAAAGAAAAACAATTCATTATATATATATATATATATATTATATATATATATATATATATTATAAGATATATATATTCATACAAAACCGCCAGGAAACTAAAGCTAATAAGTAAAAAGTGCTCAATACCTAAGTAGAGCAAATAATAAAGATAAACCTAATGAGTCAGATAAACCTACTAAAAGTTTCGCTAAGTGCTCTTCAGGGCTAATATCCGACTCTTAGCCCTGAAAAGCACTTAGCGAAACTTTTAGTAGATTTATCTGACTCATTAGGTCTATCTTTTATATATATATATATATATATATATATATATAGACTCATTAGATATATCGATAAAGAAACATAAATGGACTCCACAATATCATATATATATATATATATATATATATATATATATATATATATATATATTGTTTTTGTGGAGTCCAAGCACGGTTGTTTGTTGGTATACCTAAGGAGACTAAAGACGGGTTGAGTCGTGAGCACCCCAGACCCATAAAACAATAGAGACCACGGGAGCCCGCCAGTCTAATAAAAATCCATGTGAAAGAAAGCTCGAATCTTTCGAAATACCGGAGTAATAAATGAAACTTACTACATAACATCCAACTCCGTTTCTCCTTTCTTTTACACATTTTCCCCATGCTTCGCATTAAAACCAAAAAATTATTTTCCCATAAATATATATAACAAAATAAAGTCTTCGGGGTTGCAAAAAAATCAGTATCAGCCTAACGGCGAGTGAATTTATCCCCTTTTCACCAAGGAGATTGTTTTGGCGTCTAGGGTGGAGCGCCACGCACACCATCAGCTCTTCATTTTCACACAGATCTCTGTGCTACTCATAAGCTGAGTTGGCGAGGGTCAGTATCGAACCTGGAACTTGTGGTTCCTCATCAGACGGTCTACACTGAGCTAAACCGACCTTTATATATATATATATATATATATATTATATATATATAGTAGCAAATGACCTGGCGTCTGGTGGAGTGCCACGCATACCGTCAGCTCTTCATTTTCCTACACAGATCCTGTGCTACTCATAAGCTGAGTTGGCGAGGGTCAGTATCGAACCTGGACATTGTGGTTCTTCATCAGACGGTCTACTGACTGAGCTAAACCGACCCTTTATATATATATATATATATATATATATATATATATATATATACATATATATATGTATATATATATATATGTATATATATATGTATGTATATATTTATATATATATA
This sequence comes from Doryteuthis pealeii, assembly GCA_023376005.1. Taxonomy (NCBI): domain Eukaryota; kingdom Metazoa; phylum Mollusca; class Cephalopoda; order Myopsida; family Loliginidae; genus Doryteuthis; species Doryteuthis pealeii. The sequence goes on from CM042140.1 coordinate 34,427,186, forward strand.
TATGTATATATGTATATATATTATATATATATATGTATATATATATATATATATGTATATATATATATATGTATATATATGTATATATATATATATATATATATATATATTATATATATATATATATATATATATATATATATATATGCTAGTGTGGGCCGCCCAGCAATAACCTAGATTGACCAACTATGTGAGGATGCTGGTTGTTGCGCAGAAGAGCTCCCAGAAGCAATGAATGATAGGGATGGTTGGCGAGAGATTGTCATGGATATCCGTGCTGCTTGCGTGACATGATGATGATGATACAGAGAGAGAGAGAGAGAGAGAGAGAGAGAGAGGAGAGAGAGAGAGAGAGAGAGAGACTTATCAGATATATATATATATATATATATATATATATATATTATATATATATATATTGCACACACACACATATATATAATATATATATATATATATATATATATATATATATATATATATATATATATTATATGTGGGGTGTATATTGTCTTTGTTACACAGTAAGCCGTAATTGTTAGTGGTAAAATGAAAGTTGGTTGATACCGTGGAAATGACGAAGGTGGATGTGTTTGTAATCAAAAGAAGAGAAAAAGGCGCGAAAACAGAAGAAAGGAAATGGGAGGAGAAAAGAGGAAGACCTGGATGAAAAGCAATTTCAGAATGGAGGTGGTTAGGCACAAAGGTCAAATGTACTAAACAGGTGCGCCAAAAAAAGAGATAGAAAATTGGTGTGGGGGGTTGGAGGGATTAGATACATCGCAAAATCTTGTTCTCGTCTTTTTCGTGGAGGAACTACTTTTTACCTTTTTCTCATCTTTTATATCAACTGGGCATATCACGTCTCTATTCATCCACGACGTATTTGGCTAAAGATCCCCAAATGACGATAGAAACCCCAGATTGTAAAGAACCATATATAAGGGGCCGGGTTAGCTCAGTCGGTAGAGCGTTCGGTAAAGTAAGGAGCTGATGATAGGCGTGGCGCTCCACCTCAGATGCTAAAATACAATCTCCTTGGTCTAGCGCTATTGAAAAGGGATAGACTCCATCGCTGACTGGCTGATACCAACTTTAGGCAGTCCCGTCGACTTTACTCACTTTACTTATATATAGTAGCAAGAATATGCGCCCTCTGAGTGTAAGTATTAAATTTTAATGTAATGAAATCTGTCAAATTAGTAAGATTAACGAAATTAAGGAATAGATATAAAAAGATTAAACTTATTTTAATTAAATTTTAATTGGTTTCTATATGAAATCATTCATAGGATTGATTCCCCAATGTATTAAAAACAATAGTATAAGATATAAATAATACCAAGTAATTATTTATCAAACCCCGATTTGTTAAAAACAGTATGCAAATTAACCACACCATACATTATGTAAATCTATATTTCTTAGTGATATATAAGACACATTACTGTTTTTTAAACTCACTAATGGGCTATTTTTTTTAATACCCTTTCGTCATTATTTGCTCCTTTCTACATTCCTTACTTTTTTCTCCGCCTTGTCGGTTGGAGCTTTAGAACACACCGACTGTGACTCTGCAGAGTCGTAAGACTCCCCAATGGGAACACCTGTTGGCTGGGGGTCGTGGTCCCTGATCCTTAAGGGCGAGGTCCTGGTAGTTGCACTGTCCAGGACAACTCAACTTTTACCCTTACTTAACCTAGGCGGTCGGTCAGAGAGGCCCCTCGGGTCAATCGGCTGGTCACGCCAAGCACTAGCACCTGTATGATTGCCCAAACTTATATACCTTATGGCAACCCCAACTATTTTTATCATATATTTGCTAGAAGTCGGTGTCTGTGGGTCTTATTGTCCTGGGTGTGACGTTAAACTCTCTCTGATGGTGAAGTTCCAATTCTGGAGCTCTGGGTAATGTGGAGTACCTCTTCATCACCATTACTCCATGGTCCACCCTGACCCGGAGTGCTAGTACATATTAGGGTCCCATCTATGGGTTAAATAGAAAATGTGTTTAAAACAAATTGTGTACCCATCACGAATAAATAAAACAAAAACGTCTTCGGCATAAAATGACCCAATGGGTTGACATGCCGTAAAACCCAACCAACCAACTAATTTGACTTCTTTCTTCATCTTTTAATAAAAATTTAATTCTACTTAAAAAATGCGAAAATGCATGCATCGAATTTCCTCTTCCAGATATCAAATTGAGGCAACCAAAGATGGCGGCCCTTTTTAAGTCCTCCGGGTTATCCGCTGTTCATGGTGACATTGCTACACGAGGGCATTTTAATATGTTTCTTTGTAACGACTTCAAGATTCTTGGTGGGATTAAGGTCACATAAGTTTCCTGTCACCTGCAAAATGAAACTTTTTGGGAAAAGAAATCAAACGTTTCCGACCTTCACGCAGTTCCGGAAATGACATGGAGTTTCAGTCATTATTTTCAAGGACGAGGGTTTAAAATGACATATTCGTAATATATTCTACGTGGAACTGTGTTACACAATAGGAAATCCAACCGTTGAGAAGATAGTACATTTTACTGCTATTTTATAGTGGGAGTATCACTAAATAGATAATACCTGGTAATAAGCCGTGATCTGATCCAGATAAATGTACTGATTTATTGGCTGATTCTAACGGTATGTCAACCCGTTTAGCATTATGTTATGCCTTTTAGGGAAACATGCTCATTGTACATTCATATTTATATTTTTGTGTAGTTCTTACTTAAAAGTTTTATTTTTGCACACGGTTATGTAATATCAATTATAACATTCCATCCATTGATTAATTCAGTGAATAATTACACCTATTTAGAAAGAAAAAACATGAATGTTACGCTGATCATTGTTTAAACGTATAGTCGCTATGGATTTAAAGATTTTGAATAAACATATATAAGATTTCAATCCCCATGTCCTTTGTCTGAAATCGTTTTAAAAACAATATGAAAATAATATTTTAATGTTCATAGAAACATTATATATATATATATATAATATATATATAATATATATATATGAAAGTACGCAAACAGTTTGTTTGATATGGCTATGCCGACAATTTTTGGGAGAATATGTGCTTAATTGAAGTCATACTAATTTGAAAATTAATTAGTTGATAATTAATCAATTAGGTGGATATATCTGTTTAAATGTGAAGCGTAAACAAATTGAGAAAAAGTCATATATATATATATATATATATATATATATATATATATATATATATGGTAATTGTCCGTATAATATCTTCTTTGGAAGCCTGTTCTACCAGCAAATCGGAAAGAATGGCGTAAGACATGTTTCACTAGATTAAAGAGTTTTGAAGAAAATAGACTATAAACATCGAGATCAGCTCCGTCTAACTTTAAAACAAAAACAACTGACTCCTGCCTTTGGAAATTCCATCTGCCAGTGTGGCTTTATAGCTCGCAGCAAGGCTGGGGTGCTATCACACTCGAGGAAACACAAAATGTCTCCTTGATAGCATGCACAACATGGGAGGAAACAAATCACTCACTGGTGAGCCTCATCTACCGTTCACGATAGGAGAGTCCACCATATATATATATATATATATATATATATATATATATATATTTGTGAATAAAAAGGCCTCAAATACCATAGGTATCGTGGTTATAAACCATTTCCACTCATGGATATCTAGGGCCCACGAGCTTCTTCAGACCACGTATATCTTTTATTTAGACAGGCATATGGCTAATTTCATTTTATACACCCCCCCGCGTCCAGGGGCGATTTTATTGTATTTTTTCTTTTCGAGTGTCTTTTTTATTGGTGGAAATATTTTTTTCCACCTTTTTTCTTCCTCCTTTACGTGTTTGGCGGTGCCTATGGTATTTAAGGCCTTTTTATTCACAAATAACTTTGCTCTGTTTACAATAATTAAACATCGAGCTCTCATACGGAACCTGAACTCTACCACAAACTACTGGTAGAAAATAGGACCAGCCTAGAATCACCTTGTACTAAGAAACTTGGTAACACACCAAAGTATATATAATATATATATATATATATATATATTATATATTATATATATATATAAATCGACGGAGAGTCCATTTTATATATATATATATATATACTAGCAAATATATGCACCCTCCGGGTGCAAGTATTTAAGTTTTAATATAATAAAATATCATGTTAAATTAGAAAGGCTAATGAAACTGAATAAGAATTCAGATAAAAATATTTGGAACAGAGGGGGTATGATTGAAAAATAGAACAACTTTGAAACTAACACTTCCATCATTTTCCGTTACTCCCGTCTTTCATTGGTAAATTTTCCTAATTTAACGATTTAGTTAAAATAGGAAGTAAAGAATAATATTACAGTTATTTATTCTTGTTAATAGATTTATTTTAAGATTTATCCCCAAGATTTTTGGTCATATTCAATAAATAAAACCTAACAATTAGAATTCAATAATACCTAGCATATATTTATTAAAATCAATTTTTAAGATCAATATGCAAATTAGTCTTCCAATTCACACTGTAATCCGCTATTTTCTTGTATATATAAATACAATTGCATGTTATTAGTATGTAGATATGGTCAACAGTCTTAATGATGAAAAACAATTTTTTTAATAATTGAGGTTTAAATGAAAAATAAAATCATGGAGAATGTGATGTAAATAACAAAGGGAATTGTGACTTGTATAGTAATATAGTTTCGGTTACATAGAGACAAACCCACAATTTCCATTATAATAAGATATATATATATATATATATATATATATATATATATATAACATCCCTAAGAATATTCCATAGAACATATGTCCTTCAAGACAAACTACTCTCATATTTTATGGTAAGTTCCCGATGGCACGCCCGATTTCATGCTGAGCATCACCATTTTATTTGTTTTTACTCGGCTTCTGTGGATTTATCTTTCCCCGCTGTTATGACCTCTTCACTCTTACAT
>CM042140.1:34434659-34447116 GCA_023376005.1 Doryteuthis pealeii
CTGTTCGAACAATGTGAGTAATGTGACTTGATTCCAAGGTTATATATATATATATATATATATATATATATATATATAGTTTTGTTTGTTTCAGGATTTGCATGCTGTGCACCAAAGTATAGCCAATTGGACACTGAGAAAAGCAGCACTATGACACAACTCACTTCGCCAGATATTTGGAAAAGGCATGAGTATGTGTTTGTGTGTGTGTGTGTGTGCTGGTGCGTGCGTGTACGTGTGTGTGTGTGAATGCGTAGATTACTTTCAGACTGAGCATTAATCTTCATTTGAAGATCTTGGAAGAATCTTTTTTTATTCTTGATTTCCCTTCCATCAGAATCGGTGTGCTTTACCGGATCAATACTCAAGCATTTACCTCACAAGCAGAAGGTATTGGCAATATATATATATATATATATATATATATATATATATATATATATATATATACTTAAGAAGTGTTCAACAAATCTATTGACTTTTAAGTATTGAATTATATCATTTAATCAGTAGAAATAAAAAAAAATAATCTTGTATTTTCCTTATTATAAACATATTAAAGTAATTTTAATGCTCAATAACTTATTATTCAGAAGTTATAAGTTGACACGTACATACCAAAAACAGATGCACATCTTTTATATATATATAGATGTGTGTGTATTATGGGTGTACAAGTTCGTTTAGATTTCCACTTACACGGCACATATATGCATAGTAGCAGAATCTTTCTAAAATATTCACGACCAATGTGAGTAATGTAACTTAATTCCAATGTTATATATATATATATATATATATATATATATATATATATATATATATATATATATACCAACGCCTCCGCACGAGCAGGATGCGACACAAAGTCAATTTCTTTATTGGAGTTTAACAGGTCTGAATTTAGAGTTTTCCTTTTCCTAGACTGGTTTCCTAGCCATGATTAAAGTGCCCAGTCAGCCCTGATATTTACCCATAACTGGAGGGAGAATTGGATTCATACCTTTCCCAATGATATTAGCGCCATGTGAAATGCAAAGAGCTTCATCCAGGAATTGAACTCGGGTCAACGAATCCATTTTTTACGACTGTAACCATTATACCACGCGCTTCCTTTACTTTAAACCATATAACTGGGTATATTGTATTATATATTTTACAGCTTGATCTAGGTCGGCGATTTACTTTCCAGTAAGATAAGGATTCCAAACATTCATCTGAATCAGTGACTGCCTGTGTTATATACTGAGGTTTTCACGGTACCAAATCGATATAATGTTGTATACCCTTCATTACTTCTTTACTTCTTACTTGCTTCTATATCTTGGACATCTATTCTTCTGGCCGGCTTTGCTATTCTGATCGTCTATCATCTATCTTGGTCTGGTCTAGCGTCTGGTGTAGACTTGGGGATTCCGGTCTGGTCTTCTATGGGGATTTCTCGTTATAAGAAGCCCTGTGTCATTGTTAGTTTTTAGTAAACACAAGACTTCGATTTTCTTTTAATGTTACTCATTCGGTAAATCCCAACCCAGACATAACATAGCGCGCGTATGCAGAGTTACAGTTTTTAGACAGAGCATCATGGCCGACTGCTCTGCCTGACGTCTAACTGCAAACTGGGACTCTGAAAAGGTCCCACGTGACTTCACATATTTGGCGGGCTTCTGTAATTTTCCATAAAAGGACCCGGGCATGGTATGAAAGGGTCATCCCCTCAGAATTACAGGGGATTGACAATAATCTTATGCAACCGCATAGATTATGTAACACTTGGAAAAATAAGATTACAGTTCTGCCATGGCCTTCAATAAGTCCTGACTTGAATTGATTGACTTGTTTGATTGGTGTGAAAATCCTTTCTATTTTGCCCTGTTTAAACAAAAGTCCTGATAATCCAGAGATAGCGAACCTTGAACAAAGTACTTTAACGTCAAAAGATATATTTTAAAAGTCGAAATATAAAAGGAATAATTTGCATAATAGTTTTGCAAGTAATTTACGTAAATTTAATTATATTTATTTAGCAGATATTCTTAAAATATGAATAAATGTAAGTGAGATTTATAAATTAATATTGTCACTGGTTATACTTACACGTTAAAAAAATAATTCCATTAATTTCATTTACAATTCCTTTTGTTCCAAAAAATTTTGTTTGATGAAAAATGTTATCGTTTTTAACTGATCATGACTTCTTCTTTCAGAGCTCCTTGGATGTTACAAAGATAAGATCTTCCGTGCAATGGTTCAAAAACGTGATGTGAAATCAATCGAAGAATGTATGGCTATATGCATTAAGATGGGCTCGAAAGTCGCAGCTTTAGAGGTACATAACCATTACGAATCGTCCTAAATTACCTAAAATCATCTGTTTAGTTCTGCTGTCTAATATTGATTTGAAAGTGAAGGTTGTTCATCATAAGAAGATTGAAATAATATTTAGATATCAGAAAGATGTTTATTACAAAAGAGAAATGTTTCTTACGTTTTTCACTTGTATCAATACCTAGACATAACACAACATTATCTGAAATCGTTTCTGTAAGACGAAATGCACTCAGCAAGTGAAAGATTAGGAAAATGTTATTTTCTTTAATAGAACGACAAATGACTATTCGTTTTCTCGTGCCATTGATGACATATCTATGGCAAGAAATTAAAGTTCGAATAAATCATCAATCACTAAAAAAAAAAACTTCAGGAGTTAGAACATGTGAACATTGAAAAATGGAAGAAAATCTCAGAAAGGATTTTGTTCAAATCTCATCAATTAAAAAACGATTGGAGCAAGTCATAATGATGAGAGGCCATGCTATTGGCTGTGCCCGTTCAGAAGAACAAATAACGTTTTTTTTTTCGACTTTATTTATCTATTTCTTTTTTTAAAGGATTTCTTTATTTTTATTTATGATCTCAGAATGTTTTTAATGTCAAATGTATTTCAGTGTTTCGTTATTTTAAGAGTCGTTTGTTTGACGGCTCGATTCCTGTTGACTTCCGCTCCCAGAGAGTTTGTTCAAGTTTTTGCCTTTTTTTCTGAAAGGGCGTCGTCAACCCATCTCAACTTACATTTACAGACTAGAACTAACAACGAATATTCTTGCTGAATAAATCGCTTTATTTTATATTAAAAAAAAAAGAAGCTAGCATTAAATTAATCAGATTATCATTTCTTTAAAAATCTACTTAAAAATTGTTTTTCTGAAGGAGAATGATCTGTAGTTTTATGACCTTTTCAAATTTGATATGTATTTAAGTGTTTCCCCTTTATAAAGAAATCTATTAATAATGGAGATTCGCTTCCGGTTTTTGTCTGTAACAAACATTACGTCACTGCTTACGTCACATTACCCCAAATCGTCATAACAGGATAAATACACTCAAAGTTTGAACATGCAACATTAGACAGTCCTCATTGTTTTTTAAAACAAGTTTTAATAAATACATGACTGGTATTATATATCTATATATAGTTTGTTTTATTCTAATACATATTTAAAGTTTACATTTCAAATTGTTTTATTTTTTAATTCTTTTATGAATTTGATCATTTTTACTTATTTAGGGTACAAACTCTCTGACATTGAATTTTTTACTCCCACCCCTCAGGCAATATGTTTCAAAAATCTACTTTTACATCGCCCGGAGAGAGTTTTTTTTTTATTTTGTACTAGTATATATAAGTACGACAGAAAAAAAAAAGATTTCTCATCAGAGAAGTCTAAATCTGAACTACAGAAGAATTATTTAAGGATTTTGTATAAATAACTAGGATGAATTGTTTGTCTCTCTTCTATATATGACCGAATATCATCATCATCATCATCATCATCATCATCATCATCATCATCAAGTGCCGACAGCACGGATCTCCCTGACTCTTCCTCGCCATTCGTCTCTATCAATCAACGCTCCGGGAAGGTACTTTGTATAGCATCCAGTATCCGTGCAGAGCTGATCTATGTAGGTTTTTGCTATCCTACCCACACTGAAGTGTTTAGGTGCCCGTGTCTATAAAAAAAAAGTCACTTATGAGTTTGTCCATGCTTCTCTAGTAGTGTCCATCATGTCTTGTTTTTCTCACCTAAATGGTTTTTATGTGATAGAAGACAAGTGACCGCACAGCTTTTCTTTATGGGTTGCTACTTCCAAAATGTGTTCAAAAGAGCACGCAGCATCCTTTTACAGTTTCACATATAGCTTTTTCTCCAATCCTTTTGTCCAATTGGTGCACCCATACAGTAACACTGACACGGTACCAGTTTGGGAGAATTTTTGGGTTTATCCTCTCATATAACTGTGAACAAATTAATTCTATTTGATAGGAAAACCTGATGTCATATAACAGAGTTCGAACAAATACAAAATGCAATCTATATATTAATACTCGTGTTCTTTAAAAGTATAACCGTTGGTAATTATGAACTTTTGTTTAGTAAATTTCCCATAAAAAACAGAACCCACCAATTTTGTAATAAAACTGTTAATTTTAACTTGGGGGTTCAGGGTAAGGGTTAGGGTTAAGGTTGGGGTTTAGGGTTAGGGTTAGTTTAATGGGAAAATAAATAAATTATTTGGGTTCAGAACCCAAACCCTAGCCCTAAACCTAAACCTAACCCCAACTCCAACCCCAACCCTAAACCATAACCCTAACCCACCCTAGTTAACATTAACAGTTTTATCACAAAATCTGTGGGTTCTGTTTTTTCTGGGACACCCTAATTTACTAAACAAACGTTCATAATTACCCAACCTTTATCATCTTGCAACACCCTCTTGTTGAAAATAAGACTGTCGAAGAAGAAATGCAAAAATGTACATCCTGATTATCTGGTGTTGCTTATAGGCCGAATACTTATTTCTTAAGAGTGTCGTCACCTCAACTAAATAATGGAACATTCCGTTCTTATTATAAAGAAAGGAAGAGGAGAAAAAGGACATAATACACAGAAAAATATAAGAAAGAATAAAATAGAGTAGGGATAGATATAGAAGAGGTTGAGCGCGTGGAAGCGATAACGCTAATCTGTTTCAATCAAACATGTGTGTGTGTGTGTGTGTGTGTGTGAGAGAGAGAGAGAGAGAGAGAGAGAGGAGAGAGAGAGAGAGAGTTAAATCAAGATTTTTATACTTTGCACATATTGAATTATTTTGCAATAGATCTTAAGTAAACATATCAAACTTTGTAATAATTAAATTATCATAGTGCGGTATATCCACAGGTCCTGCTAGTTAAATAAAAATGCAATGGAATATCAAAAATATAGATATGATTGTAATCAATCATTTGGAAATTGATATAATTTGGGCATTAAATAACCCATAAGGAATTGATATGGCATTAAACGAATAAAACGAACCAAACTGAATATTTGGCGAGACACGGGTAACTAGGTGACTTTGCAAATGAATATACTAATGAATCCTTAACATACCCTGGACCCTGTGTAGTATCTGGTGTCGATTCATATATATATATATATATATATATATATATATATATATATATATATATCCTGTATCAAATGTAACTTAGTTCGACAAAGTAAATGTTAACAATATATAATGTTTCTCTATTTTCTTTTGTTATTGTCATATATCATTTTACTTTGTCATATTTTATTACAGGTCCCACCTTGGTCGACCACGCTGACATCTTAGAAAGTGCACTAAACTTTTAAATTCTACTCCCTGATAATTATATATATATATGTATATATATACATACATATATATATGCATATATATACATACACACACACACACACATATATATATATATATGCATATGTGTATGTGTGTGTCAGAGAGACTAGATAGGGTGTGTGTATATGTGCATTTGTATGTGCGCGTGTCAGAGACAGAGAGACAGACAGTGTGTTTGTGTTTGTGTGTGTGTGTGTGTGTGTGTGTGTGTGTATTAGAGATAGAAAGAGAGAGGGATAGAAAGAGAGAGAGATAGCTAGATAGAGCTTGTGTTTTTGTGTATGTGCGTGTCAGAGAGAGAGAGACAGACAGACAGACAGACAGAGAGAGACAGAGACAGACAGAGAGAGAGAGACAGACAAACAGACAAACAGGGAAGACATAGAGAGAGAGAGAGAGAGAGAGAGAGAGAGAGAGAGAGAGAGACAGACAGACAGAAGACAGACAAACAGAAGGAGACAGACAGACAGACAGACAGACAGACACAGAAACAGAGATAGAGAGATTGTGCGTGTATGTGAGTGTGGGTGTGTGCACATGCGTCGTGCCACCCAGAAGCTCTGAGTATCCTACTTCAGTTTGTTCTTGAGTCTAGTTACTCGGATTTTTCCATGATTCATTGGATATTTCACGGAACTTTAAGTCACGGAAGCAGAAAATAGATTATCTTCTTTGTTTGAAGAAGCACTTTTGTTCCATAAATTTCGGATAAACTCCTTCTCTCTCTGTCTCTGTCTCTCTCTCTCTCTTGATATATATATATATATATATATATATATATATATATATATATATATATATATATATATAATAGAGTTAATAGGGAAGTAAATACGACAGTATGTAGAAAATAGAAAACACGAAGTATTCCAAAAAGATGAATTTATGTTTGATGTTGAAGATGACGTTATAACTTTTCAGTTTTAGCTAACCTTCATCGGGACCTGAGATGGAAGAATGTTATTTGAGTAAGGGTCGATGACTTTCGAAAGGTTCGTAAAACCGAAATGTCATAACATCAACTAACACCCCCCCCCACACATAAATATCTATATCTATATAAGTAAAAGTAAAGTCAACGGGGCGGCCTAAAGTCGGTATCAGCCAGTCAGCGAGGGAGTCTATCCCCTTTTCAATAGCGCTAAACCAAGGAGATTGTTTTTAGCATCTGAGGTGGAGCACCACACCTACCATCAGCTCCTTACTTATATATATATATATATAGATATATGTGTGTATATATATATATATATATATATGTATATATATATATATATATATATATATATATATATTAGGGTAGCGTGGACTTGGAGTCAACGGCAGTTGGCTATTAATAGTTTCTCGCCTATGTGATTTCAAACGAAGTGAATGACATTAAGCAGTGAGACTATTTATACTGTAGTATTTTTTTATGTATCGAGGCAAGAGGGTGAGGAGGGGGAAAGGGAAAATGATTTTGATTGATCAGTTTCTCGTGTAGCACGAAGTAGAGTTATTCAATTAGTAAGGTGCTGTGTGTTTGCCCCTTTGTAGTTGAGAAGTTGGGTAGGTCGATTTTAGAACTGTAACGTCTCCTATGTGTCGAAAGCTGCAAATTAGCATAAAGTTACCACGCTAAATATTTTTCTTCAAAACTCTGCCTTCATTTGAGGAAATAGATTTCAATCTTTTTAAATGTTATCACTGTTATAGCTTAATATCGGGTAAAAAGCGGCATATCGGAGGTGTTGGTGGGATAGAGGAGATATTTTCAATTTGAAATTCTAGTTATATTTTATTCGTTTCGTTTTAAAATGACAGCTTTTCTGTTTTAAATATTGAAATTGCCTAAATTTTCCAACCAATTTTTTGGTTCAAATGTTGTGGGCTAGAGTTGGAATTGTTGTAATCACATGATCGAAGTTTGGGCCTGATCGCGACATTTTGCTGCTTTTTTGCAGTGTGAACATTGTCGCTCAACTTGCAGTATGCATCAAAGAAGAACAAAGAGCAGTGACTCGATTTCACTGGCTGGAAGGAATGTTAGGGGCTGAAATTCATCGGAGGTTTTTGGCACAATAGGAGAGAGTTCACTACCGCGTATTTGTGTGTATGAGTGAATGATAGTGGAGTTTAGAAGTGACCGAATGAAGATGTAAATGAAGTAGTGCATAAATGGTTGCACGACCAATCGAAAAAGGAAAATCATCGATGTGTGTCATATTTCCGGTAGAACCGGTTAAAGAAGAAAAAGAGTAACAGAAACTTTAACACATAAATTCTGGTATCATTAGCGTAATTATTGTCGTCTACGGGGATTGAAAGAGAAATAGGGGGAAGAAGAAATAAGAACAAACAAAGGTTAAAATTTGAAAGAGTAAACACACAACGGGGTAAAAGAAATGACCGTAGAATGACCCTGGAAATAGATTAAAAAATAAAAACGGAAGTTCCGGGTTTAGACCGGAAACGGATGTGACGCCGGAATGAGAAAGAGGAGAGAAGAAAATCCTGCCTCTTTTACGATCGGGCTTCGTGAAGGCAGACTGGGCGTTCCTGGTTCCCCTATGGTACATACAGTAGTAGCGAATATGATACGACCGGGTAATTTGACCGGCCTTTCTTCTCTCTCTCTCTCTCTCTCTCTCTCTCTCTCTCTCTCTCTCTCTCTCTCTCTTTTCCTTCTTCTCTGAAAAAAAACCCACGAGCTAGAAATAAATGCACAGGCTCTTGGGACTATACAACTAGCGTTGTATGTTGTTTCTGAACTAACGACTATTACTACTAACGACGGCAACTACTACAACTTGAGTTGCCTATGAAACAAATGCCTTCTGGTACCGTGACCATCGTTATGCTACATACATAACTTCCGGTTATCATTGTCATCTGCCTTGCATTACATGTTTGATGTTATCTTCTAAAAAGATAACACAGCAGGTATAATTTTACAAAATAATCAATTTGCGTACCTTATTTTTGAGACCCCCTCACGTTACGTATTACAAATTACTTATTTGCTTAACAATTATAAAGTAACTTAATATATAAATTATATGTAAGTAAGTAAATAGTTAAAATGGTAATTTAAAATAAATCATTAAAACATAAAGATTAATTGAAATAATTTATCATTATAAAGTACAAATAAATCATTATTGTATCATTAATTCTTAAATTTAAATAAATTATCTAAAAATACAAGTAACTTTACAAGTTACTTATTTGCTTATCTTGAGACCGCCTTACGTTACTTATTTATAAATTACTTATTTGCCTTACCAAATATAAAGTTAACTTATATATATAAAAGTATAAGTTTAAGTAAATGTAAAATGCTAATTTAAAAATAAATCATTAAATATAAAGTATAATTTTTTTATAATATTTATTAAATTTGGTAAAGTAAAAATAAATCATTATATATCACTAGCAAATATATGCACCCTCCGGTGCAAGTATTTAAGTTTTAATATAATAAAATATCATATTAAAATTAGAAAGGCCAATGAAACTGATAAAAATGCAGATAACATGATTGGAACAGAGGGGTATGATTTGAAAAAATAGAAACAACTTTGAAACTAACTCTTCCATCATTTTCAATTACTCCTATTCCTAATTTAACTATTTAGATTAAAATAGGAAGTAAAGAATAATATTACAGTTAGTTCTTTTTGCTAAGGGATTTATTTAAGATTTATTGAAGAGAATTTTTGCTCATATTCAATAAGATAAAACTAAACAATTATAAATCAATAATATTAAGACATATTTATTAAAATCAAAATTTTAGATCAATATTGCAAATTAAGCCTTCCCCATTCACACTGTAAACCGCTGTTTTGTTGTATATATAAATACACTGCATGTTATTAATATGTAGATATGGTCAACAGTGGCTTCGTCCTCTGGACCATTGATATAATTAACAAGCGTCGATCCCAGGGACCATCCCCCCAGGCAACACCTGCCCCCTTGATTTAAAGGGGCAGGGCTGGGTTTATTGCCCAGCGCCTGAGGCGCCCCCTTTGAGCGGGAATGCCGACGGGTATCGACGCAATTTTTCACTGCCACTCCATTGAGGCGTTCGGTTTTGTGGTAGGTCCCACGTTAATAGGACTTTGTGCCTGACCGACAGTGGGGGTAACGCAAACAGTAAATACAGTAGATATGGTCACAGGTCTTCAATTATGTTTAAACAATTTTATTAATAATTGCAGGTATAAAATAAAAAATAAATCCATGGGAGAATGGAATGCAGATAACAAAGGGAAGGTGATTGATAAGAATTAATAGTGGCGGCTCGCAACGAATGCAGACGAATAATCGTACGTGAGTAAACTATACTTAGATAAGAAATATCTATTCAAATTATATAAATAAACACAAACATTTTAATGGGGAGGCAGCATACTATATATCTGCGTGCATAACGCTGTCTATTAGACCTCCTATGCACAGTATATCTACAAGAGATAATATCTAAACTTATTTAGTTCTTCGTGGTTGAGACCGCTACCAACAGGAGACAGCGCTTGCGTATGGTGGCTTGACTCAAGTAAGACTGTGCGCGAGACTCATGCACGTAGCAGATTATCTTGTTAGTGTGAGAGGATTATGGTGTGTTAAATGTGAGGGTAGATAATTAAATATGTGAACCTGTCTGATTCATTTGCGAGCGACAACAGGTTCCCCGATATCACCACTGTCGTTGTCCAATGAAAGGCCCCAAAAAAAAAAAAAAACCAGTTTGGAACTTCACAGTACAGAGGCGCTGTAACCAGCGACCAACAACATATGCATTATAGTCATCTCCGAGACTGAAATGCCACAATAAAAAAGCATCCTTAAACCAATTCTCCTCGGGTCCATCTACCTCCTCGGGCTGTCTCCTCTCTCTCGCCCGACCTCCCCCGGGTAACATGATACCCCCCCCACACACACACCACCTCTCCAAAGATTCTGCTGGCCCTCCACCCTCCTCTCTCCAAAGTGGGACTCTCGCTCCCGAAAGGGTGGCTCAACAGAAGCAGATCTATGCTCTAGACGAGTGAACTGTTCGTCTTCCGAGACCACTTGAATTTTAGATTAGTTAGCTTATTTAATCCTATAGTGTTCAAATCACACGGCATACTCAGAGTATGGGCGGAATACCTAGTACTCATATGAGTTATTTGATAATCGATAGATAGAGTTTATGATAGATGACGTCTAAAGCATAGTTATTTATATGTCCGTAATGTAGTATAAGGACAATCGAATTTTCATGGAAGCTGAAATAACATGCCGGAAATAGGTTCTGTTCTGAATTATGTTCGTCAAGTACAAACGTTGATTAGGATAATTCATGTTTTATATATCAAGGCTGTTTGTTAATATTTTTAAAGTCGGAATAGAATTCTGACGTAGAAAGAGTTTTGCCAATAATAATTTTCCTTTTATAATATAATAGCTTTTTTTTATCTTCGGGACATTCGCTATTGATATAATATAAGCGTATACAGGAGGTAATATCTCGTGTAGCTTATTTGTGTGGTTGTTAGTGGATATGGTGGAGTGTGTTAGTTTATTGGATGTGCAAGTTCATGAATGGTAAGAAAATAGTAGGATGTAGAGTTGTATAGAGTGTTGAAGGGAGTGCGGTGGATATTTGGGCTGCGTCTGTTGAAAGTTCAATATGTGATGTGATATTAAACTTAAGGACAGAAGTAGGTATTAGCTCACGCTATACGGAACCGCGTAATGTTGAAATGTAAGGCGCTTTTAATATCATATCTGTAGATATAAATAACTCTATATCTTTCGAAAATGTGTATGCACAATTGCGGTGAGAGAAATTCTCGAAAATCGGAACCTAGATTATCTCGAGAACCTCTATTCGCAAAAATACGCGGACGTGACTTTGTACAATATATAAATTACCATCTCAGATATGTCGCCTAAAAAAATAGTGTGAGTTCCGCTCATAATATACTCATAGAACTAGGGCGTCTCATGCTAACTACAAGACTTCAGGCATCTAGATTATGAGATCAGTGCATGTCCTTTACATCTTCAATTATACTCCATAGCTGGCGGATATATGAGCAGTGGTATTCATATGCATAATTCCCAAGATTTATACGCTATGTGAAATGAAGTATGAAAAATCGCTCAATAGGATTGATATAATACTACGTGAATATCGGTAACTTATAGTTACTGCAGCAACAGAGCTGACACTCCACGCTACCAAGCACGAAACATACTAGTCGCGATATATGCATGTTTAAACACATTCCATCATGAATAAAGAGAATAGAAAGAGATGACGAGGCATGCAAGTCGCATTTGCAAATATTATCCATTGCCCATGTCGAAACCTTCAAAAGCCCTGTGTGAAGGGGGACGCCTATTAAGGCGAACCTTCAGTTAAAAAAGACTTATGCTTCCTGTCTAATGAATTGAATTCCACGATGACGTCCTGAAAATCCTGATTTGCACAACCTTTTCATTAAATTCAACGTTACTCATTGATACGAGAAACAATCAAGAGGAAAGAAAAGAAAAAAACAAAGAATTTCTTTAAATCCCCCACCTCAAAACAGAATCATTTCCTCTTCGAATATTATATGCAGTAATTCCAACTCGAAACAAATGACAGCTTTTCCGGCTGGAGGCTTGGAGGCTGGCCTTATCGACAGGAGCTAGATGAATTACATCGACTGCACCCTGCAGATTTGGTAAAGAACTCCCCTCGACCAAACGGGTCCACCTGTTAGCC
>CM042140.1:34447216-34449716 GCA_023376005.1 Doryteuthis pealeii
AAAGAGAGAGATATATATTGATGCAATGGAGGGTCTTATTATTATTATTCTTAATTGTTATAATGTATTTACATTATTCGAGCGCATGTTATCTGCATTGAGTTGAACTAAGTTTTACTGTATGTCTGGTGAAATATTTTTACAGCGTATGTGGTTTTTGGTGAAAATGTGTTATTAAATCCCAGGGAACCTTTTTCCGCGATTGCTTATTTTTACGCGCTTTGTTGAATCAGGTGTGTTTCTATTTCTTTCTCCTTGGTGATTCGTTCGTTCGGTTTTTGTTTCATGAAAAACAAAGTCTTACGTTATTAAGCCAACTATATTTTCAATGGGTTTAATACTCCATTTTGCCTGTTCGAAAACGCTGATTTACTCGAGGTTACAGGATGGTCTCATGGCGCGCCGATAAGTTAATGTTTGTTTTGAATAGAGGCAATGGTGGTTACAAGATGTGTTTTAGTGGTAAATTGGGTCCACTTTACTTATATATATATATATATATACTATTAATATTTATAGTGTGTGTGTGTGTGTGTGTGTGTGTACCACAATGACCTAAGGTCGAAACTAGTTTGAGAACAATAAAAAATAACGTAACGAATGAAGATATTACTATTTGTTCTTGTCACTATGGTTAATATATTTATCTATCTATGCATCTATGTAAATATCTATGTATGTTGTTATGATGTAGTATGGTTCTCTCTCTCTCTCTCTCTCCGCCTATATATATATATATATATTGTACAACAAAGTGAAAGAGGAATATTTGTTATGTTATTCTTTATTTTATTGTTCATTAACGAGTTTCAACTTTCTAGTATAGTCATGAGGAGAAAAGATTTTCTAAAAAATATTGTTTTTAGAAAGTTAAAAAAAAGGTTTCCGAGTAAGTTTGATAAGCCACAAAACTATTATATGGTTATTTATATTTGGCCGTTAAGATTGCATAGGTGAGAAAGTGTCAGTAACCAGGCCCACCTGTGACTATTTCAATTTTTTTAAATATAAATATTCAAGGAATACTATTTCTACTACAATGGGAGTTCAGGACCTGGATAGCTCACAGCTAAACTCAACACAGGAACTGTGCACTAGTAGTCCTAGTGGCTATACGCGGCTTTGAAAACCAATGGTAAACAGTCACATCTTTAAATGTATTGCACCTCTATGACAGTACACACAAACCAACCACTACACATCAGATTCCACACACACACACACAAGACATATATATACTACTATATATATATAGTATATATATATATATATATAATATAATATTCACGAGTCTAATTTATATGTCATATATATGTACAATGTGTGTGTATTGTATAGTATATATTATATATATAGTGTGCTATATATATATATTATGTAAAGTAAAGGTCGTCGAGCGGCCTAATGTCGGTATCAGTCAGACAGCGAGGGTGTCCTATCTCCACTGGGGATCACCCTTTTCAGACAGCGCTAAAACGCAAAATGGAGATTATTCTTATTAGCGTAAGAAGGTTGAGCGCCACAACCCTACCATCAGCTCTTTAACTTTAAACGCACAGATCCTTGTGCTACTCATACGCTGAGTTGGGAGGGCCAGGTATGAATCTAGGAAACCTTGTGGTTTCGAGCTGAAAACGCTCTACTGACTGATGCTAACCTGGCACTCGGGAAGTAAATTTTTGGCCTTGATTTTAGAACATGGAAGTATGAATGAATATTTGAAGAACTGAGTTAGATATTATGTTCTAGAGTTCCATTATATTTACCATATTTCGAGGACCTCACATGTCCTCCTTTTACTAGGTTTGTTTAGACCTGACTGTCAAGTTCTGAAAATATGGTATAAATCAAATTTGAACGTACTATTCAAACTCACTTCCTCATTTTCATTTCACTCATTTCTTTTATGCTTCTACAACAATCAAAAAGTAATTTCTCAATATATATATTATATATATATATATATATATAATATATATATATATGATCCCAACGTTGTTGGTAATCCTCGCAGTGAGAAAAAAACCCAAAAAACCCAGCAAATAAAGTTTGATTATAAAATATACTACCAAACATCACCGGGGAGAAAAAAAAATTGGGGAAAAAAGAAAAGACCAAGAATAATCGTACCAACCAAAATAATCCATTGGTAATAGTATATTTGTCGCAAAAAGAAAAAACAATTCATATATATATATATATATAGTGGATATATATATATATATAAATATATATATATTTATAAGATTATATATATTCATATAAACCGCCAGGAAACAAAGCTAATAAGGTAAAAAAGTGCTCAATACCTAAGTAGAGGCAAATAAATAGAAGATAAACCTAATGAGTCAGATAAACCTACTAAAAGTTTCGTACAAGTGCTCTCAGGGTTAATATCCGACTCTTGAGCCCTGAAAAGCACTTAGCGAAACTTTTAGTAGATTTATCTGACTCATTAGGTCTATCTTTATATATATATATATATATAATATATATATAT
>CM042140.1:34454716-34499716 GCA_023376005.1 Doryteuthis pealeii
ACATTCATATTTATATTCTTGTGTAGTTCTTACTTAAAAGTTTTATTTTTGCACACGGTTATGTAATATCAATTATAACATTCCATCCATTGATTAATTCAGTGAATAATTACACCTATTTAGAAAGAAAAAACATGAATGTTACGCTGATCATTGTTTAAACGTATAGTCGCTATGGATTTAAAGATTTTGAATAAACATATATAAGATTTCAATCCTCACGTCTTTTGATTGAAATCGTTTTAAAAACAATATGAAAATAATATTTTAATGTTCATAGAAACATTATTTATATATATGTATATATATAATATATAATATAATATATATATATATATATATATATTATATATATGAAAGTACGCAAACAGTGTGTTTGATATGGCTATGCCGGCAATTTTTGAGAGAATAATGTGCTTAATTGAAGTCATACCTAATTTGAAAATTAATTAGTTGATAATTAATCAATTAGGTGGATATATCTGTTTAAATGTGAAGCGTAAACAAATTGGAGAAAAGTCATATATATATATATATATATATATATATATATATATATGGTAATTGTCCGTATAATATCTTCTTTGGAAGCCTGTTCTCATTCATTCTGACAACGTGCTTTGGAAAATCTACCAGCAAATCGGAAAGAATGGCGTAAGACATGTTTCACTACATTAAAAAGCTTTGAAGAAAATAGACTATAAACATCGAGATAAGCTCCGTCTAACTTTGAAACAAAAACAACTGACTTCTGCCTTTGGAAAATCCATCTGTCAGTGTGGCTTTATAGCTCGCAGCAAGGCTGGGCTGCTATCACACTCAAGGAAACACAAAATGTCTCCTTGATAGCATGGACAACATGGGAGGAAACACATCACTCACTGCTGACACTCATCTATCGTTTACAATAGGAGAGTCCACCATATATATATATATATATATATATATATATATATATTTGTGAATAAAAAGGCCTCAAATACCATAGGTATCGTGGTTATGGACCATTTCCACTCATGGATATCTAGGGCCCACGAGCTTCTTCAGACCACGTATATCTTTTATTTAGACAGGCATATGGCTAATTTCATTTTATACACCCCTCCCCCCCCGCGTCCAGGGGCGATTTTATTGTATTTTTTCTTTTCGAGTGTCTTTTTTATTGGTGGAAATATTTTTTTCCACCTTTTTTCTTCCTCCTTTACCTGGTTGGCGGCGCCTATGGTATTTAAGGCCTTTTTATTCACAAATAACTTTGCTCTCTTTTCAATAATTAAACATTGAGCTCTCATACGGAACCTGAACTCTACCACAAACTACTGGTAGAAAATAGGACCAGCCTAGAATCACCTTGTACTAAGAAACTTGGTAACACACCAAAGTATATATATATATATATATATATATATATATATATATATATAAATCGACGGGAGAGTCCATTTTATATATATATATATATATACTAGCAAATATATGCACCCTCCGGGTGCAAGTATTTAAGTTTTAATATAATAAAATATCATGTTAAATTAGAAAGGCTAATGAAACTGAATAAGAATTCAGATAAAAATATTTGGAACAGAGGGGGTATGATTGAAAAATAGAACAACTTTGAAACTAACACTTCCATCATTTTCCGTTACTCCCGTCTTTCATTGGTAAATTTTCCTAATTTAACGATTTAGTTAAAATAGGAAGTAAAGAATAATATTACAGTTATTTATTCTTGTTAATAGATTTATTTTAAGATTTATCCCCAAGATTTTTGGTCATATTCAATAAAATAAAACCTAACAATTAGAATTCAATAATACCTAGCATATATTTATTAAAATCAATTTTTTAAGATCAATATGCAAATTAGTCTTCCAATTCACACTGTAATCCGCTATTTTCTTGTATATATAAATACAATTGCATGTTATTAGTATGTAGATATGGTCAACAGTCTTAATGATGAAAAACAATTTTTTTAATAATTGAGGTTTAAATGAAAAATAAAATCATGGAGAATGTGATGTAAATAACAAAGGGAATTGTGACTTGTATAGTAATATAGTTTCGGTTACATAGAGACAAACCCACAATTTCCATTATAATAAGATATATATATATATATATATATATATATATATATATATATATAACGGGACAAAATTCAACACTTGTTAAATCATTGAGCTAATATATATATATATATATATATATATATATTATATATATATATATATATCCCTAAGAATATTCCATAGAACATATGTCCTTCAAGACAAACTACTCTCATATTTTATGGTAAGTTCCCCGTGGCACGCCCGATTTCATGCTGAGCATCACCATTTTATTTGTTTTTACTCGGCTTCTGTGGATTTATCTTTCCCCGCTGTTATGACCTCTTCACTTTTACATCAGAAATACACACACACACACACACATATATATATATATATATATATATATATGTGTGTGTGTGTGTGTGTGTGTGTGTGTGTGTAGTTTGGGATAAAAACCTGTTTAAACTTCGCTGCGGCTCCTTTGCTCTTTGTGGAACGGAAATACGCGGGCAAAATACCAGATTTTTGTTTGAATATTTGGATAAAGAAAGTATATATATATATATATATATATATATATATATATAAATATATATATATATATATATATATATATATATATATATATATATATAAACTATTTATAGCAATGTACCTGGGTAAAACATGATTCTGGTGCTGGCTTTCGCTCTTTCTCTCTCACACACACATACATTCATACATACAGATGCACACACACACACACACACACACGCACACACACACACACACACACACACACACACACACACACACACACACTCATGTCTTCATTATTTACG
Organism: Doryteuthis pealeii; assembly: GCA_023376005.1. Classification (NCBI taxonomy): domain Eukaryota; kingdom Metazoa; phylum Mollusca; class Cephalopoda; order Myopsida; family Loliginidae; genus Doryteuthis; species Doryteuthis pealeii. The sequence continues at coordinate 34,457,592 of CM042140.1, forward strand.
AATGTGTGTGTCTTTCTAAGCGCGAGTATATACGGGCTGATGGTAAAGTAAATCTCTTTCCTATGTTAAAAATCTTATAATTATAATAAGTATATGTCGGAAATGGTTATGTGAAGGGGATTTTGTGATTTCTGGCTACAAGTGTCGGTAAATAAGGGGATATATTAAAAAAGCCTTATGTTTGGGGGATGGTTTGATGGGTAAGAATAACGCAAGATACCATAATTCTACGTAGTGTTCTATTGTGTATGTGGGTTAATATTTTGGCACCTTTAAAATCAAAGGTATGGTTATTGTCTAAAATATGTTTAGCTAGGGCGTTGTTTAGAAAACCTCGTTTGATATGATATCTATGTTCAGATAATCGTTTAGATAAAGATCTAGAAATCGCTCCCACGTATTTTTTGTTACAATTTAAGCAATCTATTGTGTAGACTCCAGCTTCGCAATGTGTGTGTTTTCGTTTTGAATTCATATTATCATGAATCATTATTTTTAGAAAAAATGAATATGAGAAGGGCATAAATAACATGAAGTTCTATTTCAAATTCTATATGGACACCAACATGCGTTTCCAGCCTCTCAAGCCGCTCGGGAATCGCTTCATCTGATCTTCCAAGGAACTCTTGTGGATTAGCAGAAATGAATACTTGTATTCGTCCATCAAGTTCATCCAAAGTCACTGGTTTCGTAGAGTAGACTTGCTCCTTCGATCACCCCCCCCCCCAAAAAAAAAGTCACACGGTGCTAAATCAGAGCTTCTGGCCAGCCACTCATGCGGACCACATCTACCCATCCATCTCACAGGAAAATAGTGATTCAGTCATTCACAAACAACAATAGCAAAATGTAGAAGGGCACCATCACCAACAACAACACAGATTTAATTGTCATATAAATACAAATTGATAGAAATAATGTTTGCTACAACTCAGTCTAGTTAAATGTAACGTGTCCGTTGAGAATAGAACTCACTAAGGCGCTGTCAACTTATTTAATACTCCCAACATAATTTGACAGATTTGATGCATCTAGTGTGGATCGAGTTAACTACATAATTATTAGTTATGATTTTCAGATTTATAAGCACTCCGGCATGTCCACTCATCGAAGGATAATTATGTCTATTCAGTTAATCTTTATATATATAAGCAATTGGTAATTGATATTTTGAAGGCCAATACAATGCGTATGAAAAATAAAATTCTGACGATGAAGTTCATGCTTCGAAATCGATAAGACAAAAATAACATCTTTTTGTTTTTATTTTTCATACGCATTGTATTGGCCTTCAAAATATTAATATATTATAACATATTTAACAATGCTTCAAGCAAATTACCAATTGCTTTTATCCCTACGCCTGAGCGAGGCAGAATTTGCGATCACACGTCCATTTCTGATACGAAACTCTGATGATGAAGTTTCATGCTTCGAAATCGATAGGACAAAAATAACATCTTTTTATTTTTATTTTTCATATGCATTGTATTGGCCTTCAAAATATTAATATTATATATATGTATATATATATATATATATATATATATATATATATATATATATATATATGCATGTGTGTACATGCATTAATGTTTTAGATTTACACTTCATATGTATATATATGCGTGTATATTTATAGATGTATGAGTGAATATATTCACCCGTCATGCACACATACACCTACAATTCACACACACACACATACACACACACACACACACATATATATATATATATATTATATATATATATATATATATATATATTATATATACATTGACTTTTAAGTATTGAATTATATCATTTAATCAGTAGAGATTAAAAAAAAAGATTTTGTATTTTCCTTATTATAAACCTATTAAAGTAATTTTAATGCTCAATGACTTATCATTTAGGAGTTATAAGTCGACACGTACATACCAAAACAGATGTAACTCTTTTATATATATAGATCTGTGTGTGTATTATGGATGTTTAAGTGCGTTTAGATTTCCACTTACACGGCACATTGATACGTAGTAGCAGAATATTTCTAAAATGTTCGCTGTTCGAACAATGTGAGTAATATGACTTGATTCCAAGGTTATATATATATATATATATATAGTTTTGTTTGTTTCAGGTTTTGCATGCTGTGCACCAAAGTAGAGCCAATTGGACACTGAGAAAGGCAGCACTATGACACAACTCACTTCGCCAGATATTTGGAAAAGGCATGAGTATGTGTTTGTGTGTGTGTGCTGGTGCGTGCGTGTACGTGTGTGTGTGTGAATGCGTAGATTACTTTCAGACTGAGCATTAATCTTCATTTGAAGATCTTGGAAGAATCTTTTTTTTATTCTTGATTTCCCTTCCATCAGAATCGGTGTGCTTTACCGGATCAATACTCAAGCATTTACCTCACAAGCAGAAGGTATTGGCAATTTTCAAAGGTGAACAAATTAGCATCGCTATTCGTAAATCCCTGAAATTGATGGCATAGATCTTGAGCTTCATTTACATTTAAAGGAATACTCTACCCCCATATATATATACTAGCAAATATATGCCCCCTCCGGGTGCAAGTATTTAAGTTTTGATATAATAAAATATCATATTAAATTAGAAAGCCTAATGAAACTGACTAAGAATGCAGATAAAAAGATCTGCAACAGAGGGGGTATAATCGAAAAATAGAACAACTTTGAAGCTAACTATTCCATCATTTTCCATTACTCCCCTCTTTCATTGGTAAATTTTCATAATTTAACTATTTAGTTAAAATAGGAAGTAAAGAATAATATTACAGTTATTTCTTCTTGTAAATAAATTTCTTTTAAGATTTATCCACGAGATTTTTGTTTATATTTCTTAAGATAAAACAAAACAATTAGAAATCAATAATACCAAGCACATATTTATTAAAATAAAATTTTAAATATCAATATGCAAATTAGCCTTCTCATTCAAACTGTAAACCGCTATTTTGTTGTATATATAAATACAATTGCATGTTATTAGTACGTAGATATGGTCAACAGTATTAATAATGTAAAACAATTTTTATTAATAACAGAAGGTTTAAAAGAATGAAATCATGGAGAATTTGACGTAAATAATTAAGGGAATTGTGACTTGAGTAGTAATATAGTTTCGGTTACAGACAGAAAAACACACAATCTGCATTATAATAAGATATATATATATATATATATATATATTATATATATATATATATATATACTTAAGAAGTGTTCAACAAATCTATTGACTTTTAAGTATTGAATTATATCATTTAATCAGTAGAAATAAAAAAAAATAATCTTGTATTTTCCTTATTATAAACATCTTAAAGTAATTTTAATGCTCAATAACTTATTATTTAGGAGTTATAAATCGACACGTACATACCAAAAACAGATGCACATCTTTTATATATATATATAGATATAGATATAGATGTGTGTGTATTATGGGTGTATAAGTTCGTTTAGATTTCCACTTACACGGCACATATATGCATAGTAGCAGAATCTTTCTAAAATATTCACGACCAATATGAGTAATGTAACTTAATTCCAATGTTATATATATATATATATATATATATATATATATATATATATATATATACCAACGCCTCCGCACGAGCAGGATGCGACACAAAGTCAATTTCTTTATTGGAGTTTAACAGGTCTGAATTTAGAGTTTTCCTTTTCCTAGACTGGTTTCCTAGCCATGATTAAAGTGCCCAGTCAGCCCTGATATTTACCCATAACTGGAGGGAGAATTGGATTCATACCTTTCCCAATGATATTAGCACCATGTGAAATGCAAAGAGCTTCATCCAGGAATTGAACTCGGGTCAACGAATCCATTTTTTACGACTGTAACCATTATACCACGCGCTTCCTTTACTTTAAACCATATAACTGGGTATATTATATTATATCAAGATTATGAATGAAAATTTACAGCTTGATCAAGGTCGGCGATTTACTTTCCAGCAAGATAAGGATTGCAAACATTCATCTGAATCAGTGACTGCATGTGTTATATACTGAGGTTTTCACGGTACCAAATCGATATAAGGTTGTATACCCTTCATTACTTCTTTACTTCTTACTTGCTTCTATATCTTGGACATCTATTCTTCTGGTCGACTTTGCTATTCTGATCGTCTATCATCTTGGTCTGGTCTAGCGTCTGGTGTTGACTTGGGGATTCCGGTCTGGCCTTCTATGGGGATTTCTTGTTATAAGAAGCCCTGTGTCATTGTTAGTTTTTAGTAAACACAAGACTTCGATTTTCTTTTAATGTTACTTTATTCGTTAAATCCCCAACCCAGACATAACATAGCGCGCGTATGCAGTGTTACAGTTTTAGACAGAGCATCATGGCCCTGTCTCATTGTTAGTTTTTAGTAAACACAAGACTTCGATTTTCTTTTAATGTTACTTTATTCGGTAAATCCCCAACCCAGACATAACATAGCGCGCGTATGCAGAGTTACAGTTTTAGACAGGGCATCATGGCCGACTGCTCTGCCTGACGTCTAACTGCAAACTGGGGACTCTGAAAAAGGTCCCACGTGACTTCACATATTTGGCGGGCTTTTGTAATTTTCCATAGAAGGACCCGGCCATGGTATGAAAGAGTTCATCCCCTCAGAATTACAGGGGATTGACAATAATCTTATGCAACCGCATAGATTATGTAACACTTGGAAAAATAAGATTACAGTTCTGCCATGGCCTTCAATAAGTCCTGACTTGAATTGATTGACTTGTTTGATTGTTGTGTGAAAATCCTTTCTATTTGCCCTGTTTAAACAAAAGTCATGATAATCCAGAGATAGCGAACCTTGAACAAAGTACTTTAACGTCAAAAGATATATTCTAAAAGTCGAAATATAAAAGGAATAATTTGCATAATAGTTTTGCAAGTAATTTACGTAAATTTAATTATATTTATTTAGCAGATATTCTTAAAATATGAATAAATGTAAGTGAGATTTATAAATTAATATTGTCACTGGTTATACTTACACGTTAAAAAAATAATTCCATTAATTTCATTTACAATTTTTTTTGTTCCAAAAAAGGAGCATTTGATGAAAAATGTTATCGTTTTTAACTGATCATGACTTCTTCTTTCAGAGCTCCTTGGATGTTACAAAGATAAGATCTTCCGTGCAATGGTTCAAAAACGTGATGTGAAATCAATCGAAGAATGTATGGCTATATGCAATAAGATGGGCTCGAAAGTCGCAGCTTTAGAAGTACATAACCATTACGAATCATCCTAAATTACCTAAAATCATCTGTTTAGTTCTGCTATCTAATATTGATTTGAAAGTGAAGGTTGTTCATCATAAGAAGATTGAAATAACATTTAGATATCAGAAAGATGTTTATTACAAAAGAGAAATGTTTCTTACGTTTTTCACTTGTATCAATACCTAGACATAACACAAAATTATCTGAAATCGTTTCTGTAAGACGAAATGCACTCAGCAAGTGAAAGATTAGGAAAATGTTATTTTCTTTAATAGAACGACAAATGACTATTCGTTTTCTCGTGCCATTGATGACATATCTATGGCAAGAAATTAAAGTTCGAATAAATCATTAATCACTAAAAAAAAACTTCAGGAGTCAGAACATGTGAACATTGAAAAATGGAAGAAAATCTCAGAAAGGATTTTGTTCAAATCTCATCAATTAAAAAACGATTGGAGCAAGTCATAATGATGAGAGGCCATGCTATTGGCTGTGCCCGTTCAGAAGAACAAATAACGTTTTTTTTTCGACTTTATTTATCTATTTCTTTTTTTTAAGGATTTCTTTATTTTTATTTATGATCTCAGAATGTTTTTAATGTCAAATGTATTTCAGTGTTTCGTTATTTTAAGAGTCGTTTGTTTGACGGCTCGATTCCTGTTGACTTCCGCTCCCAGAGAGTTTGTTCAAGTTTTTGCCTTTTTTTCTGAAAGGGCGTCGTCAACCCATCTCAACTTACATTTACAGACTAGAACTAACAACGAATATTCTTGCTGAATAAATCGCTTTATTTTATATTAAAAAAAAGATGCTAGCATTAAATTAACCAGATTATCATTTCTTTAAAAATCTACTTAAAAATTGTTTTTCTGAAGGAGAATGACCTGTAGTTTTATGACCTTTTCAAATTTGATATGTATTTAAGTTTTTCCCCTTTATAACGAAATCTATTAATAATGGAGATTCGCTTCCAGTTTTTGTCTGTAACAAAAATTACGTCACTGCTTACGTCACCTTACCCACTCGTCATAACAGAATAAATGCACTCAAAATTTGAACATGCAGCATTAGACAGTCCTCATTGTTTTTTAAAACAAGTTTTAATAAATACATGACTGGTATTATATATCTATATATAGTTTGTTTTATTCTAATACATATTTAAAGTTTACATTTCAAATTCTTTTATTTTTTAATCCTTTAATGAATTTGATGATTTTACTTATTTAGGGTACAAACTCTCTGACATTGAATTTTTAACTCCCACCCCTCAGGCAATATGTTTCAAAAATATATTTTTACATCGCCCGGAGGGTATTTTTTAATTTTGTGCTAGTATACATAAATACGACAGAAAAAAAAAGATTTCTCATCAGAGAAGTCTAAATCTGAACCACAGAAGAATGATTTAAGGATTTTGTATAAATAACTGGGAAGAAATTGTTTGTCTCTCTTTTATATATGACCGAATATCATCATCATCATCATCATCATCATCATCATCATCATCATCAAGTGCCGACAGCACGGATCTCCTTGACTCTTCCTCGCCATTCGTCTCTATCAGTCAACGCTTCGGGAAGGTACTTTGCACAGCATCCACTATCCATGCAGAGCTGATCTATGTAGGTTTTTGCTATCCTACCCACACTGATGTGTTTAGGTGCACGTGTCTATAAAAAAAACCTCACTTATGAGTTTGTCTATGCTTCTCTAGTAGTGTCCATCATGTCTTGTTTTTCTCACCTAGATGGTTTTTATGTGATAGAAGACAAGTGACCGCACAGCTTTTCTTTATGGGTTGCTACTTCCAAAATGTGTTCAAAAGAGCACGCAGCATCCTTTTACAGTTTCACATATAGCTTTTGCACTAAGCCTTTTGTCCAATTGGTGCACCCATACAGTAACACTGACACGGTACCAGCTTGGGAGAATTTTTGGGTTTATCCTCTCATATAACTGTGAGCAAATTAATTCTATTTGATAGGAAAACCTGATGTCATATAACCGAGTTCGATCAAATACAAAATGCAATCTATATATTAATACTCGTGTTCTTTAAAAGTATAACCGTTGGTAATTATGAACTTTTGTTTAGTAAATTAGTGTGTCCCAGAAAAAAAAGAACCCACAAATTTTGTAATAAAACTGTTAATTTTAACTAGGGGGATTTAGGGTTAGGGTTAGGGTTTAGGTTGGGGTTTAGGGTAAGGGTTAGTTTAATGGGAGAATAAAAAAATTATTTGGGGTCAGAACCCAAACCCTAACCCTAAACCTAAACCCAACCCCAACCCCAACCATAAACCCTAACCCTAACCCTAAATCACCCTAGTTAAAATTAACAGTTTTATTACAAAATTTGTGGGTTCTGTTTTTTTTCTGGGACACACTAATTTACTAAACGAAAGTTCATAATTACCCAACCGTTATCATCTTGCAACACCCTTTTGTTGAAAATAAGACCGCCGAAGAAGAAATGCAAAAATGTACAACCTGATTATCTGGTGTTGCTTATACGCCGAATATTTATTTCTTATGAGTGTCGTCACCTCAACTAAATAATGGAACATTCCGTTTTTATCATAAAAAAAGAAAGAGGAGAAAAAGGACATAATACACAGAAAAATATAATAAGAAAGAAAAAAATAGAGTAGGCAAAGATATAGAAGAGGTTGAGCGCGTGGAAGTGATAACGCTGATCTGTTTCAATCAAACATGTGTGTGTGTGTGTGTGTGTGTGAGAGAGAGAGAGAGAGAGAAAGAGAGAGGGAGTGAGAGAGAGAGTTAAATCAAGATGTTTATACTTTGCACATATTGAATTATTTTGCAATAGATCTTAAGTAAACATATCAAACTTTGTAATAATTAAATTATCATAGTGCGGTATATCCACAGGTCCTGCTAGTCTAAATAAAAATGCAATTGAATATCAAAAATATAGATATGATTGCAATCAATCATTTGGGAATTGATATAATTTGGGCATTAAATAACCCATAAGGAATTGACATGGCGTTAAACGAATAAAACGAACCAAACTAAATATTTGGCGAGACACGGGTAACTAGGTGACTTTGCAAATGAATATACTAATGAATCCTTTAATATACCCTGAACCCTGTGTAGTATCTGGTGTCGCTTCATTTATATATATATATATATATATATATATATATATATATATATATATATATATAATATATATATCCTGTATCAAATGTAACTTAGTTCGACAAAGTAAATGTTAACAATATATAATGTTTCTCTATTTTCTTTTGTTATTGTCATATATCATTTTACTTTGTCATATTTTATTACAGGTCCCACCTTGGCCGACCACGCTGACATGTTAGAAAGTGCACTAAACTTTTAAATTCTACTCCCTGATAATTATATATTATATATATATATATATATATATATATATATATATATATACATACATATATATGCATATATATACATACACTCACACATATATATATATATATATATATATATATGCATATGTGTGTGTGTGTGTGTGTCAGAGAGAGGCTAGATAGGTGTGTGTATATGTGTATTTGCATGTGTGCGTGGCAGAGACAGAGAGACAGAGAGTGTGTTTGGGTTTGTGAGTGTGTGTGTGTGTGTGTGTGTGTGTGTGTGTGTTAGAGATAGAAAGAGAGAAGGATAGAAAGAGAGAGAGATAGCTAGATAGAGCTTGTGTTTTTGTGTATGTGCGTGTCAGAGAGAGAGAGAGAGAGAGACAGACAGACAGACAGACAGACAGAGACAGAGACAGAGAGAGACAGACAGACAGACAGACAGGAGAGACATAGAGAGAGGAGAGAGAGAGAGAGAGAGAGAGAGAGAGAGAGAGAGAGACAGACAGACAGATAGACAGACAAACAGAAGGAGACAGACAGACAGACAGACAGACAGACACAGAAACAGAGATAGAGAGATTGTGCGTGTATGTGAGTGTGGGTGTGTGCACATGCGTCGTGCCACCCAGAAGCTCTGAGTATCCTACTTCAGTTTGTTCTTGAGTCTAGTTACTCGGATTTTTCCATGATTCATTGGATATTTCACGGAACTTTAAGTCACGGAAGCAGAAAATAGATTATCTTCTTTGTTTGAAGAAGCAATTTTGTTCCATAAATTTCGGATAAACTCCCTCTCTCTCTCTCTCTCTCTCTCTCTCTCCCTCTCTCTCTCTCTCTTGATATATATATATATATATATATATATATATATATATATATATAATAATATAATAGAGTTAATAGGGAAGTAAATACGACAGTATGTAGAAAATAGAAAACACGAAGTATTCCAAAAAGATGAATTCATGTTTGATGTTGAAGATGACGTTATAACTTTTCAGTTTTAGCTAACCTTCATCGGGACCTGAGATGGAAGAATATTATTTGAGTAAGGGTCGATGACTTTCGAAAGGTTCGTAAAACCGAAATGTCATAACATCAACTAACACCCCCCACACACATAAATATCTATATCTATATAAGTAAAAGTAAAGTCAACGGGGCGGCCTAAAGTCGGTATCAGCCAGTCAGCGAGGGAGTCTATCCCCTTTTCAATAGCGCTAAACCAATGAGATTGTTTTTTGCATCTGAGGTGGAGCACCACACCTACCATCAGCTCCTTACTTATATATATATAGATATATGTATGTATATATATATATGTATGTATATATATATATATATATATATATATTAGGGTAGCGTGGACTTGGAGTCAACGGCAGCTGGCTATTAATAGTTTCTCGCCTCTGTGATTTCAAACGAAGTGAATGAGATTAAGCAGTGAGACTATTTATACTGTAGTATTTTTTTATGTATCGAGGGAAGAGGGTGAGGAGGGGGAAAGGGAAAATGATTTTGATTGATCAGTTTCTCGTGTAGCACGAAGTAGAGTTATTCAATTGGTTAAGGTGCTGTGTGTTTGTCCCCTTTCGCTTGTAGCTGAGAAATTGGGTAGGTCGATTTTAGAACTGTAACATCCCCCATGTGTCGAAAGCTGCAAATTAGCATAAAGTTACCACACAAAATATGTTTCTTCAAAACTTTGCCTTCATTTGAGGAAATAGATTTCAATGTTTTAAAATGTTATCACTGTTATAGCTTAATTATCGGGTAAAAAGCGGCATATCGGAGGTGTTGGTGGGGATAGAGGAGATATTTTCAATTTGAATTCTAGTTATATTTTATTCGTTTCGTTTAAAATGACAAGCTTTTCTGTTTTAAATATTGAAATTGCTAAATTTTCCAACCAATTTTTTGGTCAAATGTTGTGTGCTTAGAGTTGGAATTGTTGTAATCACATGATCGAAGTTTGAGCCTGATCGCGACATTTTGCTTGCATTTTTGCAGTGTAAACATTGCCGCTCCACTTACAGTATGCATCAAAGAAGAACAAAGAGCAGTGACCCGATTTCACTGGCTGGAAGAAATGTCAGGGTCGGAAATTCATCGGAGGTTTTTGGCACAATAGGAGAGAGTTCACTACCGCGTATTTGTGTGTATGAGTGAATGATAGTGGAGTTTAGAAGTGACCGGACAAGCATAACGTACGAATGAAGATGTAAATGAAGTAGTGCATAGATGGTTGCACGACCAATCGAAAAAGGAAAATCATCGATTTGTGTGCCATTTCCGGTAGAACCAGTTAAAGAAGAAAAAGAGTAACAAAAACTTTAACTCATAACTTCTGGTATCATTAGCGTAATTATTGTCGTCTACGTGTATTGAAAGAGAAAGAGGGGAAGAAGGTATATGAACAAACAAAGGCTAAAATTTAGAAGAGTAAACACACAACGGGGTAAAAGAAATGACCGTAGAATGACCCTGGAAATAGATTTAAAGATAAAAACGGAAGTTCCGGGTTTTGATCGGAAACCGATGTGACGCCGGAACGAGAAAGGGGAGAGGAGAAAATCTGCCTCTTTTACGGTCGGGCTTCGTGGAAGGCAGACTGGGCCTTCCTGGTTCCCCCTATGGGTTACATACAGTAGTAGCCAATATGATTTACGACCGGGTAATTTGACCGTGTCCTTTCTTTCTCTCTCTCTCTCTCTCTCTCTCTGTCTTTCCTTCTCTCTGAAAAAGAACCCACGAGCCTAGAAATAAATGCACAGGCTCTTGGGACTATACAACTAGCGTGTATGTTGTTTCTGAACTAACGACTATTACTACTAACGACGGCAACTACTACAACTTGAGTTGGCCTATGAAACAAATGCCGTTCTGGTACCGTGACCATCGTTATGCTACATACATAACTTCCGGTATCATTTGTCATCTTTGGCTTTGCATTACATGTTTGATGTTATCTTCTAAAATAGATAAACACAGCAGGTATAATTTTACAAAATAATCAATTTGCGTACCTTATTTTTGAGACCCCCTCACGTTACGTATTTACAAATTACTTATTTGCTTAACAATTATAAAGTAACTTAAATATATAAATTATATGTAAGTTTAAGTAAATAGTTAAAATGGTAATTTAAAATAAATCATTAAAATATAAAGTATTAATTGTAATAATATTTATCATTATAAAGTACAAATAAATCATTATGTATCATTAATTCTTAAATATTAAATAAATTATCTAAAATACAAGTAAGTTGACAAGTTACTTATTTGCTTATCTTTGAGACCCCTTTACGTTACTTATTTATAAATTACTTATTTGCTTACCAAATATAAAGTAACTTTATATATATAAAAGTATAAGTTTAAGTAAATGTTAAAATGCTAATTTAAAAATAAATCATTAAATATAAAGTATTAATTTTTATAATATTTATTATAATTGTAAAGTAAAAATAAATCATTATATATCACTAGCAAATATATGCACCCTCCGGGTGTAAGTATTTAAGTTTTAATATAATAAAATATCATATTAAATTAGAAAGGCCAATGAAACTGAATAAAAATGCAGATAACATGATTGGGAACAGAGGGGGTATGATTGAAAAATAGAACAACTTTGAAACTAACTCTTCCATCATTTTCAATTACTCCTATTCCTAATTTAACTATTTAGATAAAATAGGAAGTAAAGAATAATATTACAGTTAGTTCTTTTTGCTAAGGGATTTCTTTTAAGATTTATTGAAGAGAATTTTGCTCATATTCAATAAGATAAAACTAAACAATTAGAAATCAATAATATTAAGGATATATTTATTAAAATCAAATTTTTTAAGATCAATATGCAAATTAGCCTTCCCATTCACACTGTAAACCGCTGTTTTGTTGTATATATAAATACAACTGCATGTTATTAGTATGTTGATATGGTCAACAGTGACTTCGGCCTCTGGACCATTGATATAATTAACGGCGTCGATCCCAGGGGGCCATCCCGCCAGGCAACACCTGCCCCCTTGATTTAAAGGGGCAGGGCTGGGTTTATTGCCCAGTGCCTGAGGCGCCTCCCTTGAGGGGGAATGCCGACGGGATCGACGCAATTTTTTCACCCGCCACTCCATGAGCTTCGGTTTGTGGTTGGTCCCACGTTAATAGGGACTTTGTGCCTGACCCGTACAAGTGGGGTACGCGGTAAATACCATGTAGATATGGTCAACAGTGGCTTCGGCCTCTGGACCATTGATATAATGAACAGCGTCGATCCCAGGGGGCCATCCCCCAAGGCAACACCTGCCCCCTTGATTTAAAGGGGCAGGGCTGGGTTTATTGCCCAGCGCCTGAGGCGCCCCCCTTGAGGGGGAATGCCGACGGGATCGACGAAATTTTTTCACCTGCCACACCATGAGCTTCGGCTTGTGGGTGGTCCCACGTTAATAGGGACTTTGTGCCTGACCCGTACAAGTGGGGTACGCGGTAAATATCATGTAGATATGGTCAACAGTCTTAATGATGTTAAACAATTTTATTAATAATTGAGGTTTAAATAAAAATAAAATCATGGAGAATGGGATGCAGATAACAAAGGGAATTGTAATTTGTATAGTAATATAGTTTCGGTTACAGACAGAAAAACATACAATCTCCATTATAATAAGATTAATCATTAAATAAATCATCTAAAAACAAATTAATTTACAAATACTTATTTGCTTACCTTGAGACCCCTCACGTTATCTAAAGATTAACTCGTTGTCGTTGGCATACACCCGTCTACAAGAGACGATGGCGTAGTCTCCAAAAGACGTGGACCCACGTAGCCTGAGTGGGTTAATGTAGAGGATGAGCTGTCTGCCAAGCAACAGGTTCCCCCGTATCACCACTGTCGTTGTCCAAATGAAAGGCCAAAAAAAAATCCAGTTTGGACTTCACAGTTACAAGAGGCGTTGTAACTTCAGCGGCACAAAAACTATATTATAGTCTTCCGAGACTGAAATGCAAATAAAAAAGCATCTTAAATAAATTGTTCTGGTAAGAATCTTACTAAAATGAGCTGTTTTTGCCCGACCTGGTAATCATGATACCCCCCCACACACACACACAGATAGATACACACATACACAAAATTATTTTAAAGATTTTTGTTGGGAGCATAGATGACACCCTTCCATTTCAAAGTGGACCTTTGAGTAATTAAAATGAAGGCGTGGCTTCATATTCAGAAGAGATCTAGCACTGGAACCTCAGCACTGTATATACTTAGTGTCATACAATTGATAACAAGAATACTGTCAGATAGATAACTAGATAGATAGATAGATAGATAGATACATAGATATTTTTGAATAAGTAGATAAGCACTTAACTGTAAATTGATATGCGGTAAATTAGGCATATATATATATATATATATATATATATATATATATATATATATATATATATTTGTGTGTGTGTGTGTGTATATTTGGGAGAATATGTGCTTAATTGAAGTCGTACCTAATTTTGAAAGTTAATTAATTAATAATTAATTAATTAGGCGGGCATACCTATTCAAATGTAAGGCTAAACAAATCGAAAAAAATCAATCTCTGTATGTACATTTCGGCCTATTATTGATTTTTCTTGATTTGTTTTCAAAATTAGGTACGACTTCAATTAAGCACATATTCTCCAAAAATTGTCGGCTAAAAAAAAGCCATATCAAAACACATCGTTTGTGTATTTACTTCTCATATATATATATATATATATATATATATATATATATATATATATGTGTACTGGGAAATATCAGATAGTGAATAAAGTCGGATATATGCATGTTTAAACACATTCCATCGTGAATAAAGAGAATAAGAAAGAGATGGACGAGGCATGCAAGTGCATTTGCAAATATTATCCATTGCCCATGTCGACCTTCAAAAGCCCCGTGTTGAAGGGGGACGCCTATAAGTGAACCTTCGTTAAAAAGACTTATGTCTTCCTGTCTAATGAATTGAATTTCACGATGACGTCCTGAAATTCCTGATTTGCACAACCTTTTCATAAATTCAACGTTCTCATGATGCGAGAAACAATCAAGAAGAAAAGAAAAGAAAAAAAATCTTGCTTCAAATCCCCCACCTCAAACAGAATTCATTTCCTCTTGAATATTATTTGCGGTAATTCAATTCAAAACAAATTACAGCTTCCGGCTGGAGCCTAGCCCCATCGACAGGAGATTTAGAATACACCAATTGCATTGGGTAAGAACTCCCTCGCCCAACGGGTCCACCTGTTAGCCAAAGGAGTGGCTACCCGTGATTCTTAAGGATGAAACTCTGGTGTCTGAGCGGTCCTTGACATTCAACACTCCACTTTCGCCCTTACTTATGCTATAAGGGCGGTCAGAGAGCCCCCTCCGATCAATCAGCTGGTCACCTACTGCCCTAACCGTATTCCCCTTATGGCACACTCTCAATCCCTTTTATCATATCGGTGCTAGAAAGCGGTGGCCGAGGGTTCTGGGTATGAAGTTAAACTCTATCTGAGAGTAAAGTCCCAATCCTGGAGCTCTGGAGTATGTGGGATACCACTTGATCACCATTAATCGCAGGTCCATTCTGACCCGGATGGGTAGTACCTGTTAGGGTTCCATCTATAGGGTCAAATTGAACAAAGTGAGTTCTAAAGAATGTTTAAAATTTAAGTTAAAAAAACCTGAGTACCCATCAAGAATAGATAAACAAACAAAAACGGCTTTGGTATAAAAATGACTCAATGGATTGACATTCCGTAAAAGTCCAACCAACCAACCAACCAACCAACCATTCTCATGAAAAGAGAAACATTTAGGAAGAAAAGAAAAAAATTCTTCAAATCCCCCACCCTTAAAAGAATTCATTTCCTCTTGAATATTATTTGCTGCAATTCAACGCAAAGTGAATTACAGCTTCCGGTTGGAGTGTGGCCCTGTCGGTGGGAAAACACCGACTGCACCTCTGCAGAGAGGTAAGACACCCCAATGCGGCCACCTGTTGGCTCTGGGTGGCGACCTATAAGTTCTAAGGATGGAACCCTAGAGAGTTTCCCTGTCGGCTGGGGATTTAGAATACATCGACTGGACCTCTGCAGAGAGGTTAGACCCCCCAATGCGGCCACCTGTTGGCTCTGGGTGGCGACCTATAATTCTTAAGGATGGAATCCTAGAGAGTTTTCCTGTCAGCTGGGGATTTAGAATACATCGACTGAACCTCTGCAGAGGGGTAAGAACCCCCCAAAGTGGCCTCCTGTTGACCCTGGGTGCGACCCGTAATTCTTAAGGATGGAACCCTAGAGAGTTTTCCTGTCGGCTAGGGCTTTAGAATACACCGACTACACTTCTGCAGAGTGGTAAGACTCCCATCAAATGGGGCCACCAGTTGGTCTTGAATGGCGACTTGGATGGTTGATACTTGAGGACGGAACCCTGGTGGCCGAGCAGTCCATCACATTCAATACTGCACTTTCGGCCTTACTTAGGATAGACGGACGGTCAGAGAGGCTACCCCCAATCAATCAGCTGGTCACATAAAGCCCTAGCACCTACATGATTGTCCCAACCCTTATGACAAACACTCGATTCCTTTTATCATATAGGTGCTAGAAAGCAGTGGCTAATGGTCCCGGTCATGACGTTAAACTCTAAGAGAGAAGTTCCAATCCTGGAGCTCTGGGGATTTTGGAGTGCTCCTTCATTACCTAATGACTCCCAGGTCCATTGTGAACCGGAGTGGTAGTACCTGTTAGGGTCCCATCTATGTGTCAAATAGAACAAAATGAGTCCTAAAAATGTGTTTGCAAAATTGAGCATACCTCTATATATTAGTACCCTTGTTCCTTACTCTTCAGACCGTCATCATCTTGCAACATCTTCTGGTTAAAAATCAGACCGTCTAAATCGTCCAAATGAAAAATTTTAAATCCTGATTATCTGGTGTCGCTAACACGCCGAATTTTTATTTCTTATGAGTGTCGTCACCTCTGCTAAATAATGGAAAATTCTGTTTTTAATATAAAAAAGAAAGGGAAGGAAAAGGACATGCTAAAGAAGGAAACAGTAGGAGAAAGATAACAGAGGGTGTGTGCGTGCAGAAGCAATAATGCTAATCTGTTTCAATCGAACCTAATGAAAAAAGGAAAAAGAAGGAAAGAAAGAAAAAAGAGTGTGTGTATGTGTGTGTGTGTGTGTGTGTGTGTGTGTGAGAGAGAGAGAGAGAGAGAGAGAGAGAGAGAGAGAGAGAGTTAAATGAAGATACCTTTTACATATTGAACTATATAGCAATAGCTCTTAAACATATCAAACGTTGTAACAATTAAGTTATGATATTGTGGTATATCCATGAATAAAACAAAAACGTCTTCGGCATACAATGACCCAGTGGGTAATACCTAAGTAAAGTAAAGTCGTTGGGGCGGCCTAAAGTCGGTATCAGCCAATCAGCGAGGGAGTCTATCCCCTTTTCACTTGCGCTAGACCAAGGAGATTGTTTTAGCGTATGAGGTGGAGCGCCACACCTACCATCAGCTCCTCACTATACCGCACAGATCCCTTTGCTACTCATACGCTGAGTTGGCGAGGACCGGTATCGAACTAGGAACCTTGTGGTTTCTAGCCGAACGCTCTACCGACTGAGCTAACCCGGCCCGTATTCTGTAATACCTAACCAAGCAAGCAACCATTCTCATGATAAAGGAACAATTAGGAAAAAAAGAAGAAAAAAAACTTTGTTCAAATCCTCCACCCCCAAAAAGAGTGTGTGTGTGTGTGTGTGTGTGAGAGAGAGAGAGAGAGAGAGAGAGAGAGAGAGAGAGAGAATTAAATGAAGATACTTTTTACATATTGAACTATATAGCAGTAGCTCTTAAACATATCAAACGTTGTAATGATTAAGTTATGATTCTGTGGTATATCCATGAATAAAATAAAAATGTCTTCGGCATAAAATGACCCAGTGGGTTGACATTCCGTAATACCTAACCAAGCAAGCAAGCAAGTAAGCAACCATTCTCATGATAAAGGAACAATTAGGGAAAAAAAGAACAAGAAAAAAAACCTTGTTCAAATCCTCCACCCCCAAACAGAATTCATTTCCCCATGAATATTATTTGCAAGTAATTTAACGCAAAGCGAATTACAGCTTCCGGCTGGAGTGCCGTAATAGAATAACGTTAATGGATCTCTTTTCGCGCCGTTGTAAACGGAGAGTTAAACCGAGAAACTTAAAACGAGGCAGTTGCTGGAATATACCATTGATGCTCTGTCAACTTTGTCATCTTGACACAGGCAGGTGGTTAGAATGCGTTGTGACTCTCCCCCGGGGGGTAGCGAGGTTCTTCGAAAATAGAAACGATTCTGCATTTAACTTTTGGAATATTAAATTAGGGCCATTTTTTTTTTGATCGATTGGAAAGTTGAGGAACAAATTAGGTTTTGACGACACGAATTTCAATCACACCCACCACCGCCACCACCATCACCATCACGGACCCGTGACATCTTTTTAATATTTTCCTGGGTATGTGTTTCAATGCTAAGCAACATCTATCAGACTCAATTTTATCTATCTATCTATCTATCTATCTATCTGCCTCAGTATGCTCCTATCTATCTATCTCAGTCTATTCATATCTACTTCAGTCTGTCCATCTCTCTCTCTCTCTCTCTCTCTATATATATATATATATATATATATATATATATATATATATATAAATATTCAATTCAGGATTATATATATATATATATATATATATATATATATATATATATATATATATATACTTTGGTGCGGTACCAAGTTTCTTGGTACAAGGTGATTCTAGGTGGGTCCTAATTCTCTACCAGTAGTTTGTTGTAGAGTTCAGGTTCCGTATGAGAGCTCAATGTTTAATTATTGTAAACAGAGCAAGGTTATTTGGGAATAAAAGGCCTTAAATATCATAGGTATCGTGGTTATGGACCATTTCCACTCGCGAGTATGCTCACGAGCTTCTTCAGACCACTGATATATTTTATTTAGCTAAATAAAATATATCAGTGGTCTGAAGAAGCTCGTGAGCATACTTGCGAGTGGAAATGGTCCATAACCACGATAGCCATGGTATTTAAGGCCTTTTATTCCCAAAATATATATATATATATATATATATATATATATATATATATATATGGTTTAAAGTATTCCTTGAAATGTAAATGAAGCTCAAGATCTATTCCATATATATATATATACCAGAACCACCTATAAACCGGTTGCGTTCCTGTTATAATATTAATCCATGAAGTTATTAATGTTACTTTTACTCAATTCATTTGACATTGTTCTTTAGCAAAAAATTACTCGTTCCCCCAAAGTCCTAGATCTCATTATTTCGTATCTATCTATCTATCTATCTATCTATCTATCTATCTATCTATCTATCCCAGTCGGTTCCTATCTCTCTCAATCAGTTCTTATCTATTTATCTATCTATTTATCAATCTATTTATCTATCTATTTATCAATCTATTTATCTATCTATCTATCTATAAAACTCATTATGTCATAATCTTTTCACATGTTACTATTTCTCCTTGCAAACAATTCAATCTGCTTTTAACCCATTTCTCAGGGGAAACAGTTGCGTGCCGTTGGTGTTTTCGCTTCAATTGAAGCTTAAATTACAAATAATCATTTTCGTAGCAAACAAGTCATCCTATACCAGACGAGACTACCCTGTCACAACTTTCTACACCTATAAATTTCAGTGATTCTCAAACCTAAATGATCTATCTATCTATCTATCTATCTATCTATCTATCTCCGTCTGTTTACTATCTATCTATCTATCTATCTATCTATGTAAACATGCTTATATGTATCTATCTATCTATCTATCTCTGTTTGTTTACGTCTATCTATCTATCTATATATGTAAGCATGCTTATATCTATGTATGTATGTATGTATGTATGTGTGTATCTATCTATCTATCTATCTATCTTTGTTCACATCTATGTATCAATCTAAGTTTATTCCAATGCATCTATCTATCTATCTCCGTATGTTTACGTCTATCTATCTATCTATCTATCTATGTAGCATGCTTATATGTATCTATCTATCTCCGTTTGTTTACGTCTATCTATCTATCTATATATGTAAGCATGCTTATATCTATGTATGTATGTATGTGTGTATCTATCTATCTATCTATCTATCTATCTTTGTTCACATCTATGTATCAATCTAAGTTTATTCCAATGCATCTATCTATCTATCTCCGTATGTTTACGTCTATCTATCTATCTATCTATCTATCTATCTATCTATGTACGCATGCTTATATGTATCTATCCATCTATCTCCGTTTGTTTACGTCTATCTATCTATCTATCTATCTATCTATCTATCTATGTAAGCATGCTTATATGTATGTATGTATGTATGTATGTATCTATCTATCTATCTTTGTTCACATCCATCTATCAATCTAAGTTTATTCCAATACATTTATGTATAACACGTCACATTTCTATATATTTTAAAATTGTTTATTTTCATTAAGTTTTCTTATTTAATTTATTAATTCTTACCTTTTCTTTTAGTTAACTCTATTTATTTCATTTTCCTGTCTCCACGCGCTAGGTGACTCCCCCCTACCCGTCGTTTGACATCTGGCCAGACAAACTAATAGATAAATACAGAAGCTTGCAGCTCTAAGACATTTCCAAGCAGGAATTTCATAGTAAATGGCATGTGGACTTATACTAAGTCGTAACTTAGTTAATTCAACGGCGCTGGTATAACCACACATGTGTATATGAATGAGCGGGTTTCACGTATACACGTGTATATGTGCGTATAAACACAACAAACCTTAGAATCATCTTGACGCTTCTATTGGACTTACCCCCGCCCACTCACTGTTGCTTATCTGATACACAAATGCAAAGTACACCGTATACCTAATCTCATTTGATCTTTCACGAACACCGATAGTAGTAGGATTGGGGTACTTACTACTCACATGAATCCCCAAAGGAGTTAGAAGGGGCTCCTTAGTCGTGGTCGGCAACCGATCTAAATCAAGGAAAAGTCCGACGTAAAACTCTACTGCTTTCAAGGAAAGGTTAGGGGAGTAAACCCCGAAAAGAAATCAGGAGCCGGAGTCTCTAAGGTGGTGTGATGCTGAAATCCAGTGCTACCCATCAACTCATACGACACTACCGTTACCAAACTGCATTGGTTCCTTACCTTTCCTTTGGGTCACAGCGGCAGTGTGGAGAGGGGGTATTTGCTGCATGGACAACAGCTCATCCTTAATTGAATCCACCCAGTCTAAAAAAAATTGACACTACTCATCGTCTCACGTAGACGGAAGGTGCCAACAATATATATATATATATATATATATATATATATATATATATATATATAGAATAAGAATATTAGAAGCAGAATATGAAGCCCTCCAATTCGCTACTGGTTAAACAAACACAACCTATCCAGATTAATAAACATAAACTACAGACACAGTGATTATATATATATATATATATATATATATATATATATATATGTATATAGGTAATTCCATCTCAAATCATCAAGGTCATGTCACCCCCCCCCTTCAATTTTTCTGAAATTTTGTCCAGTTGTGGTCTATGTTAGATAATTTTCATAGCTTCTAATTCCAAGAATTGGCGGAGTTATGTCGATTTTTAGCTTTTCAAATTTGGTGGTCGGTTGCGAAAAATGGCGATTTTGTGTAATCTATTTTTGTCTTTAAAATTAGTTCTAGAGCTTCCCTACCCCTAAAAATTGTTTTATAAAAGCATTTTTGCACAAGGAGTTCATAAATGCTATCAAAATGTTTTAAAGTTAACTTGTTTTAAGTTATTAATGATTTCTGGTTTGCAAAATTTTAACTGATGTTATAGCTTTAGTTCTGAACAAACACCAAACTATCTTTTTGTGGAACTTTTCCAGAACGCCTCATTACATTACGGGTTGACATCCCGTACGCGGCTTTCTGCCGAGAAACTGTCAGTAATTGTATACAAAAAGATATAGCATCCGAATTATCTACAATATATATATATATATATATATATATATATATATATAGATGAGAGGTATCCAAAACTTGGTAGTAAGGGATGATTCTATATATGATTTCTAAGATACACTGTATTATCATTGTATGATCCAGTATGTATAAATACAGTGAATCTTTAAATCACTAAAGAAGCTCAATGTATAATAAAATTTTAGATTATATACAAAGCAATATTTATCTTAGAAAGGAAGGAAAAACTCAACACCGTAATTCCATAATAAATTTATTTCGACCAAAATTGGGGCCTTTATAAATCTAAGTTGATTTAATATAGCTCCCCAAAATCCAGTCTCCAAAAGTCAATGCTTTCCTTTTGATTTTCTTCCTTCCTTTTTCTTTTTTAATTCATTCATTCATTCATTCTTTCTTTCTTTCTTTCTTTCATCCTACATGTATCTTTTCTTTCATTTAATTCCTTTTTGCAATACATGAATGCTTTCTTCCTTTCGTTCTCTTTTTCACTCTTCAATAGACCTGTTCTTTCTTTTTATTCACTCAACACAATATATGTTCTTTTTTATTTATTTCACTTTTTTTTATTTATTTCACTTCTTTTATATATTTGCCCTTTCTTCTTTTTTCTTTCTTTCTTTCTTTCTTTCTTTCTTTCCTTCACTCTGCACTATTTTTCTTTCTTTCGTTTTGTCTTAATTCATTTTTTTTCTTTTACTACATTCTTGCACTACATATATTAATTCTTTTCTTTCTTTTGTATTTCTTTCTACAATATATGTTCTTTCTTTCTTTCTTTCTTTCTTTCTTTCTTTCTTTCTTTCTACAATATAAGTGCTGTTTGTTTATTTCTTTCACTGTTTCATTCTTCATCCTACAATATATGTGTTCTTTCTTTCTTTCTTACTTTCTTTCTTTCTTTCTTTCTTACTTAAATTTTAAAATATAAGGGTTCCTTCTTTCTTTCTACAATAAGTGTTTTTTTCTTTCTTACTTTTTTCTTCTTTTTACACAATAATAGCCATGTCCTCTCTTTTTTCTCATTTTAACCTTTCTCTTTTTTATTCATCTATTTTTGTTTCTTTCTTTCTCTCTCTCTCTCATTCATTTTATAGTATAAATGTTCTTTCTTTCTACAATACGTGTTATTCTTTCTTTCTCTCTTTCTCTTCTCTCTCTCTCTTTCTTTCTTTCTTTCTTTTACACAATAAAAAATACGTTCTCTCTTTTTTTTTCTCATTTCATGCCTTTACGTTTTTATTCATCTATTTCAGATAAATTTTCATCCCTTAATTCCCCCATTCGTTTCTTTCCATTTTAAAACCCACACCAAACCCTTCCCACACTGCACATTCTTCTTATTCTCTTTTGTCAAGGGCCATTAGATATGTAATTAAAGCCGAGCTAATGACTTTACTAAAATAAGGTCAATGGACCTTAACGTTGCCATAGAAAAGCACAAACCTCCTGCCGTCTCCTTGGAGGCCAATCAAAAAACAACACCCAATAATCCGTAACGCTTATGTTGGGGCGGATTACATTAATTTATATAAACAGCGCATATAAGTGAATTTACATCCATTATTACGCGCTTCTGAATTGGCCCACCTCCCATCGACGCCACCTGCAATCACTTTTAGAGTTTATTTCGAGGGCAATTTTCGAATAATGAAATTTATGGAAGTCTCATCATTCAGTGCCGCTCGTTTATTTAATTTTCTTTCTTTTTTTTTTTTAATAACGTAAGGCTAGTGAGGCTCCGTGCAAGATTTTGAATTAACCAACTAAACGCCAATTTAATATCTTGGTTCCATATTGTAGACTTAAAACTAAACCAGACATAATTTTCATAATTTGAAAGACAACTGTTTCACTTTTCGGGGGAAGAATATAATTCATTTAGCAGATGAAAGGAATTTTTCCTTAAAAGATATCCCGGAAATAATATCAGAATTTAGATAAAAACTGTTTTTCTTTTTTTCTTCTTTCTTTTTCTTAATTACTAATGTTTATTTAAGGCGTCAGGAAAAATGCTGAATTTGGGAAAAAAATTAAAATTAATTTCAAACAAGTACGTTGTCTGCGGTAGAGTTTTGGCATTTCTGCTAAACTTACGTTGTTTATTTGTCTGAATTTTTATAGATGAGGCTTGATAATTTTATTACTAGCAGGACCTGTAATATACCACAGTATGAGGATTTAATTATTACAACCTTTGACATATCTACTTAAGAGCTATTGCAATATAGTTCAATAAGTTAAAAGTATATTAATCATGATTTAATTCCCTCTCACTTTTTTCTTTCTTTTTCTCTTTTCATTATGTTTTTTTGAAATAAATTAGCGTTATCGCTTCCGGGCTCACCCCTTCTCTCTATCTTTCCCCTAATCTTTTTCATTCTTTCTTTCTCTTGCAATATATTTTTCTATGTAGCATGTCCTTTTTCTATCCTTGCTTTCTTTATAATGGTAAATAAGTAAATAGTGATCAATATTGTTGATAGAGCATTTATAACTAAGTTAGGGGAGCGAGGACATGAAGTAAATGGCGCTTAATTACTGACAATCTAAAAAATCTAAAAATCCCTCAGGCAAGAAACTGTTGTTGACTTCATGGTAGTAAGGGCTTAAGGCTAATACTGAATAAGAACCTAATCGAACAACTTAGCCGCAATGGATTTAACACCTAAGAGGTAAGTGGTCACACTGTGAACAGCCAATTGCACTGTTAACAGTCCTTTACCAAATCACGACTCGATTACAGACAGTATATATATATATATATATATATATATATATATATATATATATATATCATAGAAAGGAAGGAAGAACTCAACACCGTAATTCCATAATAAATTTATTTCGACCAAAATTGGGCCTATATGAATCTAAGTTGATTTAATATAGCTCCCCAAAGTTCAGTCTCATCAGATGGGGATCAATCTACTTTTGAATTGCACTTCTCAAAAAACAAAAAGTAGAATTTAAAAAAATAAATTCAAACAAAAACAAAAAATAATTTTTTTTAACAATATAAGATTGTCACCATGTTGACAGGAAGTCGAATGAGAAAAAAGAGATACATCTCAAGTTTTGGGGTATGGTAGTCAGACAAATAAAGACAATGACATAAAAAAAAAACAGAATATTATATTAAAATATGAATAAAGAAGTAAAATAAAAAATAATATTTAAACATTAGAATATAATAGATAATATAATGTGTAAAAAAAACTATATATAAAAAGGAAATAAAAAGGAGATAAGATAAAATATAATAATAATAATAATAATAATAATAATATATATATATATATATATATATATATATATATATATATATATATATATATAGTCAGAGTAAGCCCACCAGGGTTTCACTGTGAGGATCGTCAGCGCTTTTCTGACGATCCTTACGGTGAAACCCGAGGTGGCTTACTTTGACTATATCGCTTTTCTAAGCCAACACTACAAATGTATTGAGCACTTTTATATTTATTCATAACTATGACTTATTCGGTTAATTATTTTTATCGGCAGTCAAAATTTCGATTCACTCCAGTTCATATATATATATATGAAATGGAGTGAGTCGCAATTTTGACTGTCACACATTATACCTTATGACCAAACATAAATCTATAAATATAGTATAATATATATGTATATATATATATATATATATATATATATATATATATATATATATATACCTGTGTGTGGGTCTATGTGTCTGTGCGTGTTCTTGGTAATGAGAATCATTCCCTGAATCGTTTAATCGTAATGATATAGGTAAACCGGAGTAAGCGCTCGATTTCACAAGTTACAGTTCGTGGACGGACCGAGCAATATATTGAATAAATGAAGGAAAAAACATTAAAATTGTTTCATTGTTTCATTGTTATAATGCATTTCAGCTGCTTCAATGCAGCATCTTCAGGCAAGAGCAAAAACATGGTTATTATTGAAGAAATTACCAAGAATTTAGATTTTTTGGGGTGGGTGTCTTAGTTTGGTAGAGGGGCTACGGAATTTGGATGAAGCGAAGGTGACTGGGATATGGATATGGTATATGTTAATTAGGGCCAGGTTAGCTCAGTCGGTAGCGCGTTCGGCTAGAAACCAAAAGGTTCCTAGTTTGATACCGGCTCCTCGCCAACTCAGCGTATGAGTAGCACAGGGATCTGTGCGGTAAAGTAAGGAGCTGATGGTTGATATGGCGCTCCACCTCAGACTCAAAAACAATGTCCTTCGTCTAGCGCTAATAAAAAGGGGATAGACTCCCTCGCTGATTGGCTGATACCGCCTTTAGGCCGCCCGACTTTACTTACTTACTTACATACGTGATTATTTACCTGAGAGTGGCTTACTAATCAGTTTGAAAGTTGAAACAGAAAAAAAGTTTTTTTTCCCTAATTTTCTAATTCTGTGAAAAATGTAGTTCGTTTTTCGTTTTTGCTTTAATTCGTTCTGCACAAGATTTTCGAAGGACAGAAAAAAAGTAGTACTGGTATTATGTCCCTGTTTATTGCACTTCCATTTAAAGAATGTCGTCTCTTATGACAAGTATTGCTGAGAGACAGACAGGGATGTTTAGCAAGTTTACAATTACCTGATATCCAACCGTAAGAAATCGATCCGCCAAAAGTATAGACTTGAACTTTTACATTCAATTACAATTTTGTACTTTGAAATAGTTTAGATGTTTTCTTTTTTTGAAAGATATCAGGTTAGGGCCGGGATTTCTGAATGAATTGTAAAATTAGGTTCTGTAACCTGTTTTAATTATTAACATTTTTATATGTAATAGACTATGTCTTAAAAACATCCGTGGGTGTTACAAGATAATACTTTTTAGCACACAGACACACAGACACAGACACACACAGACACACACACACACACTCTCTCTCTCTCTCTCTCTCTCTCTCTCTCTCTGTCTCTGTCTCTCGCATATATATATATATATATATATATATATGATGTGTGTGTGTAAGTACAGATAAAAGGATATGAAAACACACAATATGCTGTTTAAGTGAAAACATTTTATATCATATTCATAGCTAATATTGAACAATATTTCGATTTATAAAAATCATCCTCAGAGCTTGTTTTACTCCAGACTCATCAAGAGAGGAGACGAAAATAATTTGAATTCAAAACGAAAACATTGATGTTCCAAAAAAGTTATGCGGTACGTTTCAAATATAAGCAAATCCGCCATATTTGAAACTACTGCATAACTTTTTTGGAACATCAATGTTTTCGTTTTGAATTCAAATTATTTTCGTCTCCTCTCTTGATAAGTCTGGAGTAAAACAATCGAAATATTGTTCAATATTAGCTATGAATATGATATAATATGTTTTTCACTTTAACAGCATATTGTGTGTTTTCATATCCTTTTATCTATACTTATACTGTCGGATTCATTTCCTTTCTCTTCACTTATATTTATATATATATATATATATATATATATATATATATATATATATATATATATATATATATATTTATATACTAACCGGGACTGTGGATATACCATAATATGATAAATTGATAATTAAAAGTTTGATAAGTTTACTTAAGAGCTATTGCCAAATACTTCAATATGTAAAAAGTATGATAAATTTAATTAACTCTCTTTAACTCTTTTTATTTTCTTTCTTTCTTTTTATCTATTCTGCAAACGGACCAGAAAAAAAAGATAGATAAATAAGTGAAATAAAAATAAAAGACATTAAAATTGCAATAAATGAATAGATAAATTTGGTGGTACTAATGCAGATTAGAGCGCAAGTGATAATATTATAAGATTACGTGCAAAAGGCATTATATTTTATTCCATTTCACGGAAATACTCGAAAGATTTGAGACGCTAGCCTTAGGGTTAGTGGTAGGGTTAGGGTAGTGGTAGGGTTAGGGTAAGTGTTAATTAGGGTTAGGCTACTTCGGGAGTTTCCCTAATCTAATGCTGTTTATATAAAATGCGATTCCAATGATATTATCACTTGCGCACTATTCTGCATTTGTATCCTTAGATGAATGAGACGTAGAAATTGCACTGATTTCATGAAAGAAAAGAAAAACAGTCGTAAAGAACAAGAGTCAGCCATTACGCTAAACCTCACAGTTCACTTGGGGGATGTTTGACAACGTGATAACCGGCCCCAGGGTCATAACAGACAGCCTCAAAAAATAGAGTGAGAGACAAAGACAGAGAGAGAGAGAGAGAGAGAGAGAGAGAGAGAGAGAGAGAGAGAGAGAGAGATTAAAGAAGAGAGGAAGGTGACAAAGAAAAGGTGACTTCAATGCTGAACTGATCTGTTTGTCTTTGTCAATGTCGTAACATTAGAGCAAGAAAATAATAAAAAAGAAAAACAAATAGAAACGTATATTTTACACGCTCGCTTGATTCAGTTGACCTCGGGAGTTATCAGTTTTCTTCACGTAGATAAATCTTGTCAACCAACGACCCTCATACCCTGAAAAGAAAAAGGAACAGTCGAAGATAGAAAATAAGGTTATTTCCTATTGAGTAACATAAGTGACCCAGAAAAAAACAGAACCGAAATTATTTATTTTCGCATTAAACTAACCCTAAACCCCAACCCTAACCCTAACTATAACCCTAACCCTAAACCCCCACCCTTAAACTTGAAAAAAAATTAAAATTAAAATTAACAGTTTTATTACAAAATTTGTGGGTTCTGTTTTTTCTGGGTCACCCTGTAATATTATGTTACTCAGCTAGGGGTGTTTAGGGTTATGGTTAGGGTTTAGGGTTAAGGTTAGTTTAATGGGAAAATAAATAATTTGGGTTCTGTTTTTTCTGGGTCACCCAGACTGGCACATCTAGGAACCAAATGAAATAACTTACTTTCTATTTGGTTTGGTATATCAGCCTTCGTGGGTTAGTCATCCTTGTTGAAGAACAGTAGTGGTAGTATTTACCTATAACTAGGTAGCCATGTCGGCTAGAGCTTTAGAATACACCGACTGCGCCTCTGTAGACTCCACCAATGGGGCCACCTATTCGCCGTGGGTGGAGACCTGTAAAGCTTAGGGATAGCACCCAGGTGACTGAGCAGTCCATTTCATGCAGCAGTCCACTTTGGTCCTTATTTAGGCTAGACGGGCGCTCTGAGAAGTCCCCTACGATCATTCGGCTGATTGCATCAAGCTCTAGCTCCTATATGATTGTCCCAACACTATGATTGTCCCATTCCGTATAACCCTCATGACAAAACTTAGCCCTTTTTTCTGTGCTTGAAAGCGATGACTGAGGATCTTACTGTACTGGGTATGATGTTAAACTCTATCTGATCCTGAATGTTTGGAGTTCTGGGGAATGTGGAGTACCTCTTCATCCCCATTATCCCAGGTCCACTCTGACGCGGAGTGAGAGTACCCGTTAGGGTCCCATCTATGGGTTAAATAGAAAAGAATGAGTTAAAAAATGTGCTGAAAAATTGAGTTTGAAAAAAATTGCGTTTGAAAAAAGTTGAGTTTGAAAAAAATGTTCAATAACCATCAAGAATGAATAAACAGAACGTCTTTGGCATGAAATAACCCAACAAGGCTTTCATGCCGTAAAATCCAACCAACCAGAACCAGTGCACATTTTCACTGTCTATTATATCATAGGAGGTACACAGGCTGAAACTTTAAGCCTAAAATACAAGCAATGTTAAGAAACTCATCATCATCATCATCATCATCATCATCATCATCATATCGCGCCAGCAGCGCGAATATCCATGACAATCTCTCGCCACTGTACCTCTCATTTATTCACCCCAGGAGGCCTCCGCACAACATGCAGTATCCGCACAGAGCTGATCTATGTATGTCTTTGCTGGACGACCCGCGCTAGCATGTCCATGTGCTGGTTTCCATAGAAGGACGTCGCTGGTGAGTTCATCCTTACTTCTCCAGCAGTGTCCGCCATGCCTGTTCATCTTACTCAGATGGTTTGTGTTGTAGGGGACATGTGGCCGTATAGCTGCTTCCTTGCGGGATATTGCTTCCACGATTTGTTCAAGATCGCACGTAGAATTCTTGTACAGCTCACATCTAGCCTATTCTCCAGGCACCTCGTCAAGGTCCAAGTGGTGCAGCCATACAGTAGAACCGATGCCACTACAGCCTGATAGAATTTTCTGACTCCCATATAACTGATAATCTATTTATACCGGACCATGACTTCCTTAGGCGTGCATTAATATCACTTTCTATGGATGAGATATTACTACCTAGGTACGTGAATTGATCTACTCAATTATTTCAGAATTTCGGTCAAGGAACTAAATAACATTTTATGAAAGAATGGAATGTATGGAAGTAAAATATCGTAACTTAATTATTACGCCAAAGTGAATAGGTATGTTGACAAACAATGTCCTTATTTGTTCAGCAGAAAATTGACAATGAATTCTATATTAGTATATCTACAAATTAGTGATTCCGCTGACGTAACGTGAATTATTCATATAATTTTCAAAAGGTTCCGTTAGGACTTTTTTTTAAAAAGCCTAGAAAGACTGGCGCTAGAAAAAGAAAACTTCCGATAAAAACCCGTCAACTATTTTTCAGTTCGTCTCTGTAGATAAATGAATTTGGTATGGAATTGAATTAACGTCGATCAAGATCAAATTATGCAGTCGAAAATGTGGACAAAATTGCAGAAATATATAGATTAGCATAACTGCCAGTAAATATTAAGTGTATGTAAAAATTCTACGCTTTCAATTTGGAAACTCAAAGAGTGAATACTCAGTTGAGAAATCGCTTTATCGCGGGAAAAATACTGTACACATCAAATATAAAAGAAATATATGTACACACGTGTTTCCATATATATAGTCTTTAAGTCGACGGGGTGGCCTAATGTGAGTATCAGCCATACAGCGACGGAGTCTATCCTCTTTTTACTAGCGAATTTGATTTTGTTCTCATGTATTATAATTTTTGAAATAGATGTATCGAGGTTGAATAACCCCAGTCTTTGTTTTATTATTTAGTTATTCGCTATGAGTGCCGATTCGCACAGACGACATAGGTTCTTATTATGTATGGGCTTGAGCAGCGATGCGTGGTTGAAGTTGAATGTATGGTTGAAGTCAACAGTGTGTGTGAATAGGGCATTTTGATTGTCGTTTGTCTTTATCGACCTCTTATGCTCATAGACACGTTTGTCGAGACTGCATTGGGTTTCACCAATGTAGCATTTGTTTCACTCGTTGCATGGAATGGTGTAGATGCCAGCATTGGGGGTGTTGGCGTTGGGGGTGTTAGGAACGTTTGTACACGTGGAAGAGGTGGTGAGGTCCTTAATTGTTTGGGGGATGGGTTGTATGAGTTTTATTCCTAGAACGGTTAGTTTGTCATAGAGTGGTTTGTTGTGTATGTTGGTTGGTAGGGTTAGAGTTCTGTGTGTGTGTGTGTGTGGGGGGGCAACTAGAAGTGGTAGAAGTGGTGTTTTTTGATTTCGTGTTTGAGGATATTTTGAGGACTTTTTTCTTGGCATTTAAAATAAAATATCTAGAGTATTGTAAAGTCGTGAGGGAGTTATCTATGTATTTGTATGTTTTCTTCTAAGTATTGCGGGCTACATATACGTACTACCTGTTGGCAGAAGCCTATCATAAGGCCCGTTTTGATTTTGATGTTGTGTTGGGAATAGAAGTGTATGTAGTCGTTCTTGGTGGGTTTGCGGTAGACTTTGTAGGTTAGTTTGATTTGGGATTTTATTAGTAGGGTGTCTAGCCTTACGATATATATATTATATATATATATATATATATATATATATATATATATATTATTATTATTATTATTATTATTAATTTATTAAATATAACTGTTTATACAAAGGTTTTAGTGAGCATCTTCCTAAGGTTTCAGACTTTTGCCTTCGTCAGGAAACCATTTAATCCCTCTGATGTGTCTGCAAGTTCACATTTTACGGTTATATATTTGTAAACAAAAATAACTTTACGGTTAAGTTTATAGACACTGATGAATTCAAAATTAAGGCTCACAAAGTTCTCTCCCTTTGATTGTTTACCAAAAAAACGATTTTTTCCGGAAAATAATATAAACAAAAAAACACATATGTAAAACGTTTTTTTGTTTATATATTTTCCGAAAAAAAAACGTTTTTTGGTAAACAATCAAATTAATTTTGAATTTATCAGCGTCTATAAACCGTAAAATTGTTTTTGTTTACAAATATACAACCGTAAGATGTGAACTTGCAGACACATCAGAGGGATTAAATGGTACCCTGACGAAGACAAAGCCTGAAACCTTAGGTAGATGCTCACTAAAACCTTTTTATAAACAGTTATATTTAATAAATAAAGCTCTTACATTTGTAATTGAGCACTTTATTTTCCTTTATTTCATCTCGGAAAAATTACCAATCTCTCTCTCTCTCTCTCTCTCTCTCTCTCTCTCTCTCTCTCTCTCTCTATATATATATATATATATATATATATATATATATATATAGTGGTCACATGCATATACATATATAAACGTGTATTTTTAAAAATTTCTTTTTAGTTGTTTTTTGTTTGTAAGTCTTTGCTTGAGAGAAGACACCTTTGTTAATTTTTCTTTCTCTGAAGACGCTGCAGCTCAACTAGTGACACCTGTTGCAATTGTTTATCCAGGTGTGTCAGGTGTGTGTTGTTCATAACTCTTAACACAAGGAAATAGAAAAAAATATTCGACAAGAAGGTTAAAAATGTCTCTTTACTTTGAACTCGGACACTAATAGTTGGAAATTATCATCATCTACAGGGAAGTAGAAACAGAGTGAAAAAGAATTATTTTATGGAATTATTAAAAGTAAATTTTAAAAGACTAATAGCAAAATGCTAATTTCTCTATGTGTCATGTTACACATAATAGATTAAGAGGTACCTCCTTTAGCGGTCCATTTTAACAGTAGGACAATCCCTAAATTGTCACCGGTTTTTCTGTCGTTTCACAGTAATACTTATGTGGAAGCATTTAGAATCAACCCTCTTTATGTTGGCTTTAATAATGGGCTTCAAAAGGTAAAAAGCTTTGAGTTATTTTAAATTAGCCCCAGAACAATTTCTACTATTGGGATTAGCCGTAGCAACACATTACTGGTTATTTTAATATTTAATGTGTTAATTACACATAATCACAAAATAATTTGCATTCTAATCTTATCATAATGGAGATTCTGTGTCTCATTTTTTGTAACCGAAACTACGTCACTGCTTATAAAGCAATACCCTCAGGAATTGCGTAAGTCTATCAATGGGTATTTAATTCATAGTCAAAAACATTAGAATAAATCTTATTATACATAGAATAAATCTTATTAACGATGCCTCTATGAAAAACCTAGTTAGGTTTGCCTCAAAACAGCCCATGTTTTTAGTACATTTCCTACAATGTGTCTTATCTATCACTAAGAAATAAAGGTTTACTTAATATATGGTATGGTTAATTTGCCTACTGGTTTTAACAGAATCGGGTTAAATAAATAATTACTTAGTATAATTGATCTCTAATATTATTGTTTTATTCTCCAACGTATTAAAATCAATAATATGAATGATTTTATATAGAAACCAATCTATATATTAATACTCGTGTTCCGTAATTGTACGATGGTTATCCTCTTGCAACCCCCACTGGTTAAAAATGAGACCGTCCAAAGCGTCCAAGACGAAATGCAAAAATGTAAAGCCTGATTATCTGGTGTGAGAGTGAGAAAGAGTTAAATCAAGATTATTATACTTTTTACTTATTGAACTATTCTGCAATAGCTCTTAAATAAACATATCAAACGTTGTAATAATTAGATCATCATACTGTGGTATATCCATAGGTTCTGCTTGTTAAAATATGATTCAAATAAGTGTAAACATTTTACATGAGTTCTTATTTAATTTTGTTAGTTTTTCTAATTTAATTTACTGCATTACATTCAAACTTAAAGACTTACGTCAATAGGGTACGTATTTTTTCTGGTTTTACTTTTTATTATAAAAGTGTTTAATTAAGTTGTAGATAAAAACAAGCTCTGCTATGAAGAAAATTGTGTGTACATAGTTGGGCAGA
Source organism: Doryteuthis pealeii (assembly GCA_023376005.1). Classification (NCBI taxonomy): domain Eukaryota; kingdom Metazoa; phylum Mollusca; class Cephalopoda; order Myopsida; family Loliginidae; genus Doryteuthis; species Doryteuthis pealeii. The sequence goes on from CM042140.1 coordinate 34,491,439, forward strand.
TATTGCGCAATAAATAAATAAATTGAAACAGCCATGTCGACAATTTTTAAGACGATACACTTGGTCAAGTATTTAAGTTAATCCTCGTTTGTGGAAGATGATATTTTGATTACATCCAATAAAGAGTCATTTAGATGTAAATATTGGATGTTGTTTCTTTCTAAATTTTCTTATAAAATTAATAATTTATAATACAAGCAATTGACCTGCACATAAGAAACAGATCTGCTATCAACAAATCTTCTAAGTGCAGTATGTAATTAATTGTTTAATAAATAATGCTGATTTTTAAAACTACAAATATCTCTCTGTATATATATATATATATATATATATATATATATATATATATATATATATATATATATATATGAAAAGTAAACAAACAAACAAACAATGTGTTTGATATGGCTTTTTTAGCCGACAATTTGGGAGAATATGTGCTTAATTGAAGTCGTACCTAATTTTGAAAATTAATTAATTTGATAATTAATTAATTTGATAATTAATTAATTTGATAATTAATTTTCAAAATTAATTTTCAAAATTAATTTTCAAAATTAGACACGTCTTTAATTAAGCAAATATTCGCCCATATATATATATATATATATATATATATATATATATATATATATATATATATATATATATATAAGTGAGAAAAATGGAAGTGAATCCGAAAATTATGTTGAAAGATAAATGGAAAGAAAATGTTGTATGGATAAAAATTATCAATTGAAATGCCGACACGTGTTTCGACCAAGAGTTTGTTCTTGTATACATTGTATTCTATTTAGTATTATTTCAAATACAAAATAAAATATAAACATATCTTGCCCTGAAGAAGACCGCTTTTTGTATATCTAAATTTTATGTTTCTCTATTATTATCATTTTATTTTATTTTGTATTTAAAATAATACTAAATAGAATACAATGTATACAAGGACAAACTCTTGGTTGAAATACGTATCAGCATTTCAATAAGTAATTTTTATTCATGCAACAATGTCTTTCCATTTATCTTTCAGCACACACACACACACACACACACACACACACACACACATATATATATATATATATATATATATATATATATATATTCAAACTAATTTGGTTAAAAATAATAGAACCCTTATTGTTTTCAAGTTTTTCATTTTTCTTTCAAGTTTTATGACAATTTTTAATGTTATCATCTTAAAAGGCGTTAATGAGTTGTCCGAAAGAGTTATTATTGGTAAACCAAGTACTTTCGGTTATTTCCTGAACCTATATTAAATTTGTTTATATTTGTATGACATAAAAGAAAGAATAGGTTGAGCAAATTGATGGGTGGACTTCATGGGAATTTGTTCTTTCTTTCTTTCTTTCTTTCTTTCTTTCTTTCTTTCTTTATGATTTTGTCACCTAAAAACTTTTCTTTTTTTACTTTTTTTGTTTCTCGCATTCATTATTCATATCCTAGCATTTCTTTATTTTTTAAAATTTTTTCTTTTCTTTCTTTCTTTCTTTCTTTCTTTCTTTCTTTCTTTCTATCCACACATTTCTTTCTTTCTTTTTTTCCTTTTATTTCTTTCTTTCTTTTTTTCTTTCTTTCTATCTATCCACCCATCCATCCATCCATTTCTTTCTTCTTTTATCATCCTTTCTTTCTTTCTGTTTTTTTTTTTTCAATTTCTTTATTTCCCATTTTGCTTGTCTTCATTCATTCGTTCTTTCTTTCTCTCTTTTCATCCATCTAATTCTTTCTTTCTTTCTTTCTTTCTTTCTTTCTTTCTGATTTTGTCACCTAAAAACTTTTTTTTATTTTTTTGTTTCTCGCATTTCATTATTCATATCCTAGCATTTCTTTATTTTAAATTTTTCTTTTCTTTTTCTTCTTTCTCTCTTCTTTTCATCATTTCTTTCTTTCTTTCTTTCCTTTTTTCTTTCTTTCTTTTCTTTCTGCATTTCCTTTCTTTTTTCCATCCTTTCTTTTCTTTTTTTTTTTTAATTTCTTTATTTCCCATTTTGCTTGTCTTCATTCACTCGTTCTTTCTTTATTTCTTTTCATCCATCTAATTTCTTTCTTTTCTTTCTTTCTTTCTTTCTTTCTGATTTTGTCACCTAAAACATTTCTTTTTTACTTTTTTTTTCTCGCATTTCATTATTCATATCTAGCATTTCTTTATTTTTAAATTTTTTTCTTTCTTTCTTTCTTTCTTTCTTTTCTTTCCACCATCCATTTCTTTTTCTTTCCTTTTCTTCTTTTCTTCTTTTTTCTTTCTATCCATCCATAAATTTCTTTCTTTCTTTTATCCATCCTTTCTTTCTTTCTTTTTTTTTTAATTCTTTATTTCCCATTTTGCTTGTCTTCATTCATTCGTTCTTTCTTTATTTCTTTTCATCCATCTATTTCTTTCTTTCTTTCTTTCTTTCTTTCTTTCTTTCTTTCTGATTTTGTCACCTAAAAACATTTCTTTTTTACTTTTTTTGTTTCTCGCATTTCATTATTCATATCCTAGCATTTCTTTATTTAAAAAAAAATCTTTTCTTTCTTCTTCTTTCTTTCTTTCTTTCTTTCTTTCTTCTTTCCATTTCTTTCTTTCCTTTCTTCTTTCTTTCTTCTTTCTATCTTCCATTCCATCCATCCATTCTTTCTTCTTTTTATCCATCCTTTCTTTCTTCGATTTTTTAAAAAATTTATTTATTTCCCATTTTGCTTGTCTACATTCATTCTTCTTTCTTTATCTTTTCATCCATCTATTTCTTTCTTTCTTTCTTTCTTTCTTTCTTTCTTTCCATATACCCCCCCCCCTCTCACAAGATTCTGATTTACATTCTTTAACCCCCCCCCCCGCACACCAATCTTATTTAATTTTCTTGATCACTCCTATTTCTCCTTCCTTCCCAGCAACATGTCGTTCTCTTTCAACCGTCAATTTCAACTTCATTGCACCTTTTCTCATAATAACCGGATGAGGTGACCCCCTCCCGTCCCAAATTATTATGCATGTATTGGGGTCACGGCAGACAACGCACTTAAGCTTCAAGACCCAGAGAAAATCGGACAGGGTGGGATGGGTGCCTAATTTCCCCAGGATCTGGTCGCAGGAAGCGCACAGATGTGAGTCTCATTCACATGATCAAAAGAAAGAAATCTTTTCAAGTCCACAATGCTTCAAGTCAGAATATTCATAAAAAAAATGTGATACCTGCTTTTTGTTCAATAATAACTTCGGCTTATATAATTCTTTAAATAATCTGAAATTAAGAAAAAAATGTCTAACTCTCTATCTATACATATATAAAGGGCAGTTAGTGGGTATGTATGTCCGGAGGAAACTACGAAAATAAAACAATTAACAACAAAGTAAATATATATATATATATACACATTCCCTATCACTGGTTCTTGTTTTGTTTTTTTGTAAAAATAATGAAGATTTGATTTCCATTCTTGAAGATAATTAAAGAACAAAATTTAAATAGTAACAGTATGGATTTTTCGCATTTAATATTTTTAATAGGAGACATTAATTTTTTCTTTTCAGAATGTCTGTAGACTTTTTTTCTGATGCCCCACCAGGTCGGATCAACGCAAGGTATTTTTACTTAGGGGCATCCTGCGAGGATCTAACCCACGATTCATACTATAATATATAATGATAATAAAGGATCTGCGAGGCTAATTCCCCAACCACTTTTAACAAGGCAACGTCGGATAACCTCTTCTAGTATATATATATATATATATATATATATATATATATATATATAAGGTAAAAAGTAAAGTCGTCGGAGCGGCCTAAAGTCGGTATCAGCCAATCAGCTAGGGAGTCTATCCCCTTTTCAATAGCGCTAGATCAAGGAGATTGTTTTGGCATCTGAGGCGGAGCGCCACACCTACCGTCAGCTCCTTACTTTACCGTACAGATCCCTGTGCTACTCATACGCTGAGTTGGCGAGGACCGGTATCGAACTAGGAACTATGTGGTTTCTAGCCGAACGCTCTACCGACTGAGCTAGCCCGGCCCTTTATATATACATATATCAGTCATCCACAGACACGTGTTTCGAAGTTTACTTCTCATCAGTGCGGCTCGACATTTTAACAGCTACCTCTAGCAGGGATCGAAACCCGACAGAATTTTCCTCTGCCAAATTCCTTACTCTTGCGGCTATTTGCGGGCCGTTAGTCTAGGGTGAACAATTAATTGCTACATACTTTACGGCGGTATGTTTTTACAATCACCAGAGAACTCAAATCTGTAAACAGACGGGTCACGGCTAATGCCAAACGGCGAAGTTACAATTAATGTTCCCCCACAGTGCTCAACCATGGGAGTGGGAAGCATATATATATATATATATATATATATATGTGTGTGTGTGTGTGTGTGTGTGTGTGTGTGAGTGCATTGTACTTGAACAGATTTAACTAATGGAATGTCCAATACAACATCAAGTGGTGAATGAAGAGCTTGGCTCACTGATCATTGTTACAAGGCAAGTGTTTCTTAAACATATGACATTCTAAGTATTTTATAAAATATGTACATGGCTATACGATTGGTTAGTTGGATGGATATTACTTATTGATGCATATACACACATACACACGCGCGTATATATACACACACACATATATATATATATATATATATATATGTGTGTGTGTGTGTGTGTGTGTGTGTGTGTGTGTGTGTAAAAGGAAAATAGAAGTGAATCCGACGGTATGTTGAAAAGAAATAAAGGAAAGAATGTATAGAATGGATAAAATAGGATAATTTAATTAATTTTACTTACACGTGTTTCGGTCAGGAGTTTATCCATGTGTACATTATTCAATCTATTATTAATTCTAAATAACAAAATGAAATGAAATAATAATAATAGAACAAATATAGAAATGTTCCGCACACAAAGAAATATCGACCTTCCTCAGAGTAAATCCTTATTTTTCATAAGAATTTACTCTGAGGAAGGTCGATATTTCTTTTTGTTCGGAACATTCCTACACTTTTTCTATTATCATTATTTCATTTCATTTTGTTATTGAAAAATAATAATAGATTGGATAATGTACACATGGATAAACTCCTGACCGAAACACGTGTAAGTAAAATTAATTAAAATATCCTATTTTATATATTCTAAACTTTCTTTCCTTTATTTCTCTTTTCAATATATATATATATATATATAATATATATATATATATATATATATATAGTGTTGGATAAGAATCAAGAGTCATTTCACGCTTATCACCAAACCAAAACGACGTTGAATCCGAGTCGATTCTATTAAGATTTGCATCTCCATATGCTCTATCACCGATATTCTTAAAATTATGTACGGGTTCTGGAAGATAAATATGAACAAAGACTCTATATATATATATCTATCTCCCTCTCTCTCTCTCTCTCTCTCTCCCCCTCTCTCTCTCTCTCTCCCCCTCTCTCTCTCTCTCTCTCTCTCTCTCTCTCTCTCTCTCTCTCTCTCTCTATACCCCCACATATATATATTCCATTTATTTTTGTTACTATTTCTATAACACGGAGTCAGAATTATCCTGAAGATCCGTTAGGTGAAACCTAGGTTGGTAGTTTAAGACTCTTTATGGTTTCATAGGTTTGCTCTACTTAGTGTATTAAGCAATTTTTCATAATAACTTAAGGAACTATTTTGATGTTTTTCGTTTTGCAATTCATTGTGGTACTGGTTGATTATTTTCAGACAGTATCGATGTTTTGGTATTTTCTTTAGATATATTTTTTTCTGCAGATATCAGTTTGTAATGTACATTACAAACTGATATCTTTATTCAAAAACTGTATTATTTGTTTATTTTTGTCACGCCGTCAGAGTTAGAATTATCCTCAAGATCCACCAGGTGAAACCTGAGTAGGTAGTTTCTGGCTCTTTAAGGTTTATATATATATATATATATATATATATATATATATATGAGGTTAAGTAAACAAACAAATGTGTTTATTTTTATATGGCTTTAAGCCGACAATTTTTGGAGGATATGTGCTCAATTGAAGTCATATCTAATTTTGAAAATTAATTAGTTAATAATTAATGAATTTGAACATATATGCCCGCCTAAATTCATTAATTATTAACTATTATTATTAACTGATTAATTATTATTATAATTATATTATTATCATTAACTAATTAATTTTCAAAATTAGGTATGACTTCAATTAAGCATTTATCCTCCATATATATATATATATATATATATATATATATATGTGTGTGTGTGTATGTGTGTGTGTGTGTGTGTTAAGTCTGGCGAGGAATCGTTATTTGCTAACGTTACCATGTAACCCAGTGCAATCTGTTACTTACCTGAGAGGTTTCATGAAGGAAAATTCCTCAGCACGGTACATGGACGTCATAAAAGATATATAAATATGAACATATATGGTGAAAATGTTATCAATATAAGAAATGGGCACAGCGAACCGAGTTCAAATCCTGAACAATCCAGCATTTCACATTGCGCTAATACCCTTGCCTAACCGAAGTTAAAGTGCCCAGTGTTCACAAACTATCTACCCATACCTATATGCATAACGTTTTCAAGGGTTAGTATTAACCAAACCCGTTCGCGCACGGTATGGACGTGACACCAGGTTGCAAGTATGGGGCATCCAGCGAGGATCGAATTACTTATTAAGTAGTAATGGACCAGAGAGACTAACCTGCTAACCATTACATCATGATGGAACGCCCACCTTTCCCAAAAGCTATTAGTGTTAAATAAGATGCAAATAGCCTCGTTTTGGATTTCCTACGTCGATAACCATTACACTACGTTCGTAGTTCAAAAGTAATAGAGAAATGTTCTTTATGAATGGAGAAAAATGAATGGACAAAACGTTTTGAAAAAATGTTTAGTAGTAATAAATGCTGAATAATGAACTTGTTATGGAAAAGGGGAATAAATTGACTTCATTTTCGATTCCAATTCATTATTGTATGTGGTGTAAGTAAAACTTGTTCTTATTTCAGTCTATTCACTATCTATCACTCTTCCTCTCTCTCTCTCTCACTCACTCACTCACTCTCTCTCCATCCCTCTCTTTCTCTCTCTCTCTCACTCACTCACACACACACACACTCTCTCTCTCTCTCTCTCTCTCTCTCTCTCTCTCTTATATATATATATATATATATAATATATATATATATATATATATATATAATCCAAAAGTCCAGAGAAGAAATCTTCCTTACGACACAAGAGTTTTATTTAAAAAAACCTGTCGCAGTTTGAGAGCTCAATGTGTGCTCTTAATGTTAGAGTCACAGAGCAAATACATGAGTAAAGAAATAACAAAAGACTTAGAGATTTAGCGTTATAGTCTATTTCAGGGAGCTTAGACAAATTGTCTAACTCTCCCGACCCATCAGATGCGAATGATGAATTCGCCGACTTTTCATGTCCGATTCATTAACCCCACGGATATATTATCCTAGTCGGCTGGGGCTCTAAGATACGCCGACTGCACCTTTGCAGAGGGGTAAAAATAACCAATGGGACCACCCGCTGACCGTGGTTGGCGACCCTTGTTGCTTAAGGATAGAATCCTGGTGGCTGAGCAGTCCATCACATGGAACACTTCACTTTGGCCCTTACGTAGGCTCGATGGTTAAAGATTGTTTTTTATTTAGCCTATTCACAATATATATCTATCTATTTATCTATCTATCAGCCCTGTCAGCTGAGAATGGAAAATACACCGACTGCACCTCTGTATTTGGGTAACCACTCTCAATAGGGCCACCTGTTGGCTATGAGTGTCGACTCGTGATGTTTAAGGATAGAATCCTGGTGGCTGAGCAGTCCATGACTTGCAACCCTCCACTTTGGCTCGTATTTACGCAAGACGAGTGATAGGAGAGCCTCTCTCTAATCAATCGGCTGGTCCCGTCAAGCCCTAGCACCTATAGGATATAGGATTAACCCGTTTTATCATATAGGAGATAGAAGTCTTAGTGTCCTGGGCATGACGTTAAAATGCATCTAATAGGGGAGAACTCCTTCATCGTCATTTCGCTCAGGTCCACTCTGACCCGAAGTGCTAGTACCTGTTTGAGGTACAGATAAGAAATGAGTTATAAAAATATGTCCAATTGGAACTTTAACTTTTCCAATGTAGTGGCATTAGTAATGCATCCAAGAGTGCTCAATATATTTATAAATATAAAGTTATAATAGTAATAGTGGAAAAGAGTTATGGGTCTCCCAATAAACAATACAGAGATAA
>CM042140.1:34504716-34514716 GCA_023376005.1 Doryteuthis pealeii
GTTTCTTTTATTGAACCTTCATCAGGATGTATCTTGGGGTGAAGAAAATGATGGATGTTTTTATATGTGACAGGAGATGAAAATCAGATCAGCGTTATATTTTTCAAAAATATAACGCTGATCAAATACAGTTACATAACTAAAAAGATTTTCATCTCCTGCCACATATAAAAACATCCATCATTTTCTTCACCCCAAGATAAATCCTGATGAAGGTTCAATAAAAGAAACCAAAATGTTTAAACATCGATAATTAAATTCATCCCATTTTCGGAACACTTGTTTTTTCAAATATTCTTTATATTGTCGGATTTATTTTCCATATATATATATATATATATATATATATATATATATATATGTGTGTGTGTGTGTGTGTGTGTGTGTGTGTTTATTTAAATGTCCACTTAAGTTGTTCATAGGGAGACTGGGTTTATTGGCCTTAGCAATGCAACCAGTCTAAATGAAGGAACACTATGAATTCAAACCAACTTTACTCCGCTTAAAAATTGACCTAGTGTCACATCCTGTTTGTGAATGAGGTGTTGATAAAATACATACTTATGTTCTTTATTAGCGTTTCAGGATCTTTTATGGCTTTTTCTTTACTTGTTCCATTTGAACAGTAAAGATCAATACCAGACATCTTGTCCTTTACAATTTACAAGCGATGTTGCGTGAGTCTTTGAGTAACGAAGCTGAAATTTATCAGTTCAATTTCTCATTTTCTATTGAATCCAATTTATTTTGTTCATACTTCAGTAGACGATCCTACGAATTATGCCACAAAAACATCTTTGATTCCCTGAAAGTAATTCTCTTCTTTTGGGCGCTATCAGGTGAAACAGAACAATTAGGAGAGTGTTCCATTGAAGTTCAGTCTTGTGTTTAAATATGGATATTTAACAGTGATTTTTATTGATCTTTTACGAGAAGGTGCTTAAATGGTCCGACCAAAAAAAATGAAATGACCTAGTGTCATGAAACATTCGGGGTATTCTATACATTCATTCCGCAATTGAACACACTTCGTACAACATTTCTCAAATTAAAAAAAAACAAAACAAAAAAAAAAAAAAAACAAAAAACAAACAAACCTTGAGCCGAACATTTTTCAGCGTTTGTCGATGAATATATTTATTTACCAACCCATCAGGCAGGTAACACAAGGTCAATTTCTTTAGCGGAGTTTAATAGGTTTTGTAGTTGAAATAAGAAAAAGATAAAAATAAAGAAGATGGAAATTTCACTTACCTCGTGGCCCGAGAAAGAGTGGCACCCGAGAGTGACTCTCTTTATATAGAGTGCAGACCGGAAGTGAGAGACATTGTGGGATTGGGCTGGAGGGCTGTAAACGAAAATGTCAGGCAGAAGAATTTTGATTTGGTTAAGGCGAAATTATGTGAGCATTACGGATTTGCAAGAAAGTGACGTTCGACGGAGAGTGTAGAGCTGTGAGAGAACGTGGTTGAGTTTGACAAACCAAGCCAATTGAATTACAGGTTTGAATTCAGTTTTCCTTTGTTCAGCCTTTTGGTGATATAAGGTGTGTGATAGATCTCCACTCCTACTTATAGACTAGGCGAGATCATGTGATCTATTTCTTGGCCAATCACTGTCAGTACTTTGAGACTGATACAATACTTAACCGACCCTACTGGTCATAATTCCGTTACCATTCTTGGACGACGGACATAAGATTAAATCACTGGACCTTTACCAACACGCAGGATATGACTTATACGCTTACCAAAGGATTCCATAACATAGGAATTTATTTAAGCCCTTTTCAACTGGCCAAGGATGGCATTTAAAAACTTTACATCCTTTTCTTAGGCTGGCTACCTAGCCAAGATCAAAGAGCCCAGTGTACTCTATTATTTATTCATAGCTGAAGAGAGAGAGAGAGAGAGAGAGAGAGAGAGAGAGAGAGAGAGAGAGAGAGAGAGAGAGAGAGAGAGAGAGATTTCCCAAAGGTATTAGCGCTATGTGTCATACAAACAGTCTCGTCCAGGATTCGAACTCGAGTTGACGAGTCCATTACTCGGGTCGACGAGTCCATTTCCTATATGGTAAATATAACTGAAATGCAAAGTCCTCCGACCCGGAATGGTAATAATCCAATCTATGTGTTAAACAGATTAAATATTTGCGAGTCTTTGAAATGTGTTTGTAAAAAATTGAATACCCAACAAAAATTAATAAAACAAAATGTCTTCGGCATAAAATAACCCAAGTGTTGACAACCATGTAGTTAAATCATACAGTTCAATATATATATATATATATATATATATATATATATATATATATATATATATATAATATGTGTGGTGTATGTGTGTGTGTGGGGTGGGTGGGTGGGTGGGTGTGTGTTTGGTTGAAAATATTGGAAAAGTGGATATAACAATACGGCCACTAAATTCAATTTCTTCAAAATGGCAACAACCTGACCCCATAAAAATACCATACCCCACAAACTAAACCCATCCCTCCTTTTACACTTCCCTTCGCTATACCACACACCCAAACCCTCAGCTCCTTCCATCATTTACCCTCAACAAAAATTACCTTTTCAGTATAAAAGCAGAATGTAAAAGCACTTGTCATAATAAATTCTGAGGAAGTCTCATCTAAATACCGAGGCAAAATATCAATTGAATTTAGTTGCTGTTTTGTTATATCCACCTTTTCCTCTATTTTCAACCACATTTTGTCGGATTTACTCAATCCTTCCACTCCTCATATATATATATATATATATATATATATATATATATATATACATATATATACACAAACACACACACACACACACACACACACACATATAATATATATATATATATATATATATATATATATATATATATATATATATATATAATCAAGTCGAACAGTTTTAACATTATTTCTCCGTCGGTAGAGTGTTCGGCTCGGAACCACAAGGTTTCCTGGTTCGATACCGGCCCTCTCCAACTCAGCGTATGAGTAACATAGAGATCTGTGCAGTAAAGTGAGGAGCTGATGGTAGGTGTGGCGCTCCACCTCAGGCGCAAAAGCAATCTTCTTGGTCTAGCGCTAGTGAAAAGGGGTATAGACTACCTCGCTGATTGGCTGATATCGACTTTAGGCCACCCCGACGACTTTACTTTACTTACATTCTCTTACATACCGCGACTGATCGTAATCAAATCGTAATTGATTAATATTCTGAACTAAGCATGTTCTCAGAAGACCAAGTGTTTTTTTTTTCACAAATCCCAAACAACGAAATAAAATATCCTAATTAATCTTTCTGACATGAGGGTTTTTAAAGACCACTCATAGGCGTCATATGATTATTAATGGGCTAGTTAATATCTTGGTTCAATTCTGAAATTGTAAATCTTTCTTTTGTTAAGTCTTGTGTTCCAACTTTTCAACATTTGCACAGTGTCAACTCGTTATTGACAAAAAAAAAAAAAAAAAATTAAAAATTAAAAAAAAACATAAGAAAAGTATAACAGTCCCCTTTATCTATCAAAGAGTTTTCTTTTACATTCTTTTCTGATCTTATCGTTTTAAACTGTTTGCATTCAAGTTTATCCTGCTGAGCAAGATCAAAAAAAAATTATCGTTCAATTTCATCTACTCAGTTACAAACTTATGGACCACCCAGTGAGAAGGTCACTCACTATCAATCGATTGCGAAATGGGCATTATTTTACCTGTTTTTAGCTGTATGCGAGATTTGATGTACTCAAATGCTGGAGGCGCTCCCTGCATAATGGTCATCGTCATATGAAGCGGATATGGCTAACCGACTTTAAATCCTGATCGAGACTGTGCTTACGAGGGGCGTTCAATATGTAATGCCCCTGACCCACTTCCCATAGCAGTAGAGCAACGAAACTTGACACAGTTATTAATCTTTTTCTACATAGGAACCACCCAGAGTTACGCATTTCTCCTATCGTTTGATGCAGCTCTGGAGACCGTTTTTGTAGAACACCCCAGGTTGGTCCTCCATCCACGATGTGACTTCAGAAATCAAGGCTGCATCATCTGGGAAACGCTTTCCTTTCGACCAGATCTGGGAGCTGTTTCCACAGAGTTCCGACCATTTTTGAATTCACGATGCCAACGTTTTACAAGGTCATATGATGGGGCATCATCACCATAAGTTACTTTCATTTCATCAAAAGTCTCCCGTGGTGTGCGTCCTTTCAAATACAAAAACCGGATCACTGCTCGACACTCAACAGGCTCCATTTCACACTTGACTCAGTTCAAACACCTGTAAATCAGAAACCACAATTAGTTCAGAGCTGTAATTTGCAGCTTAATCTATAGAGATAAAAATAATTGCACATGCAAAATTTCAGCTAGATTAAACAATTGGAAGTGGGTCATGGGCATTACTTATTGAACGCTCCTAGTATGTCATTCGGAAGGGTACAATGTAAATAAGCTATGGTTAAATAGTAGGATATATTGTGTTCAGACAGATCGAACAAAGGACTAGGAAATTAATGACGATGCACAAGGCTCTACACCCTAGATATGATAAAAATAGGCTATATGTATCAGGAAAAGCAGGTGGAAGAGGTCTTGCCAACATAGAGGACTGTGTAGAGGACACAATCCAAGTACTCGAAGAATACACAAAAATGAACAAAGAAAGATTACTTATAGCAGCCAACAACAGCAGATGTAATCTATAGACAAACAGAAAAACAACGAAAACTAGAAAACAAAGATGGGAACAAAAACAATTATATGGGCACTTCAAAGGACAAATCGAAGAGGTTGCACATAAAAATACTTGGACATCGTTAAGAAGAGGAAACCTCAAGAGAGAAACCGAATCACTAATAATTGCTGCACAAAATAATGCCATAAGAACAAATTATATCAAAGCAAAAATTGATAAGACGCAGCAAAACAGTAAATGTAGACTGTGCGGTGACAGAGATGAGACTGTAAACCATTGTTATAAGTGAATGCAGCAAACTAGCTCAACGGGAATACAAAGCTAGGCACGACTGGTTTGGAAAGGTGATCAACTGGGAATTATTCAAAAAATTAAATTTTGACCATACAAAATGATAAATGCATAAACCAGAATCTGTTCTTGAGAATGAAACGCATAAAATTATCTGGGACTTTGAGATAAAGACGGATCCACCTATCCCAGCCAGGAGACCAGGCCTAGTGTTGATTAAGAAAGAAAAAAAGAGAGAACGTGTCAACTGGTGGAATTTGCGGTTCCAGCAGATCACACGGTGAAGCGGTTTCCTGGTAATTGGTTTGTTTGGTTTATTGAATTTTACGGCCTGTCAACCCTTGATGGGTTATTTTATGCTGAAGACGTTTTATTACATTCATGCTTGATGAGTATTCAACATTATTTTTATACTCAATTTTTAACACCTTCATCAAAACACATTTTTTATTTAATTTATAGATAGAACCTCAACAGGTGCTACTACTCCGGTTCAGGGTGAACCTGGGAGTAATGGCAATGAAGGGGTACTCAACACTCCCCAAAGCTCCAAAATTGGAGCTTCACCATTCGATGCAGTTTAATGTCATGCCCAGGACACTCTGTTGTATGAATAGATTCTTACAATACGTAATTCTTATAAAAGGTGGCATCGAACGTTCGCCGTTCGAATATTCCCAAACTCAGGTAGAACCTAGTCACGACGAATGACTGTTTCTTTGTTTCTATGTTAAAATTGGTTATAAAATTGACACACACACACACACAGAGACAGACAGACAGACAGACAGACAGACACACACACACACACACACACACACACACGTATATATATATATATATATATATATATATATATGAAAGTACGTAAATAAACATTGTGTTTATTTGATATGGCTTTTAGCCGACAAAATATATGCCCGCCTAAATTCATTAATTATTAACTAATTAATTTTCAAAAATTAGGTATGACTTCAATTAAGCACATATCCTCCAAAAATTGTCGGCTAAAAGCCATATCAAATAACACAGTGTTTATTTACGTACTCTCATACTGTCGTGTAGCAAGTCAATAAAAAGTGGTATATAGATAAGTTCAGAACGGACGAAGAATTTGGGATTGGCAAGCTGGTGTAGGGGTTAGAATCTCCGCCTGTCAGCTTGGCAGTCGAGGTTTCGAGTCGCACACGAAGCAGTCTCCCATGTCTATAACCTTGCTGATGAGACCTAATAGGTCGAAATGTACATTTAGGGATTGACATTTTATCGATCTGTTTAGCCTTACATTTGAACATATATGCCCGCCCAAATTCATTAATTATTAACTAATTAATTTTCAAAAATTAGGTATGACTTCAATTAAGAAACATATCCTCCAAATATATATATATATATATATATATATATATATAAATGTTAAGATCAACGGTGCATGGTGACTGTCAATAATGATAATAAATATTATTTTATTCTATTCCCATTGATGTTATTTCATTTTCTTATTTTTTTTTATATTGTAAAATAAATCTAAAATATATGAATAGATGGAAAATATATAAATAATAATAATAATAATAATAATAATAATAATAATAATAATAATTGACCATACAACAAAATGGTATATGCATAAACCAGAATCTGTTCTTGAGAACAAAACTTTGAAATAAAAACGGATCACCTTATCCCAGCAAGAAGACCAGACCTAGTGTTGATAAACAAAAAAGAAAGAACTTGTCAACTGGTGGATTTTGGAGTGCCAGCAGATCACAGGGTGAAGCTAAAGGAAAATGAAAAAAATGGACAAATATCTGGACCTTGCCAGAGAACTGAAAAAGTTATGGAATATGAAAGTGAAAGTGATACCAATTATAGTTGGCGCACTTGGAACAGTCCCAAAAGGATTAGAAAAGAGTTTGGAAAGTTTGGAAATCAGAAGAAGGATTGAAACCATTCAGAACACTGCACTGCTGCAATCAGCCAGAATACTCAGAAGAGTCCTGGAGACCTGAGGAGACGTGCTGAGGAGACTCCAGTGAAAGACCATCAGCTAATGCTGATGTGAAAACTCAAAAGGAGCAAATAATAATAATAATAATAATGATAAAATTCAAAGCATATTAAATATATGTAAAACAAAACTTATACCCATTTGTCGTGCTGGTTAAGGTTAGGGTTGATGTTTACGAGCTAGAATAACAAACAATTATTCTATGTTCCATACTTACCAGCTAGCGTATAATACTGACCTTGTGCCAGACAAAGCTAAGTTTCGTAAGTTACTCCTCTTTATGGGAGTGGCTCTCACAAAGCAACGGATTATTGGACGTGAGGCTCCTATTTCCTGAATTTGCAGAACGAACAACTCAACCGAATTGGTCCACGAAATTACTGAGATTCCTCCAATTCAACCTATCCTATCAATTTATCTAAAACGTGACTGAAATTCAATTAAAGAATTTGTTTCCTGTTTTTTTGTTTTGTTTCGTTTTGTTTTGTTCAGCAATGGATTTCTCTTAGAGTAAAGGGGAAACCAACTGTTAAATGGTGTTGTTTAATAGAGAGAGATAGAAAATTGTTGTTTTCGACAACGTTCGATTGGTTTCCTTTCAAACAAGCAAGGTCTTCTTCAAGGTTGGTGGGCCAAATGGATGAAAAATAAAATGACGGGGCTGAGGAAATAGCGGTCACGTAAAGGTCTTGTTTATTAACGTCTTGATTCGTCGCGCAGGTGCAGTTTCCTTCCTTCTGCAATTTCCACTGAACATTCTTGAACCAGCGGCTAAAAGTGCAACGTAAACAATTCGCTTGTCGAATCTTTGTAAAGGTGTTGAGAATGACCAAAACACACGTCATGGCATATATATATATATATATATATATATATATATATATATATATATATGTGTGTGTGAATAAAAAGGCCTTAAATACCATGGGTATCGTGGTTATGGACCATTTCCACTCGTGAGTATGCCCACGAGCTTCTTCAGACCACTTATATCTTTTTAGACAGGGGAAATGGTCCATAACCACGATACCCATGGTATTTAAGGCTTTTTTTATTCACAAATAACTTTGCTCTGTTTACAATTAAACATTGAGCTCTCATACGGAACCTGAACTCTACAACAAACTACTGGTAGAGAATAGGACCAGCCTAGAATCACCTTGTAATCACCTTGTACCAAGAAACTTGGTACCACACCAAAGTATATATATATATATATATATATATATATATATATATATATATATATATATATATATCCGTAGATGGGTTACCAGGTAAATTAGTATTAAGATGATTCTAAGTTGAACCCTTCTTACAACAGCAGAATGTTGTTCAGTTTTTCAGGTCCAATTTGACAGCTTGATTTTCAATACTATTGAACAGATCAATATAATTGGTAAAGGAAAAGGCTTAAAGATAGGTCATTTTCTGGTTATAATATATAACCGCAAAATGGCCGATTTTTAAGCCTTTTCTTTACCATATATATATATATATATATATATATATATATATATATATATATATATATATATATACCAAGTCCTTACTCAAAGCTGGCGGGAGAATAGTTGGATCCATAACTATTCTAAACGTATTACCGCTATGTAAAATGCAAACAGCTTCGTCAAGGATTTGAGCTCAGTTCGCAATTTTTCTCGTCCGCTATTAAAGCTATAGCCGTTTCAATTCTGACTGGCTAGGCTTTTTCACCATCGACTCACATCACGTTTTCCTACGAATTATGTCGACAATAAATACAAGACATTGTCCAGAGCCCTCAACTTTTTTTTATCATATATGTGCAAGAAGGCGGTGGTAGAGGGTCTTAGTGTCCTGGGTATAGCGTTAAACTGTATCTAATCGTGAAGTTCCAATTCTGGAGCTCTGTAGAGTGTGAAATAGCCATTCATCGTCATTACTCGTAGGTCCCCAAGTTGTAGTACCTGTTAGGGTCCTATCTATGGGTTTAATAGAAGAAAATGACTTTGAAAAAAATGTGTTTTAAACATTGAGTTTTAAAAATTGAGTACTCACCGAGAATGAATAAAACAAAACGTCTTCGGCATAAAATAACCCAAGGGTTGACATGCCTTAAAATCCAACGAACCAACCATATCGCATCAATGGGTAGTAAATATGTATTTACCCAACCCCTCCGCCATAGGTAGAATGAGACAAAAGGTCAGTTTTTCAGCGGAGTTCTGCTTGTTTGAATTCAGAATCTTCATTCTCCTAGATCGGTTGTCTTACCAAGGCAGTCTTCCCGGTTATTTACCCATAGCTTGTGGGAGAATACTTGGATTAATAACTTTTCTAAACGTATCACCGCTATTTCAAATACAAACAGCCTCGTCCAAGTGTGGAGTACCTCTTCATTATCATTACTCCCGGGTCCACTCTGACCCGGAGTGGTGTTCTCTCTTAGGGTCCCATCTATAGATTGAATAGAAGAAAATGAGTTAAAAAATTATAGAAAATTTGAGTTTAAAAAAACAACATTTCAGTAAACCTAAAGAATGAATAAAAAAAGACATCTTCGGCATAAAATAACCCAACACGTGTTGACATGTCGTAAAATCCAACCAAGCGACGAAAGTTACAACAAATTGTTTATTTTCTAAGAATAAAAAAAAAATTACTCCATGCGCATCCAGTATGATTCGCAAATATGACTCGTCCACAATTACGGCTAAAGCAGTTTCAATTCTGACTGGCTAGGCTCTTTCACCATCGATTTCACCAATGATATCACGATATTTATCCTACGAATTATATCGACAGTCACTACGAGTAAAGCCTTTTGTACTAGCCGAACCGACCTTTTGCAGATTATCTGGCACGAGTTTTAAAAAAGAAGTTTCTATTTTTTTCCCTCCAAATCTTAAGCCTCGTTTCCGTGCCTAAGTACGGGGTCTCTTTTGATCGAAATTCAACATGGCGTAAGTGGGACACTTTTGACTTAAAATACTAAGAATAAACAACGAATTTTTATAATA
>CM042140.1:34519716-34524716 GCA_023376005.1 Doryteuthis pealeii
TTCGACTTTTTTGATGTTAAATAGGAAGTATCACCAATTTAGCTAATGATGATGATGATGATGATGATGATGAATTGTAACATACACATTCTTTTCAAATTTTCTCTACTTTTAATTTTCAAACATATTTTTTTGATCCATAGATATTACCCCCAAACGTACTAACACTTCGGGTCAGAGTGCTCATAACAATTATGGCAATGAATTGTTAACTGAACCCTCCCCAGATTTCCAGAATTGGAGCCTCACCATCCGATACTGTTTAGTCTCATATCCAGTATACCGCGAAGAAGCATCACTACAGCAGTGTGGATTTTTATGAACATCTCATATCGTTAAGAAAGAATCCGAATATCCCTCTTACCCGAACTGAACACTCCCCAGATTTCCAGAATTGGAGCCTCACCATCCGATACTGTTTAGTCTCATACCCAGGATACCGCGAAGAAGCATCACTGCAGCAGTGTGGATTTTTATGAACACATCTCATATCGTTAAGAAAGAATCCGAATATCCCTCTTACCCGAACTGAACACTCCCCAGATTTCCAGAATTGGAGCCTCACCATCCGATACTGTTTAGTCTCATACCCGGGATACCGCGAAGAAGCATCACTACAGCAGTGTGGATTTTTATGAACACATCTCATATCGTTAAGAAAGAATCCGAATATTCCTCTTACCCGAACTGAACTCTCCCCAGATTTCCAGAATTGGAGCCTCACCATCCGATACTGTTTAGTCTCATATCCAGGATACCGCGAAGAATCATCACTACAGCAGTGTGGATTTTTATGATCACATCTCATATCGTTAAGAAAGAATCCGAATATCCCTCTCACCCGAACTGAACACTCCCCAGATTTCCAGAATTGGAGCCTCACCATCCGATACTATTTAGTCTCATACCCAGGATACCGCGAAGAAGTATCACTACAGCAGTGTGGATTTTTATGAACACATCTCATATCTTTAAGAAAGAATCCGAATATCCCTCTTACCCGAACTGAACACTCCCCAGATTTCCAGAATTGGAGCCTCACCATCCGATACTGTTTAGTCTCATACCCAGGATACCGCGAAGAAGCACCACTGCAACAGTGTGGATTTTTATGAACACATCTCTTATCGTTAAGAAAGAATCCGAATATCCCTCTTACCCGAACTGAACACTCCCCAGATTTCCAGAATTGGAGCCTCACCATCCGATACTATTTAGTCTCATACCCAGGATACCACGAAGAAGTATCACTACAGCAGTGTGGATTTTTATGAACACATCTCATATCTTTAAGAAAGAATCCGAATATCCCTCTTACCCGAACTGAACACTCCCCAGATTTCCAGAATTGGAGCCTCACCATCCGATACTGTTTAGTCTCATACCCAGGATACCACGAAGAAGCGTCACTGCAGCAGTGTGGATTTTTTTGAACTCATCTCATATCGTTAAGAAAGAACCCGAATATCCCTCTTACCCGAACTGAACACTCCCCAGATTTCCAGAATTGGAGCCTCACCATCCGATACTGTTTAGTCTCATACCCAGGATGCCGCGAAGAAGCATCACTGCAGCAGTGTGGATTTTTATGAACACATCTCATATCGTTTAGAAAGAATCCGAATATCCCTCTTACCCGAACTGAACACTCCCCAGATTTCCAGAATTGGAGCCTCACCATCCGATACTGTTTATTCTCATACCCAGGATACCGCGAAGGAGCATCACTACAGCAGTGTGGATTTTTATGAACACATCTCATATAGTTAAGAAAAAACCCGAATATCCCTCTTACCCGAACTGAACACACCCCAGATTTCCAGAATTGGAGTCTCACCATCCGATACTGTTTAGTCTCATATCCAGTATACCACGAAGAAGCATAACTACAGCAGTGTGGACTTTTTTGAACACATCTCATATCGTTAAGAAAGAATCCGAATATCCTTCTAACCCGACAACTTTAAATCTTTGATAATACAACTTAAGAGTCAGTTTTGATACTTTGCTTTTATCATTGAACCACTAACAGTTGAACTTTCGTATAAGAACAGGAACTTGGTTGAACAAAAGCCGCTTTTCGTTACAACTATGAGATTCATCATTTCCTGGTCAAAAGAATTTATTACTTTGTCGTGATCTAGAGATAAATTAGACATGACTTCATAAATTGGTGTGTCAATGCGTACAATTATATAAAGGATTAATGCGTGCGAAATGTACGGAAAATAAGGACGAACAGGGAAATAGGTAAAATACATAATGGTCGAAACGGATGAAGCTTTATTTTCAGAAAGAAAAGATCACTTTACACGGACTCTTTCTGTTCAATGATAATCGGCAGAATATGCAGAAAGACTCAGTTCTGTTTATTAACTAGAGTGTCTGAACTTCATAACATTATTACGATGCATACACAAAAAAACTATTTCAGATACAGACTACGCAGATGATCTAATGCTTCTCGTAAATACACCTGACTAAGTCGAATAACTACATAGCATTTAAAAGGCTGAGAGAAGCAAGACAGATTATCGATCATATGGAAATCTTATTATCCTGATTAGTTAAGGCTGTAGCTGTGTCGGTACTACTGTACGGTTGCACCACGTGGAGTTACCGAAAGAATTGGAGAGAAAGCTAGAAAGTAAATACACAGAGGAAGCAGGACCGAACAAAATAGCCTCTGTACGGCTACTTACCTCCTATCACACAAACCATCCAAGTAAGACATACAAGATGTGCTGGACACTGCCAATGAAGTAAGCACGACCTCATAAGTGACGTTCTTCTGTGTACAGCAACACATAAACATACTAGTGTTGAGTGACTTCCAAAAAATCACATCGATCAGCTCTGCATGGACACTGTATGCCGTAGTGAAAACTTGCCTGGAGCGATAATCGATAGGGATGATTGGCGAGAGATAGTTATGGAAATCTGTGCTATCAACACGCCTTGATAATGAGAATTATATATATATATATATATATATATATATATATATATAGTTAAACCTGTGTATATTACAGCAAAATATTTTTTTATTGAATATCTGTTTTTCTTTACACTGTAATTTGTCCTCATGTACCTGACGCACCACAGCCCTGCCGGTGGGGCTTTATAATACACTGACTGTACCTGTGCAGAGGGTTAACCTCATCCAATGTGGATACCCGTTGGCCGTAGATGGTGACCTGTGATGCTTAAGGATGGGTTCCTGGTAGTTGAGCAGCCCATGGCATGCAACACGTCACTTTGGCCCTTACATAGGCTAGACGGACGGTCGGAGAAACCCCCTCTGATCAATTGACTAGTCACATCAAGCCCTGGCGTGTATATGATTGTCCCAACCTTATTGTCTTTATGGCAAACCTCCACCTTTTTTATCATATTTGTGGTAGATAGCGGTGGCTGTGGGTCTCAATAACCAGGTCATTGTTGACAACCGCCTTCTATTATGGCCTTAAACTCTGTCTAATGGAGAAGTTCCTATTTTGGAGCTCTGGGGAATGTGGAGTACACCTAAATCGCCATTACTCCTATGTCCACCCTGACCCGAAAGGTTAGTACCTGTTGAGGTCCCATCTATGGGTTAAATACAAAATAAATTTGAAAAAGTGTTTAAAAATTGTGTTTTAAAAATACTTGAGTTAAGTATGATTAAGTATGAGTAAAAAAATGTCTTCGGCATAAAATGACCCAACAAGGGTTGACATGCCGTAATATCCAACCAAACAACTAACCAACCTGACGCACCATATGCATTACGAATTACAGGCTTTCCAAATAGAGAATTCTTTTTTTTTGAAGAATTGTTTTTAAATAATATACTATCGTAAGAACATTAACGCGAAAACTGCTAAAACTTATCAAGTGATTGTCAAGAGCGGCGAAAAAGCGTAACAAGGCGTTGAGTTTCATTTCTTCTTGTAAGCAAGATCCCTGTTTGTTTATACACTGATAATCAAAGCGAGTGAAGCCGATAATGTGACATGTTTTCAAATACGTCGATAGCCGCCAGGGGGCGTATTTTATTTTTTATTTTTTTTAAACATGGAAACCATTGATTAATCATGATCAACTCGTGAATAACTTCGGTGCGAAGGGAACGATGGGTGTAATGTCGATTTTATTGTGTTGCAACACTGTTGCTTTGATTAATTACTTCGAAATGAATCCCCTCTATTTCTCTCACGCGCGCGTCGGGGTTGTGAAATCACGTTAGGGGATCTAAAGTCACGTGGGGGTTCTATTCATTTCCATGGAAACAACAACAAGTCTACAAAGATCTAAATTGTTGTTTTAACTCACTAACAGTTATGGGGGGTACTTGTGGCGTAGTGGCTAACGATTTTGGTCGCCAATTTAGGCGTTTAATAAACCTGTAGGTAAAAACCGAGTTCAGCTCCTTTGTTACAGAAAGTCTATTTTATTCCTTCAAATCCTTGGTAGAAAAGAGTGTAGTTTCAGTAGATACTCCCTGTAGTAGAAAGTATGTTTTATTCCTTGACATCCTAGGTAGAAAAGAGAGTAGTTTTAGTAAATACTCCTTGTAGCAGAAAGTCTATTTTATTCCTTGAAATCCTTGGTAAAAAAGAGTGTAGTTTCAGTAGATACTCCTTGTAGTAGAAAGTCTGTTTTATTCCTTGACATCCTAGGTAGAAAAGAGAGTAGTTTTAGTAAATACTCCTTGTAGCAGAAAGTCTATTTTATTCCTTGAAATCCTTGGTAAAAAGAGTGTAGTTTCAGTAGATACTCCTTGTAGTAGAAAGTCTGTTTTATTCCTTGACATCCTAGGTAGAAAAGAGAGTAGTTTTAGTAAATACTCCTTGTAGCAGAAAGTCTATTTTATTCCTTGAAATCCTTGGTAAAAAAGAGTGTAGTTTCAGTAGATACTCCCTGTAGTAGAAAGTATGTTTTATTCCTTGACATCCTAGGTAGAAAAGAGAGTAGTTTTAGTAAATACTCCTTGTAGCAGAAAGTCTATTTTATTCCTT
>CM042140.1:34529716-34534716 GCA_023376005.1 Doryteuthis pealeii
ATTCTAAGTTCTTATGAGTGTCGTCGCCTCAGCTAAGCAACGGACCATTCCGTTTTTATTATAAAGAAAGAAAGGGGAGAAAAAAGACATGCTACATAGAAAAATTATGATAAGAAAGAAAGAATGAAAGAAAGTAGGGGAAATATAGAAAGAGGATGTGAGCGCGGGGAAGCGATAAGTCTAATCTATTTCAATCGAACATAATGAAAAGAGGAAAAGAGGAAAAAGAAAAAATAGAGGGAAAGATTATTATAATTTTTAAATACTGAACTATTTCGCAATAGCTCTTAAGTAAACATATCAAACCTTGTAATAATTAAATTATTATACTCTGGTACATCTACAGGTCCCGCTAGTAGCCAATCGGTGTAGATAGATAGATAGATAGATAGATAGATAGATAGACAGACAGAAAGGAAGGAAGAAACTAGCTATGAATGGTTTTATTGACAAATAGGAATCCACTGATAAAAATACCGAATCGGTAATTAGATAGATAGATAGACAGATTGAAAGGAACAGATTGGGATAGATTGACAGATAGGAATGTAGGAATTAAAAAAACAAAAAAACTATATATGGTTTTATTGACAAGAATAGATTTGCATAGACGCATACCCAATCGTCATCACGATTACTCCCAGTTCCACTCTGACCCGGAGTTGTGGTACCTCTCTAGGGTCGCATCTATAGGTTAAATAGAAAACATGAGTTTTTAAAAGATTTCTTAAGAAAAAACGAGTTAAAAATAAATATCCATAAAGAATGAATTTTAAAAAAGTCATCGGTATCAAATGACCCAATGGGTTTACATGCCGGAAAATCCAACCAACCAACCAACCAGCTAACCCAATCGTCAATTAGAACAACCTAACGCAATTGTTATTCAGAAAAATTCATAGTAAAAAAAAATGCTAATTAGTCAATCCTTACCCAATCGTCATTGCCATTACTCCCAGGTCCACTCTGACCCAGAGTTGTGGTATCTGTTAGGGTCCCATCTATGGATTAAATAGAAAAACACGAGGTTTAAAAAAATTTGTTTAGAAAAAAAAAGTTAAAATTTAATACCCATTAAGAATGAATAAAACAAAAATATCTTCGGTATAAAATGAGCCAATGGGTTGACATGCCGTGAAACCCAACCAACAAACCGACCAACCAGCCGACACGATCGTCAGTTAGAATAATCAAATGGAATTTTTATTCAGAAAAATTCATAGTAAACAAAATCATTAATTAGTCACCGCCCTGTCGGCTGGGGCGTTCGAATGCACCGACTGCACTTCTGCAGAGGGTTAAGACTCCCCCAATGAGGCCACCTGTTGGCCGTGGGTGGCGACCCGTGATGCTTAAGGATAGAGCCCAGGTGGATGAGCAGTTCATGACATGCAATACTCCACTTGGGCTAGACGGGCGGTCGGAGAGGCCCCCTCCGATCAATCGGCTGGTTACGTCAAGCCCTAGCACCTATATGATTTTCCCAACCCTATTGCCCTTATGGCAAGCCCCAAACCCTTTTTATCATATGGGTGCTAGAAGGCGGTGGCTGCGGGTCTACATGTCCTGGGAATGACGTTAAACTCTATCTGATGGTGAGGTTCCAGTTCTGGAGGTTTGGGGAATGTGGAGCACCCCTTCATCACCTTTGCTCCCTGGTCTGACCCGGAGTGGTAGTACCTGTTAGGGTCCCATCTATGGGTTAAATAGAAAAATGTATTTATAAAAAAAAGTGTATTATCCATTAAGAATTGATTTATTTCAAAACTTTATCGGCATTAAATGACCCACTGAGGTTGATATGCCGTAAAACAAAACAAACCAAACAAACCAAACTAATTAGTCAATCCTCAAGGCAGTTTTTTTTGTGGGGAGAGTTGGTTAAAATATTTATTCGCACCTGACGGGAATCTCCATCGTTTTATCTTCAGCAATCTATTAGGGCTCAAAAAAAAAAGAAAAAAAAAAAAAAAAAAAAAAAAAAGGAAATAAAAAAGGAAAAAAGGTTACAATTGTGTTAATCATTCTTTGAATGCACTAAGTGATCTCAGTTTGCGGCCGATCCTAGTTTTAACATCTAACGAGGGGAAAGAGGCGGAGCTCTGGGGCGAAGATCGCAAATTTCAAATACACTCAATTATTGTTATTAGCCTCACACCTCTTCCCGCGCCAATAAGCCTGTTCGCGCCTTTTTATATCGCGTTGCCCATCTTAATGGCCGCCATTTCCAAAATACCAAGATCTTTATCTGACCCTACAGGACTTAATCGAAAAAAAGTCTTCTTTTTTATTCATTTATTTATTTATCTTTTTTTATCACGCCTGACATCTCGTCCACCGTTGTTGGAATTAGCAGTAGTAAAGATGGTACAACTAGAGACAATTAAGACAAGCAGATAGTAGAGAGAAGGGAGTAGGGAGATAGATAGATAGATAGATAGAAATATAGATAGATAAATAGAGGGATAGATAAATAGAGGGATAGATACATAGATAAATAGATAGAAAGTAAAGAAGAAATTATATATGGTTTTATTGGCATAAATAAATTTAGATAGGAACATACTCAATTGTCAAACAGATAGATATACAGATGTGAATATATATATATATATATATATATATATATATATATATATATATATATATATATATATAAGTATATTAAGAAAAATGAAAAAACACAGATTTAAATGGGTTAAGTGGTGAGTTTATTGGCCGACGCTGCAGTGTTCCGATCTATTAATTAGATCATCTCCAGGGCATTTGTTGGTATATGGAAGGTAATACCAACAAATGCCTTGAAGATGATCTAATTAATAGATCGAAACACTGCAGTGTCGGCCAATAAACTCACCACTTAATCCATTTAAACCTGTGTTTTTTCATTCTTTCTTAATATACTAGATACCGTCGGATTCACTTCCTTTCTTCACGTATATATATATATATATATATATATATATATATATATATATATATATATTTGGGAGAATATGTGCTTAATAGAAGTCGTACCTAATTTTTGAAAATTAATTAATTAGTAATTAATGAATTAGACGGGAATACCTATTCAAGTGTAAGGCTAAACAAATCGAATTTGAATAGGTATTCCCGCCTAATTCATTAATTATTAATTAATTAATTTTCGAAAATTAGGTACGACTTCTATTAAACACATATTCTCCCAAAAATTGTCGGCTAAAAAAGCCATATCAAAACACATCGTCTGTTTGTTTATTTCTCATATATATATATATATATATATAATATATATATATATATATATATATATATATATATATATAAGTAGTTAATCCAAAAAGTGCTCAATATATTTCGTAAGTAGTTAATCCAAAAAGTCCTCTATATATTTCGTAAAATATAGATCATTTACCAGAAGACTTTAACTCCAGTAGTATACACAAATAAGATCTAAACAAATTGAATAAAGAAAAAATAGGAGGTAGTTGGAAACAAGCCCCCCCTCTCTCTCTCTCTATCTCTTTCTCTCTCTCACTCTCTCTATCTCTCTCAGTGTGTGTGTGCATGTGTATATGTGTGTCTATGTATGTGTGTCTATGTATGTGTGAACGAGAGAGAGAGAAAGGGATAGTGAAGAGAGAGAGAGGAGAGAGAGAGAGAGAGAGAGAGAGAGAGAGAGAGAGTGTGTGTGTGTGTGTGTGTGTGCGTGCGTCCAAGTCGCCCAAAGTTTCCCGTGTCTCGTCAAATATTTGGTTTTTACTTTATTTGTTTAACGGCATATCAATTCATTATGGAGTATTTAATGCTGAATGTTTATTCCTTAGCAAATGCTTCATTGTAATACTATTTTAAACGTTCTATTGAAATCCTTTTTTTTTTCAATCACTTAATTTGTCTGTAATAATAATCAATTTTTTGGCACGCATTTATATGGTATCAAGCATTCCTATCTAATACAAATAATTTGTTCATATTTATGTGATTTCAAGTATTCTTTTTTTAATACAAATAATGTATGAAACTGATTCATTTACGCGATCGTAACAGAAATTACAGGTACGTGTCTGAGTAGACTGGGAGTATTGGGGATGTAGGGGTAACATACACTCCAGAGTTCCAGAACTAAAGACCCACCAATAGATTCAGTGTAATGTCATAGCCAGGTTACTCAATTTGTAGGAGTGGAGTCTTACGCCTTTTGGAATATCTATGTATAGCTTAGACGCGGCACAAAGCCAGAAGTATGGGGCGCCCAGTGAGAATCGAACTCACAAACAATGGTCTGCTAATCTAGTTTGCTAAACATTACACTACATCAGGTGCCTGGAATATCTATATATAGGTATTTATTGCGTAATTTCTACACAAATATGGCACAAGGCCGAGTTTGGGGGATGGGGAAAGGGATCCCGGTCATCTCTATTCTTAACTTTTAACTTCATTCTACAATTTTCTATTTACCACAACGCCTAATCGCACATCAATCACCAAAACGTCTCACTTTCTCTATGTAAATCCTAAACCTATTCCCATATTTACACGTTTGTGAGGGTGGGGGGAAAATTGAAATTTATTTACAACCAAAATAAAAATCCCCAATAACATGAAAACGTAAAAAATAAAATTTTGATAAATAGTTATTAACTAAGCTAAGCTAAGCTTAGATGTGGCACAAGGCCAGAGGTATGTGACGCCCAGTAAGAATCGAACTCACAAACAATGGTCTGCTAATCTAGTTTGCTAACCATTACACTACATGAGGTGCCTGGAATATCTATGTATAGTTATTTACTAAGCTTAGCTTAGATATGGCACAAGGCCAGAGGTATGTGACGCCCAGTAAGAATCGAACTCACAAACAATGGTCTGCTAATCTAGTTTGCTAACCATTACACTACATGGGGTGCCTGGAATATCTATGTATAAAATGTACGCAAAAAATCACACTTATATTCATAAACTTTCCACACATAAGCAGCATGCATTTCCGGTAAAATGGGCCAATCAGAAATGAG
>CM042140.1:34537216-34552216 GCA_023376005.1 Doryteuthis pealeii
TTGGTAAACTGACAGTTGTAACCAAGTTTGAAAATCACATATCCTGAATTGGATATACCTGCTCTATCAATGTTAGTGAGCACTGTTTAATTATAAATATAGGAAACTATATTAACAATACTAGACAAAACGCCCTCTCAGCGGTATAAAATTATTTTTTGAAAGATATATTCTGAGAGGGTTGAGAGTTAAAAATTCAATGTTAGAATTTGTATCATAAGTAAGTAAAATCCTCAAATTTATCCAGGGAGTAAAAAAAATAAAACAATTTGGAAATGGAAACTTAGTTCTGTTCTCCTCAAATAAAATGTTGGGTGCATCTATTAAGTATTAATTAAATAATCATTTTTCAATGTTTAACACATACATCTTACACTATAAAATCGTAGGCATTTATTTATTTTTAATTTTTTTTTATTTAGCCCATATGGTTACTGAAAATTAGTACGAGAGCTAATAATTAATTTTAAAACTGAATTATAGCGTCTTCTCTGTACTAAGTATTAACGATGTTTAGGTATTTTGTGACGTAAGAACTGATATAATTTCGGTTTCAGACAAATAGAAACTGAATCTCTATTCATTAATAGAAGATATATATATATATATATATATATATATATAATATATATATAGTATATATATATATTAATATTGGAGTAAATATGGAAATAAATCCGACAATATTAAGAATTTGAAAAAACAAATGTTTCCAAAAATAGGATGAAATTTATTTATCGACGCTTAAACGCTTCGGTTTCTTTAAACCTTCATCAGGATGTATCATGGGTGAAGAAATTGATGCATGTTTAATAGATGACAGGGAGATAAAAAAATTCTTTATAAAATTTTTTTTGTTGTGTAACCGTATTTGTTCAGCGTTATATCTTTTTAACGACTTTTTTTTAATATATAATTATATTTTTTAAATTATATATATATAATATATATTAATATATATATATATATTATATATATATATATATATAAAATGCTGTTCTGGTTCCAACGGAGAAAATGTAATATTTTTATAAAAAAAGAAGGTCCGCAAAATATATCGTTCTCAGAAAAAATGTTTTATTCTTTTTATTTCACATACGCAACACGTGTTTAAGATATTCTGGTATCTTCTTCAGGCTTTTATCAATGCATATATTGATATACATATATATATATACACATATACACATATATTGATATACATATATTGATATAAATATATATATATACACATATACACATATATTGATATACATATATTGATATACATATATACATATATATACACATATACACTATATATATATATATACATAGGTTGTGCGTGTTTCTGTAATTTTCTGTTATGTTTTCTGTTATATATATATATATATATATATATATATATATATATATACGGGGTCTTCGGGAGAAATTTGACAGCTTCATAAAATGTTTGATAACTACTAAATTTACTGGATTATAAAGAAATTCAAAATATACGGAAATTATACTGTCAACAAGTTTCACTCAAAAATAACCGCCATTAGCGTCAATCTCAGCCTCAAAAATTTAGGATGTTCATAAGGTCTTCTGATAGTTTTAAATTTGAAAACTTAATAACTCACTTCATACAAATGATCATTTAATAAAAAAAAACACATGAAAGGTAAACTCTTGTAGCATTTTCATTATTGAATTTCAAAAAGACTGCCGTCTTTGTTTAAATCTATTGCAAGACTTTATAGATACCCTTTATATTATATATATTAATATTTATATTTTTGCTTGAAGGCAATTACAATGCGCATATCGCATTAATTCGATAATTATAGAAGATAATAATGACAAGTGAATTTCGCAAAGAATTACTCGGTGTGTAGAATATCATTACAGACTGTTTCACTTTATTTAAGTCTCATCAGCGATATATACTAACGATTTCCCTCCGACAGAAATCGAAACCGGGGACTTCAGCAGGATAGTTCAGAAACTATACTGTTTCGGCCACGATACAGCCCCAGAAATTCCTGCGAAATTAACCTGGCAATGATACTGGAACGTCTCTACCATATGAGGCAAGGGGGCCTTGTAATTGCCTTCAAGCAAAAATATAAATATTTATATATATACTTTATCCAACAATGCTTCTAAAAAATAAACAAACATCCAAAAAATCTTATATATATATATATATATATATATATATATATATATATATATATATATAAGCTTTTTGACTTTTTTTCTCAATTTGATTTAGCCTTACATTTGAACGGGTTATAGCCGCCAATTCATTAATTATCAATTAATTAATTTTCAAAAATTAAGTATGACTTCAATTAAGCACATGTTCTCCCAAAGATTGTTGGCTAAAAAAAAGCCATATCAAACACATTGTTTGTTTGTTTACTTCTCATATATATATAAGGAGATTAGATAGATAGATAGATAGATAGATATATATGAAGAATTGTATATATTACTTGGTCTATTTCATTAATTTCGCGTTACCAAAGAACAATCAGACACAAAACTACAATATACGCCATCTAATTTTACTTCATTTGTGACATTTTATATTTAATAACCCAACCTTTACAATGTGCAAATACCAAGTCGTAAGTCAATCATATACTTTCTTGATTATATGAAAACGGGGGACAATAGAAAGAGAAGGAGAAAAATGGGGACGAAAGAAAGGACAAGGAAAAAGTAAGTGATAATAAGAAAGGGAGAAGTTTTATCAGAGAGAAGGAGAGAGAGAGAGAGAGAGAGAGAGAGAGAGACAGACAGAGACAGAGACAGAGACAGAGACAGAGAAGGGGGGAATGGGATAGTGAGAAAGAGAGCAAGAGGGAAGGTGAAGAAAGACGTGTTTGAGGGGCGGGGGCGATACAAAATTGTATTTCATTAATCATTCATATCTTTTTCCCGCCATTGTTTGCTTGTGGGTCTGTTTTTTTTTTGCTTTTTTTTTATTTATTTCATTTTTTTTGCTTGTTTTATTTTTACGTTTTTTTTGTTTTTTTTTGAAAATCCTGCCCGAAAGCGAGAGTCAAAGAGGTGAAACCGCACCTAACCCACCAATTTTTTTGCAATTTTCCCTAAAAAGAAAGATAAGAAAAAACAAAACAAAAAAAAAAAAAAAACAAATCTAGAAAAGAAGAAAAAAACTGTTTCTCTGTGTTCGCCAACCTACCCTCCCTACCCTCCACCCTGCTTCCATCACCTAGTGAAGAAGGTCCTCGTATTTTCGCGCGTACTTGTTCATTCAACTATTTTAGCCAGTTTTGTGGAGCCATGTAATTCTAGTGTTCAGCCAAAATTAGGCTTTTATTGATTTCTTATTCCTCTATTTTTCAAGAGATTAACAATCAAGTGTTGAGGATTATATCACCTTTAAAAAAGATCATACAGAAAAAATAAAATAAATGGACAAGAAATTCACGTCATTTAGTACAAAGTTAGAGAAAGAAAAAAAGGTAATTAAAAAAAACAAACTTTTATATATAAACAGTCATAATATAACTATATATATAATATATATAATGTTTATCATAAATCTATAATATATAGGTATATATATATATAATCGAAGTCCAGAGAAGAAAATCTTCTACGACACAAGAGTTTTTTTTTAAAAAAACCTGTCCGAAGTTGAGAGCTTCAATGTGTGCCTCTTAATGTCAGAGTCACAGAGCAAATTTAATAAGTAAGAATAACAAAGACTTAGCAGATTTCAGGAGCTTAGTAAGATAGACTATAATTCAAAATCTCTAGTGTCTTATATTGTTATTTCCTTGCTTATATAATTATATTATATATATACGAGCATATATATATACTATATATATATATAGCAAGAGAAGAGAGAGAGAGAGAGAGAGAGAAGAGAAAGAGATAGATATTATAGATTAGTATAGATAAAAAGGTATGGAAAACACACAATATTGCTTAAAAAGGGGAATATTTTTGTGTTTTCATATCATTTTATCTATATATATACCGTCGCGATTCATTTTCCTTTCTCTTTACTTTATATAGTATATATATATATATATATATATATATATAATATATATATATATAATATATGGAATAATAAAAAATGCGCTGTCTGTTATTATTAAAATAAAAATGAATTTTATTTAAAACAATCAATGAATTTTGTATTTTTTTAATTTTAAAAAAAAAATTAAAAATAAAATTCATTCAATTTTAAATTAAAATTCATTTTATTTTTAAATACGAGACCAAGCGCATTTTATATATATATATATATAGTATTATATACATACTATATATATATTATATATAATATTATATATATATATATAAAATTAAGACAAATAACGCCTACCATAAATGTAAGATTTCCCTAGAATAAACATTTCATACTCGGCTTTTGGTTTTAGACTGAGATCAGTGAGGCATCGCAGTTTGAAATCGGCTGGTTAGGGTTGGAGGGGGCGGCCGTTAAAATAAGTTTAGGGAATATTGTGAAAGGTATGAGCAGTGTGCAATATGTTTTTAGCTCAGTTGAATCGTAAGGTTCCTGGTTTGATACCGGTCCCCGTCAACTCAGCGCCTGAGTAGCAAACATTGGGTAATCTGAGCTAACGGCAGGTGTGTGCCCCACGCCAGCAAAAAATCTCCCTGCAATCTAGCGGCTAGCGAAAAGGGGATAGATTCCCTCGCTGTTCCGGTATTAGATCACTCCGCTAACTTTATATATATATATATATATTATATATATATATATATATATATATATATATATATATATTTGAGAG
Source organism: Doryteuthis pealeii (assembly GCA_023376005.1). NCBI lineage: Eukaryota > Metazoa > Mollusca > Cephalopoda > Myopsida > Loliginidae > Doryteuthis > Doryteuthis pealeii. Next base: position 34,541,992 of record CM042140.1, read on the forward strand.
AGTTAAGATAGATAGATTGATAACCAGATATTATGAGAATTGACACACATAGACGCACGCGCACACAAAACACAACACACCACACACACACACACCACACACATATATATATATATATGTAATTGCGTGCGTGTGTGTGGGTGTGTTGTGTTGTGCGCGCGCGTGTGGATAGATAAATAGATAGATCTGCAAAACAGAATGAAATATATTATATAGTATATAATATATATATATATTATATATATAAACACTTCTCCTATATATAAAAAGGATGCATCACTCTATGACTGGCCTTTACATACAAAGCGGATGTTAAGCTGGTAACGGCATAACGTATTTACCTAAAGATCATAAGTTTCTTTTTTTTTATGTATAATACTAGCTTTATTGGTCTTCTGGCTTAGAATAGGTTGTGTATTTTTCCATTCTTTTTTTATGCAAGTCCAGAGAATTTTATACTTTTTCATTCTCAGAACTAGATTTATACTGTGTTTAATATATGGTAATATTAATTACATTTATGTATGCATATATACATATATATTTAAATATATTTGTTTGTGGTGGTTTGAATTGTTTGTAGTGTGTGTTGTAGTGTGTATTATGTATGTTTGTAAATAATACGTAATGTGGAAAACTACATTAATTGTAAAGAAAAATAATATATATCCAACTTGTGTTTTTTATTCTGGAATATAATATAACAATATGTTTCCTGTTGCAAGGATGAGGTGTGAAATTAAAACATATTGTAACAGATTTATTTATCTAGTCTTTGACTCTAAATTCTATATCTAGTATATATATAAATATTATTGTTAAATAACAATATTACTGTCACATTATTCTTATTTGATATTATAATATTATATATAACGTATGCGTTGGATGGTTTGATGATTAGTAATAGAAAAACATCATAGAAATATACGGAGTTTGTTTTCTTCATCCACATTCAGTATAAAGGGTGATATTTTTCTCTAATTATTTTTGTATTTTGGCTATCTGATTTTTGAATTTCTGGTTGAAGACAGTATATTATTATACAATAGCCAAAATGTAGGGTTTTGTGAGTTTTTCTTCTATTGAATAGTATATATATATATATTATTATATTAGTATATTATTATAATATAGTATACTATATAGTTATATTATTATTTAAAATATATATATTATATGATTATTAAATATATATATAGTTATTATTATTAAAAAAATGTCCGCAAAGTATTTGTTTTCAAGAATAAATATTTAAAATTCTTTTTAATCTGTTTTATCTTGTAAAATAAAAAGAATAACAATATTTTTTTCTGAAGACATATTTTTTGCGGACTTCTTTTTTTATAAAATATTTGAGATTTCTTCCGTTTGGAAAGAACAAGCATTTAAATATATATATATTAATATATATATTATATATATATTATATATTATACGCGCGTACAAGAGATACGTATAATTTTTGTATTTTGTTCATCTAGCGTAGAATGCCAACAACTTTACGTGAATCGATAGATCTAGTATATTATATTACACGTTCTGTCACCTTAGATTTCAGCGGATCAAGAGAAAAAAAAAAAATTAATATTTGGTTAACAAAACTCCAATTTCTATGTCAACGGTTTTGTAAAACGCAAGCGAATTAATAATTCTTGAGAAAATTCCAAAGACTGATTTACACCCTCTCGTTGAGGCTTAGACTATTGCTATATGTTATCTCCTGCAGAGGGGTAAGTACAATCCCTCCGACAAAAAAGAGATGTTGCTAGTTAGAATAGCTAAACTGCATATGATGGTGATGAGGAGTATGAGTACTCTTTCAATGCCATTTCTCTCACGTTCACTCTGACCGCGGAGCGGTAATAATGTTTAGGATCGATCTATGTATAAAAATAGATGTTTACCAAATTCTCTCTGAAATGTGAGATGAGGTGAAGATTAGTATTTCTGCGTATNAAAAGAGAGATCGGACTATTGTCCCCATCTTCATTGTTATTTGTACGTTTCGGTTCTTCAGTTTTCTTGTCGGTGAACTTTCTCGGACGCCTCGGAACCTCTTTCGAATCGGGACTTTCTTGTCGTAATCGGAGCCATCACGGAATTTGAACTAACCCTTTATTTATCCAGGGTATCCTATTCTCATTCCGCTTAAGCGCATACTGGGGTAGGGAGTTGTGTTAATTATTTTCTAACTGCCTCCACTCAGGATGAACCGGTATTCAGAGATAACCTGTCACTTGAACGTCTTAACCTAACACTTATCCACAATTGGACATTGAGTGGTGAAATTTTGGGAACTTCTTAACTAATGTCTTGATTTGGCTAAATATTCCCTATTTATTTGTGTTTTTTTTACCTATACTCATATTGTGTTATTTTATTTTTTCTTTTAAATTATTCCTATTATAGGACTGCATCCAAAATTTTAAATCAAAAACAAACTACAACAATTATATATAATATCATGTTTCTTAAACGTACCGACCGTATCATTGCAACATCTCTGGTTAAAAATGAGACAGTCCAACCGTCTAAGATGAACACAGCAAGAATGTAAATTCCTGTTTATCTGGTGTTTCATCCTCGGAATTTTAGTTCTTATGAGTGTCGGTCGCCTCAGCTAAGCAATGGACCATTTTCCTTTTTATATTAAGAAAGAAATGGAAGAAAAACGACATGCTACATAGAAAAATTATGATACGAAAAAGAATGAAAGAAAGAAGGGGAAATATGAAAGGGGGTTGTGAGCGCGGGAAGCGATAAGTCTAATCTATTCAATCGGAACATAATGAAAAGATGAAAGAGGAAAAGAAAAAAATAGAGGAAGATTTAGATTTTTAAATACTGAAACTATTTCGGCAATAGCTCTTAATTACATATCTGAACCTGTAATAATTAAAATTACATACTTCTGGTACATCTACCAGGTCCTGCTAGTACCACCTCGTGAGATAGATAGATAGATAGATAGATAGACAGAAAGGAAGGAAGAACTAGCCTTATGAATGGTTTTTATCTGCAAATAGGAATCCCCTGATATAAACCGAATCGGTTAATTAGATAGATAGATAGACAATTGATAGGACAGATGAGATAGATTGGCAGATAGGAATTAGGGGAATTTAAAGAAAAACTATTATGGTTTATTGACAAGAATAGATTTGGCATAGCACATACCCAATCGTCATCAGATTACTCCCGTCCCACTCTGACCCGGAGTTGTGGGTGCCTCTCTAGGGTCACATCTATAACGTTAAGATAGAAAACATGAGTTTTAAAAAGATTTCTTGAAAAAAACGAGTTATAAAATACTATCCATAAAGAATGAATAAAATAAAAACAAATTTCGGTATCAAATGACCCAATGGTTTTACTGCCGTAAAACCTCAAAACAACAAATCAACCAACCAGAACCCAATCGTCAATTAGAACAACCTAACGCAATTGTATTCAGAAAAATTCATAGTTAAATAAATGGCTAATTAGTCATCCTTCCAATCGCATTGCATTACTATCCAAGTCCACTCTGACTCCGAGTGTGGTCCCTGTTAGGGTCACCACTATGGATTAAATGAAACACGAGGTTTAAAAATTTGTTTAGAAAAAAGTTAAAATTTAATACCCATTAGAATGAATAAAACAACACATATTTCGGTTAATATGAGCCAATGGGTTGACATGCCCGTGAAACCCAAACCACAAACCGACCAACCAGCCGACAACGATCGTCAGTTTAGAATAATCCAATGGAATTTTTATTCAGAAAAATCATAAGTAAAACAAAATACATTATCTAGTCACCGCCCTGTCGGCTGGGGCCGTTCGAATGCAGCCGACTGCACTTCTTCTGAGAGGGTTAAGACTCCCCCAATGAGGCACCCTGTTGCCGTGGGTGGCGACCCGTGATGCTTAAGGATATGAGCCCAGGTGATGAGCAGTTCATGACATGCAATACTCCACTTGGGCTAGACGGGCGGTCGGAGAGGCCCTCCGATCAATCCGGCTGTTACGTCAAGCTAGCACCTATATGATTTTTCCCAACCCTATTGCCCTTCTGGCAGCCCAAACCCTTTTATCATAGGGTGGCTAGAAAGGCGGTGGCTTGCGGGTCTACATGTCCTGGGAATGCGTTAAACTCTATCTGATGGTGAGGTTCCAGTTCTGGAGCGTTTGGGATGTGGAGCACCCTTCTACACCTTTGCTCGCCTGGTCTGACCCGGAGTTGGTAGTACATGTTAGGTCCAATCCATTGGTTAATAGAAAATTGTTTTAATAAAAAAAGTGTATAATCCATTAAGAATTGTTTATTTCAAAACTTTATCTGGCATTAAATACCTCACTGAGTTGATATGCCTAAAACAAAACAAACCAAACAAACCAAACTAATTATCAATCCTCAAGGCAAGTTTTTTTGTGCGGGAGAGTTTGTTAAAACTATTTATTCGCACGCTGACGGGAATCTCCATCGTTTTATATCTCAGCAATCTATTAGGGCTCCAAAAAAGAAAAAAAAAAAAAACGAAAAAAAAAAAGGAATAAAAAAGGAAAAAAAGGTTACATTGTGTTATCATTCTTTGAATGCACTATAGTGATCTCAGTTTGCGGCCGATCCTAGTTTTTAACATTAAGAGGGGAAGAGGCGAGCTCTGGGGCGAGATCGCAAATTTCAAATACACTCATTATTGTTATTGAGCCTCACACCTCTCCCGCGCCCAATAAGCCTGTTCGCGCGCTTTTTATATCGCGTTGGCCCATCTTAATGGCCGCCATTTCCAAAATACAAATCTTCTATCTGACCTACAGGACTTATATCGAAAAAAAGTCTCTTTTTTATCTCATTTATTTATTTTCTTTTTTTATAGCCCTGAACATCTCGTCCACCGTTGTGGATTAGCAGTAGTAAGAGATGGTACAACACTAGAGACAATTAGACAAGCAGATAGAGAGAGAAGGAGTTAGGGAGCTAGATAGATAGATAGTATAGAAATATAGATAGATAAATAGAGAAGATAAATAGAGGGATCGATACATAATAAATAGATAGAAAGTAAAGAAGAAATTATATCTGGTTTTTATATTGGCATAAATAAATTTAGGATAGAAACATACTCAAGTTGTCAAACAGATAGATATACAGATGTGAATATATATATAATATATATATATAGTATATATTAATATATATAATATAATATATATATATAGTATATTAAGAAAAACTGAAAAAACAACAGATTTAAATAGGTAAGTGGTGAGTTTATTGGCGACGCTGCAGTGTTCCGATTATTATTAGATATCTCCAGGCGCATTTGTTGTATATGAAGGAATACCAACAATGCCTTGAAGATGATCTAATTAATAGATCGAAACACTGCGTGTCGCCAATAAACTCTCACCTACTTATCCATTTAAACCTGTGGTTGTTTTTTATTCTTTCTAATACTTAGAATACCGTTCGGTTCATCTTCCTTTCTTACGTATGATATATATATTATATTATTATATATATAATATTATATATTTTTTGGAGAATATGTGCTTAAGTGAGAATCTACCTAATTTTTGAAAAATTAATTAATTAGTAATTAAGGTGAATTAGACGGGAATACCTTTCAAGTGTAAGGCTTAAACAATCGAAGTTTTGAAGTAGGGTAACCCGCCTAATTCATTAATTATTAATTAATTATTTTCGAATATTAGGTACGCTTCTATTAAACACATTTCTCCCAAAAATTTCCGGCTAAAAAAAAGCCATATCAAACACATGTCACTGTTTTTGTTTTTTCTTCATATATATATTATATATATATATATATATATAATATATATATATATATATATGCCGTTAAACAGTTATGATCTAATCCAAAAAGTGCTCAACTATATTTCGTAAGTAGTTTAATCCAAAAGTCCTCTATTACACACACTAGACATTTACGCAGAAGACTTTACTTCAGTACGTAATCACAATAATAAGATCTAAAGCAAATTGAATAAAGAAAATATAGGAGGTGTTGGAAACAAGCCCCCTCTCTCTTCCTCTATCTCTTTCTCTCTCTTCACTCTCTCTACTCTGCTCAGTTGGTGTGTGCATGTGTATATGTGTGTCTATGTATGTGTGTCTATGTTAATGTGTGACACGAGAGAGAGAAGAAAGGGATAGTGAGAAGAGATGAGAGAGAGAGGTAGAGAGAGACAAGAGAGAGTGTGTGTGTGTGCGTAGGGTGTGACGTAGCGTCCAAGTGCCCAATAGTTCCCGGTCTCGTCAAATATTAATGGTGGTTTATGGAGACTTATTACTGTTCTACATGGCATTCAATATCATCTATGTGAGTATGCTATTAATTCGTGAGAAGTCGTTTAATTCCTTAGCGAAATGCTTCATTGTAATACTATTTTAAAAAACGTTCTATTGAAATCCTTTTTTCATTTTTCGAATCACATGTTAGATTAGATGTCTTAAGTTAGATCAATGTGTGATATCTATTTTGGAGCAGCGAGCTTCACTCTTGGAAGGTTAACTGGTATCGCAGGCATCTCCTATCTTCAATAACACTCGAATAATTTGTTCATATTATGTGATTTCAAGTATTCTTTTTTTAATAAAAATAATGTTGAGACTGAGATCAAATTTACGCGCGATCGTAACAGAAATTACGGTACGTGTCTGAGTAGCTGGGAGTATTGGGGATGTAGGGCTGTAACATACAACGGAGTCGGGATAAGAGTGTGTATCGGATCAGCGATTCTTCGAGAATCTGAAAGAACGTTGCGCAGCAGGATAGAAGGGGTTTACAGTGGTACTGTCATAAGGCCAGGTTACTCGACGGTTTTGAGAGGTGGAGTCTTACGGTGCTATTTTGGAAATCTATGTAGAAGTAGCTTAGTATGATGCGCGGCACTAAAGCAGAAGTATGGGGCGCCCAGTGACGAACGAACTCACAAACAAGGTCTGCTGAAATCAGTTGCTAAACATTCACACTACATCAGGTTGCCTGGAATATCTTATATATATGGTATTTATTGCGTAAGTCATATTCTCACATACAAACATAGAGTCGAGCAGAGGCGAATCTGTACAGTTATTTCAGCAGGAGAGCATGCGGCGTGCAGCAGCGTTAAGTAGCCTGATAGGGCCGAGGCAATAGGACAATGGTGCGATCAGATATGAGCGATTGGGTTCTCGAGGTGTCGGTGAAAGGATGACGTGATATATTAGAGAGAATCGAGGCCGAGAGTTTGGGGGCTAGGGGGATAAGGGATGGTCATTCATCCTATTCAGTATTCTTAACTTTTAAGACTGCATTGCGAACATTTTATGTTACCACAACCGCTAATCGGCACATCATCACCAAAACGTCTCACTTTCTCTATGTAATCTAAACCTTTCCATATTTTAGCACGTTGTGGAGGGGGGGGGAAAATTGAAATTTATTTACAACCAAAATAAAAATCCCAATAACATGAAAACGTAAAAATAAAATTTGATAAATAAGTTATTAACTAAGCTAAGCTTAGATGTGGCACAAGGCCAGAGGTATGTGACGCCCAGTAAGAGAATCGAACCTCAAACATGTCTGCTAATGCTACGTTTGCTAACCATTGCTGATACTGAATGGATATACTACCTCTAGTTATTGATATAGCAGGAATTACGATGATACTCACTACTAAAAATTTTAGACACTTTTATAAGAAACCACACTCCAACACATAAGCAGCATGCATTCCGGTAACAAGGGGGCCGATAAAACGAGGCAGAAAAGCATTTTTATTTAAGACCTTTACAACTCTCTCAAATTAACTGCTAACTACATTCTCAGCTACAAGGAACTAACACTTTTGTTTACCTAGGAATTTTTCAGAATACAACTGATTCTCTCTACCAGGAGCTACAATCGGGTTCTACCTGGGATTTCAGGGAATATTATTGGATTCTCTAATACAAGGAGTTGCACTCTTGTTCTACCTAGGATTTTAAGGAATACAACTGGATTCTCTGCAACAAGGAGCTGCACTCTTGTTCTACCTATGATTACAATGAATACAACAGACATTCTACTACTGGAACTACACGCTTTTCTACCATTGGATTTACGAACAGGAGAACTAAATCTCTAAAATGGCGACCAGAATCGTAAGAACCCCTCTTAAGAGGAAGCAGTCTACGTATTCTAAGCCTCGCCAACAGGACAAGTGGACAATGCAAGAGAAATTGTTGCATGCAGACAAAATAATTGTTGCCATAGACATATCATTGGATCAGAGTTTCGACAGGTTGAAATTCACGCAAGAAAAAAGGACGACGTCAACATTTCAAATGTCAAACTTTCCGCATGACCTATACTTTCTGACTATATGTGTTGAACATCTTACATTAGGGCTTATTTATATATATATATATATTACTAAATTATATATAAAAGAGAAGAAGAGAGAGGGAGACAGAGAAAGAGACAGAGAGAGAGACAAGAACAGAGAGAGTGAGAGATAGATAGATAGATAGATAGATAGATAGAACAATATAACATAAATAATAGGATAGATGTAAAGACTTACACACAAACACACACACGCATAACCCCATCGGGTTAGCTCAGTCGGTAGATGTAGCGTTCGGCTAGAAACCAAAAGGTTCCTAGCGACATACGGTCCTCGCCAACTCAGCGATAGAGTAGCACAGGGATCTGTGCGGGTAAAGTAAGGAGCAGATGGTAGGTGGTGGCGCTCCACCTCAGATGCTAAAAACAATCTCCTTGGTCTAAGCGCTATTGAAAAACGGGATGGACTCACTCGCTGACTGGCTGATACCGACATTAGGCCACCCCGATAGGATTTTAAAATATATTATATATATAATATATATATAATATATATATATATATATATAAATATTGAGAGAGGGTGATTGAGAGAACATAGATTGATAGATAGATAGATAGAGGAAGGCTGACATGAATAGCTAGACAGATAAATAGTACAGACTGATATTATATATATATATATATATATATATACATATATAATGTATATATAATATATTTATATAAATGCTTAAGTATTTATTTAATAAATATTTAGCAAGCATCACATTTAATCGAACCAGTCTCTATAATCATATAGGCAATCCTCATTATTATCATAAACCATTAGAAACAATAGCACAAAGCGGATTTCTAACAATGTTTATATTTTGATCCTTCGGAAAAATGTCACTTCGCTCATTTTGAATTCCAAGCCAGCGTTCCTTTGACTGCGGATCTATAACCAACCGTCATCGAAAAAAAAAAATAATACACACGTGCAATCGACTGCAATTAATCAATATCTTGATTAATCCAGTGGATTTAACCCTGAAGAACCTTATGCTGAAACTCGAGTAGGTTATTACTGTGTACCATTATTATAATAAATTTGCTCTGCTTACGTATTGAGCACTTTATATTTGTCATATCGCTGTCTGATCATTGTCATACTTGCATCAACTAACTATTGTGACCATTTTCACCGGTAAGTCACTTTTTCCACAAATACCATATATATAAATATATATATATATATAAGTTTTGTTGAACTGTACAGACAATTCTTGTCGGAGGAGTTTTTGGTTGATCCTTTCTAATTTTCGGGCCATCTTTTTGGTGTCAGCGCAGAACTGGTGTAACAGTCCATCAAAGATTTCGATACGAGCGCTTTCGGCAATACAGTTTGCCATCATCAGGTAGGAAACGATGGTATGCCGAAAGCGCTCGTATTGAAACCTTTGGTGGACTGTTACACCAGTTCCACCCCGACACCAAAAAGATGGCCCGAAAATTAGAAAGTATCAACCAAAAACTCGTCCGACAAGAATTGTCTGTACAGTTCAACAAAACTTGTATAAAAGAAAAAATGCTGCCAAAATACACTTATATATATATATATATATATATATATATATATATATAGAGAGAGAGATAGCAAGAGTTAGGGTAGCGGACGCATGAAGTCAACGATGCTTGGTAAATGACAGTTGTACCCAAGTTTGAAAATCACATATCCTGAATTAGATATACCTGCTCTATTAATGTATGTGAGCACTGTTTAATTATAAATATAGGAAACTATATTGACAATGCTAGACAAAACGCCCTCTCAGTGGTATAAAATTATTTTTTGAAAGATATATTCTGAGAGGGTTGGGAGTTAAAAATTCAATGTTAGAATTTGTATCATAAGTAAG